>JALPQD010000111.1:0-395000 GCA_023101885.1 Typhlomys cinereus | reverse complement strand
CATTTGATATGCGTATAATGCGTAATGATCACATTAGGGAAGTTACAAACTAGCTGCCTTGTCACTTATCATTTCTCTTTGGAAATGTTCAAATAATTGATGTAGCTACAGTTACCCTTCTCTGCCCTCCCCCCCCTGCATCTCCCCCTCCCTGGTGCTACAGAACATTAGAAACTATTCCTCCTGTTACCCTCACATCTGAACCCATCAATCATCCCCTAGATACAATTTCTTTTTTAGGAAAAAAAATCACATATTTAGTCATTATTCCAAGACATTGACAACTCTACATGCTATATGTCATATGATGAGACTTTTAAGATTTGCTTACATGGTTATTTTTACAGAAATCACTTTATGTGCCTTTATTCTTAAGCAACATCATCATTCAAATGCTATGCAAATAATTAGGTGTGGCTGAGCTAAAATTTCTAGTAGCAGGGTTTCACACTCAGATTTCTAAAATGAACAACAAAACATAATAGAAATAAAGGAAATCATCTCTGGAACACTGTATTAAGGCAATCCAGAAAAACTGCGTTAGTGATGGTGTCCTGTCTCAGCTGTCCCGAAGATTCAAAATGTACATTCAAATAAAAATGACCTTGTCATGTGTAACTAACAAAAATCCTTGATGACAAAATTGAGTGTGTGTGTGTGTGATTTCAACCATTATACGAGATTAAACTAATGGATTAAATGTTATGTACATTTAGCATATCTATATCCACTATGTTCATTGTATATAACATAGCAAAAGACTCATTGAGAGATATTTTGAACAAAAGCCTTCCATCATATTTAGTTCCATCATGGTTAGTTTGGGTGCATACAGTGAGGATGAGGAGAAGGTTTGGATGGATAGACAGCTGGAGAAAAGACTGACTTCAGAAGAATGGATTTTATTCTGATACATCTTGGTTTTTTTTTTTTTCACAGTAAGGTCACAAGTGTGCCCTGTACTGAGACGGACAAGGACACTATGGTCCGCAGGACAAGAACTAATTCACTGCAGCTCATTTTGTTCTATTCCTAGAACGGCAAGTGCTCGCTGGAAATTATTCATTGACAGTTCGGAAGTGCTGTGAGGCTGTTTACTGCAGCATCTCGCTGATCTGTTACATAACACAAAAGAACAGAATCTGCAAAACATGAAAGGTGGAGTAGCGCTGAGCATAAGGACATTATGCGTGTTGCACACTTAGCCCTCCTCACGCGCATCCCTTGCTCCTTGTTTAAATCGCTCCGGGGCTCTTTCCAGGCTAACGGGGCCCCCTTGGATTGAGCAATTGTGATGTATAGTCACGGTTTGAGCTGTTGCCAGCTAAAATTCTTGCATTAGGACCCATGGCTGTCTGTTCCACCAAGACAAATAAGATGAGGCCCAGCCCCTCCTTTGAACACATTGTTCATGGTGCTGAGCAGTGATTTTCCATATCTCACTGCCTTTGTGTTCACCCCAGGAGGAAGGGTGAGCCTGGTTTACTGAGTTCTTATTTCTCACAAAGCAGCAACATCTGGAGGGCTGAGCCATTTGTTGGCAGGTCCGATCTGAAGGAATTCGGCCATGGTTCTGATTGGCTCTTATCAGAAGGGTCACTAAAGACAGCTTCAGAGACAGAAAAACAAATAGGCCAATTAAGCGATGCCAAGAACAGACTATTTTATAGTCATCTCTGCTCTTTTTATTGTTATTCCAACTGCAGAAGTTTCAAGATTGTAATTAGTCCCTGCTTCTCCCCCACCCCCTGCTGCAAATGAACATTTTTCCATTTTCCAAGTGCCTCCAAGAAAAGGACATTTAATTAATATATTTATTTTGTGGTGCTTGATGTAGTGGGTTTGTAAAATGAAAACAGATGAAGGTGATTAATTCTAACACTTTATTGCAACGAACCCACAGCCAACCGTTCATCTGCTAATGGATGCTTCCCCAGCCCCCTTCTCTGCAATAAGAGATACTTAGCCTTTGTAGACAGCATGACCACTCATTCATCCCACCTTCGCTGGGCTTTGTGTCCTGAAAGAATAAAAACATGGGCACTCCAGTGAGAGCAGAAGGGACTTCCAGATCCCTTCCTGGGGGAAGGCCAGACTCATACACTCATTAGCTTTGGGTTTTGGTGACTGAGATTCCACCACCTGCAAAAATACAAGCCCAGTGGGAAACTCTCAACTTGATCTCAAATCTAAGAAAGGCCATAGAATGGACTCAGAATTACCTGAGCAAAACAAGTCAGAAAGCATTCAAATTGATAGGTTTTTTTTTTAATTTGCAAAATACACTATGGATAATCCCAGACATAAATTCCAGCATCCACATATTTCTGGCACCAGGTAGACTGACTAATGAGAAAGATAGCTGCTATGTCAGAATATGAAAAAAGAAAAGCATGTGTCTGTTCTGTAAGTGCCTTAAGTGTGGTCTATACCACCCACTCATGCATTAAAACTGAATGCTTCTGTGAGTGCTTGCATATTTTTCTGGTTTCAGGAACATTCCATTACATCTGGTATGTAGATTCACAGGTTTGAAAATGAAAACCAGTGGCTTTTAATACACATTTCTTATCATTGCAAGAATAAAACTACAAATAATTAATAATATCAATAGTGGGTTATCCAGTACTCATGCTTTTGCATTGTTTTCTGTAATCCCATCCACCCTATAAAAACAGATGCCACTAATATTCCCATTTTACATGAGAAAATTCTGATCTAGTCTTACTCTTTGTTCAGGGGGATGAAGATCAAAAATTGCAAAGTCAGGCATAAGAGCCATCTGAATGATTCTTAACCTGTTGTTTAATGCTATTCTAGCAGAATTAGTGGCAGTAAATCATCATAAAGACAATGGAAAGCATATTTGGAAGAGAAGAAAATGGAGCATGAAAGAAAATGAGGGAAGGCTGAACTAACTCTGTAGAATTTATTAGCAGACTGTTTAATCTGTGCTGGGTACAAAAAGGCATTGCTGGTTTCCACGGCTAAGAAATATTTATATTCACAGTCCTGCCACCTAGTCTCCAGGCAGAGCAGTGAATGACGAGCGACCCTCATTTTCACCATCAACATTCTTCTCTGGCATCTTTCTGCAATTTCAACCTCTCAAGTCCAAGGGACATGATGTCATTTTCATTTATTGGATATAATTACTAAATTACACAGGCTATAAATCCACATTCCTGTGTACTCCAAGAAAAATTGTTCTGTGAATTGAAAATTACATAGCAGAACCCAGAATCCACTGGCCTGAGGATGCGCCTCTGCATAGAACCCATGGAGACTTAACGCAAGAATTTCAGAAGCCAAGCCCATCCTCCTGTGCGACATTAACAGTTTATGAACCCAAAGCACCATATGTTCAGCTTAAAAAGTGACCAAGGAATTACTCAACAGATTTTGATATTTACAAACTAGAAATACTTTTTCAGAGTGATTTTTTTTCCAGAAGCATCCTCTTGCAAGGCATGATATGTCCAGAGTAGACACATAGGCCAGCACATTTCAAAGCATATCACTCATGCATTCACTTAGATGAAGATTATCCTGATAGAATTTTATCCATGACATGTTTATACCCAGAAATTGATTTTGAAGGTTTATTCTCCATACCTGGAAGCGTCACCTTCATGGCAAGTGGAAGGCGTGCTTAGTGGGTTACTCCTGTCCTTTCATTAAGAGTGGTGCTATGCTTTATTTTTATTTATTAATTATGTAAGAGAGAGGGAGAAAGCAGGGAGAATGAAGGTGAGAGAGAAGAGGAAGAGGAGGAGGGGGAGACATAGGTATAAGAGGACAACTTTTGAATGTCAGTTCTTTCCTTCACCATATGGGCTTCCGGGGATCAAATTCAGATTGCTAAGTTTGTGAGCATGTACTTAATTCACTGAGCTATCTTTTCAGTCCAAGATTGCTCTTCTGTTTTATTCTTACCACTTAAAGATAGAAGAAGATTCAACAAGGCCATGTTGTGTGAGTCAATTTATAGCAAACCTTACGTGAAGCCTAAATCCTTCAGGATTCTTCTACCAAATCCATCTCTTCACCTACTGAGGACATACTATGTAGTTGTGCAAATAACATGAGAATGAATACTATTAATTTGGGCTTCAAAATCATTGTGCAATTAAAAAGCAACACTGTCATGAAGGATTTATCTTTTGAACTCCATTCAAAAAATCAATGAAAGTTTTTTAGAAGGAGGTATTCTTTGAGATGGGCTATGGCTGATAAGTCAAACAAACCTCTGCAAAGTAGATTTAAAAAAAGAAAGAACAATATGAAAAAGGAGTTAGAAAGAAACTGCAGAACACATTGGGGAATGGAAATAACTTAGTGTGAATGGGGCTTAAAATACAGAGGATCATTCTATGGTAAACAGTGAAGGCAGACTGGATTTTTACCACCAATCATTGGGGTGTTTAAAGATATTAAGGGAGAGACAGTATTGGTTCTGTTCTTAGAAATAAGAATATTTGTAAAGAGGAAGGGTGTTTTCATTGGTGGCAAGTCTTTGCATTTGATTTGCAATACAGTAAATTCAGCTACCACTTAACATTTCAAATAGATCAATTCAGCCACCACTATAGACATTTCAAATAGATCAAGAAATTTAATTTTGGGGTTATAAGCATGGAATCTCCTGACCCTGAAGTAGCAATTGAAGCCATAAAAATTAGTCAATAAGTAAGAAATAATGCAAATGAGAAAATAAACTTCATGCAGGCAAGAATGCAAATGGTGGAGGATGCATAGCAGAGTGTAGAGGTTGTGCAGAGCTGAATGCGAATCCAGGCCTCATCTCCTAAGAAAGATGCGCCTTTCAAGAGTCTCTTTTGACTATTAATGGTGGATGTGCACAAAGCAACAATAAACATCCAATTAGAAATGGGGTATATAATGGTTAATGTAATAGTTACAACTTGACAGGATTCAGAAACATAGGATAAAAAATTGGGCATGTCTGGGGGGAAGAGTGTCTCCACATTAGGGAAATTTAGGTGGAAAGACTCACCCTAACTGTAAATGGCACCATTCCATAAGTTGACCTCCCAGACTGAATGCATGGGTGAAAAAAGAACAATATGAGCAACATTCATCACCCTTTTGCTTGCTGAATCCAGATGCAAAACTATCTGCTGCCTTAGGCTGCTGCCACTACACCATCTCTATCTTGATGAGCTGTACTCTCAAACTGTGAACCACAGTAAACCCTCACTTCCTTATGTTGCCTTTTGTCAGGTGTTTTGCCACAGCGATGTAGCGTCAAGACCATGTTATCAAAGAGAATATACAAACAATACAGCAAACAAGCACATGAAAAGATGTTCCATTTCACAAGGCATCAGGGAAATATAAACTAAAGTCACAATGAGAGATCACTGCATACTCATCAAACAATGATAACACCAAAGCAGGCAGATGGCAGGATTGCCATGTTACTGTGAGAATGGTCAACGGTACAATTGTTCTAGAAAGAGCAAAGTATGCAACTAGCAAGAAAACCTCACAAGCCCTGGGCATTTGTTCTGGACAAACAGACCCTAATGTTCCCAAAAAACCTGCACATGAATGTTCATAGAAACTTTATTTATAACAAACATCGATGCTTTTTAACATGTGACTTGTTAAACAAACTGAATATGATATGGTTCACCTATACCATACTCAGCAATAAGAAGGAAAAAAATCCACTAATATATGGATGATATTTAGATAATTATGCCGAGTAAAAAGAAAAACAGCCAATGCCCAAAAGTTGTATGCCAGAAGATTCCATTCATGCAACATTCTTAAAACAAAATTATGGTAATGATTAGCAGTTGCCAGTCATGATGGAGGGCATAGAGATGGCTGTAGCTTGTTTTGGGTCAAATAAGGACTTCTTACAGTTGTGGAAATGTCCTGTGTCTTGACTGGCTGTGCTGTTGAATGTTTCTGTGGTGAAACTGAGTAAAGAGTACCTCTTCATCTACTGAGGACATACTATGTAGTTGTGCAAATAACATTTATATCATTTCTTACAAATATTTGTAAGAAATCTGTAATTGTTTCAAACCTGTAACTATTTCAAAATAAAATGTTATTTAAAAATATAATACTTCATTATCCTGTTGAATTTAATGAATTTCAGGTTCAGCTGGAAATCACTGCATGTCAATAGACTGGAAGAGAAGAGGGAGAGTACAAAGAGGAAAAGAAATGGAGAGATTGCTGGGAGTTTTATAAGGGATGGGAGGAAAGAAAAAGACTAGGTCATGCTCGGGAACAGTCTGGAGCAACAAGGGCAGTGAGAATAGCTGGGAGGTTCCAGGGGGAGGTAAACTATGACATTTTTGATTACAGAGAGGAAGCTGCTCCCTTCTCAATAGAGACCATGAACTTATTCAAGAGAACCTCTTGAGAATTCATCTTGGCATGAGGTCCCTGGAGTGTCCAAGAAAAAGCAATGGCCCACAGGGCACAATTTTGCAAATTTCAAAGTTAAAAATGCTATCTTTTTATCTGCCTCAATACATGTGTGTCCTTGCAACATGATATTTATGATGTGAATTGGGCTGATTAAATCCATTTTAGGGTTCAGGGATTTGCACAGCCTAAATATCCTGGTTCTCAGGGAATGGAGAGCTTCATATTTCCTTTGCATATTTAGTCTCTCTAAAAGCAATAGGAAGCTGTTAGTGATAAGGAGAATTTGGCATGGGGGTCCTGGAGTGGAGGATTCAGCTGTGTGTTGTTGAATGTCAACATGACTCCTTGGCCGTGATTGCAAGATAGTTCCTTATTGGTCCCCACCTGGGACTTTCATACACTTTTGGGAGATTTGAGAAGGCACGCAAGAAGCTCCTCCAAGTTAGGAAACGCTAAAGTGATGGATGCTAGAGATAGAGGAAACCTCATCCTGGGATCTAAAGGAGGCCGATGGTCCTGCTGGAGACCAAGAAGAGATGATAAATGCACCAGTGAATTGAACTCAATGCAGAAATGGAAGATGATTCCACAGGCCAGGTCTGAACTCACATATGTATTTTGCAAAGTAAGGGCTGGTCAGATAGCTAAGGGAATAAGGCATCGCTTGGAAATCTGATGACCCGAATTTGATCCCCAGAAGGCCACATAGTGGAGGGAGAGAACTGACTTCCAAAAGTTGTCCTCTGACCTACATGTGTGGATCATGACATGCATGGGTCTCTCTCTCTCTCTCTCTCTCTCTCTCTCTCTCATTACCTATCTCTATATCTCTTTCCCTCTCTTCCCCTTTCCCTCCCTCCTCCCTCCTTCCTCCTTCACTCACTTCCTTACTCCCTCTCTCTCTCTATTTCTTTAAATAATTAATTAACTAAAATATTTGCAAAATAAAACTCATTAGAAAAAATTACTAACTGCTTCTGCATGTTCAGCCCTGGTAGATCTTACATCGTATTACCTCAAAAGCCTAGTTCGCTTTCATTGAACAAACCAATTTTAAAATTTTAAAATGAGCTGAAGACAGATCCAATAGTACATTACCTGTCTTATTAAACAGTGCTTTGAACATTGAACAGAAAATTTCCAGCAAAGCTGGATTTTTCAATAGATCAGGCCAAACTGCAGTATCAAACCAAGTTGTTCTATTAAACTACCAAAGAAGGAATGATACTAATTGCTAAATTTGTTATAGGAGTATCACATTTTCTGTTTAAATCCTGAGCTCTGAGGTATACCTATTCAATAAAACTGGTAAAGAAACTGTAAATTAGTGTCAGTCACAAAGTGTGAATTGAGAGACATTGAGAAGCCGAGCCTGCAAGCCTGAGTAATACTTCCTTCAACCTGAACACCTTTAGTGGAAAGGGTTAGTATCAATGTGTTTGCTGTTATGCACAATCATGAACTAATTTCTGTGTGTTAACCTGAAGATGTAATGGTGCAAAGACAGCAAGTGCTGGGTTCCTCATTCAAGGTATAAGTTAGTCTTTTCTTAACATTCACTCCTGCCTTGATCTCCAACTTGTCACAATAGCCTTTCTGCCTCATATGTTCATTCGCTCACCTTGATACAAGTCAAAATACTGTCTTGGTAGATGGCTGACATTTAAGGTAACAGTAGAGTCTAGTTTTGCTCACCATCATTGCTAACATATGGAAGCAATTAATTCATTTTCTTTGCCATCATTAGGATAGGAACCCTGGAATATTCTACATGTAACTTCATCATAGATTTCCCTTAACTAATTATATAATATCAAACCCATTTTCTTAAAAGGAAAGGTTGCTGGTTAAGAAATAAAAAATGCCATTGCTTATAATAAACTCTGTATGCTGCACTGTAATTTAAACTGTACTGTTATGTATGGTGAAGGACTGAACGTTTAGAGTTACTCCCCTTGGCAAACATTTTTCTTTAAGGATTGCTTAAATAAGCAGTACAGAAACCAGATGTCATTTGGTAAGAGTATCTGAATGACCAAAAATTTGCTGTCTGGGTATTTTTTTCCTTTATAAAAACAAGAAAAATTCTTTGGATTTATATCATATTTAGCAGCTGTGAAACAGTGCAAACATCTGTTTGTACCTATGGGGAGCCGACCCACGAGACCCTCGTCTCTTAATCACCAAGTCACACATGCACAGTTGTGTATGTGTCTGTGTCTGTGTGTGTGTGTGTGTGTGTGTGTGTGTGTGCGTGTGTGTGTGTGTGTGTGTGTGTGTGTGTGTGTGTGTGTGTGTGTTGCCATTGCCTCCCACACTTCAAAGTTTTCATACTCTCATGTTCTTTTGGCAGAAAGCAGAAACTAATCCATTCATTATAAGACCAGATGATTAGAAGTTTTGACACATGATCACGGCATTCTCTCCACCCAGCCTGTGCTCAGAAACAGTCTCCTTTGCCTCTAAGTTCATTTTGGAGTGTCTATGCTGACTCCAAATAATGCAAGATTTATGAGCCTCCAGCAAGACCATAGTAGCACACAAGTGTGCACAAGACCCACGCTCAGCATTCAAGGACACAACCTTTCAAAGGCCATCTTAAAATAATTTGTTCTTTTTTATGAGAGAATAGACATTACACCAGCTCTTACGTGGGAGTCTTTCTATTAGAATTTTGCCATGACTTTTTTAAGAGCAATAATAAAAATAAAAAGAAGTGTTACCACACTTGCACACCCAGGGAATATCAGTTTCTAAAGGCCAACATTTTTACTGCACTTTATAAATAGGGAAAGTACGCTGAATTGGAATCAAAGCTCGCCAGGTCAAATCGACTGCTTTATTTATACATTCTTTTTTTTAATATGGACAAAGCCTGCCAAATAAAGCATTCCTATTGAAAAAAAAAAAGAAGTAGGAATCAGCTTCTTTTTACATATTAAAAAAACTAATTAAAACAAAGCCTCCTTACAATGATTTTCATTCCAAAGAAGACATAGTCTATGTACTCATGTCATGCGTGATGATAACCTGTACTAAAAATGCTGAACTGAAGGAGCAATGACAAATTATTAGTGACCAATTGACTCTTGATTAATGAATGCCTTCCACAGCCCCTTCTTCTATTGCATTCTCTACACAACGTACAGTTTTAAGCAGAAAGAATACTATATCATAGCTGAATATTCTCATGAAGAATTTGTATTTTAGTCATTTTTCTACATCAGACAAAATTGACTATTCCCACAGGATGGCATAGAAAGGGGATTTAGCCAACAAATTAAAATCATAGAAACAGTCAGGAACTTGAAGAAAGCTGCTGAGGTGATAAACTATAGACACAACACTCTCCTTTTATCCTGTTAAGTTCAAAGCCCTATCGCAACTTGATGGCATACCAACAAAAGACGAGACCTTGGATTTGTCTCATCTTGAAAAGCAAGATGACCCGGATCCATATTCTCAATCTGGAATCCATAAAATAGGACTCATTCCTAAAATGCCAATAGGTATGCTTGTGGTTCCATGGTTCATTAAAGTTGGGCAACTCATAGAAAGCTCTCTTAAAAAAGGAATATTAGCAAAAAGGTACTAAAAGTTACTATAATAAGGGCATCTAATTATTTTTAAATTACTAGTAAATTATGTAAGAATATCAAGATCTAAGGACACTCACCTATAACTCCAGCTACTGGGGACATGGAGGCAGGAAGGACAAAAACTCAAGGTCAGCAGAGCACATGGAGCAGGTAAGGCCAGTCTGGAAAAGTTAGTGAGACCCTGTGCTAAAAGAAATTCCAGAAAGTGAAAAGAGGGCTTGGATATAACTCAACAGCAAGTCATTTATCTAGTGCATGAGAGGCTGTAGATTCAATCCCAAGAACCACACCCATCCACCAAAACGATAAAGACAGGTACCAGACCAAGGAAAAAATACAATTATTGCCTTCCCATTGCTACCTTTATTCTCCCTGTCCAGAAACTATACTATTTTCAAGTGTTTTCAAATATTTGCCCATGGGTAGAAACTTACATTTTATGTTTTATATTTAGTCTTTGATATGCCTAGAACTGATAATAAAATATCCCTTTCTTCAACATATTTCATTCATCTCTCAAAGGCGATGCAATTTCGAATTGTGTAAATTGGTTATGTATTTATTCATGTCTTATGCTCTTTCCATATATTCCTACACGAACATTATGTAGCTTTTGGTGTTTTAAACTTTCACAGAAGAGTTATTTAATTCTCTGAGTATTATTTTGTTAATTTTTCAGAGTGAAACTCAACATTGTATTTATGAGATTTTAATATATATGGCTTAATTCTTTAATTTTTGCTGTTTTCTAGTATTTATTCATATGGATATGTCACACTTTTTTCATATAGTTTCCTTTTATCCCAATAAGTACTAGTACTGGTATAATTATGTGAATAGATACAAGAGCCAAACATAATAGAAAGTCAAGAACAGACGACTCATGGGTGGAACACTCACACAGAATGAATATAAACACTAAAGGCCAGTTATAAATGATTCTGGGATGATTATTTGTCTAGGAAGGAAAAAAATAATATTAGGTGTTTACCTTACAACATGTCCCCAAATCAGTCCAGGGATATTTCATTATCATTTACAGCTATATTAAAGACTAAATATAAAACATAAGTTTCTACCCAGTGGGCAAACATGTGAAAACACTTGAAAATAGGATAGCTTCTGGATAGGGAGAATAAAAGTAATAATGAGAAAAGGAAGAGGAATACAATTGGGGATTAAGGTGAGAAAATATCATAAATTCACTATATTCATGTATGAAATACTAAAGGAATAAAAAAGTGAAAAACAAAACATATATATCCATATATATCCATATATAAGTATTAAAAGAAGAAAAAATTTAAAAAGCAAAAACAAGATATGAGTTTCTATACTACATTCATGTATGAAATACTAAAAATTAAAGAGTGAAAAACATGAGTTGTAGTAGTAAATATATGAGAATGTTTAAAAATATGGAGGAATTCATAAACCCTAACAGTTTAAACTATGAAATAGGTAAAATTGATTACACAGTTTAAGTTAAAACTTCTCATCCAAAAATACTAAAAATTATCAAAAATGTCACAGTTCAAAATAAAGATGACAGTAAAACATGTAAATAATAAATGGTTAGGATTCCAAATTTTAGAAGAAGCATTGAATAAAATTTTAAAAATTCAGCACAAATGAGTCAGTTCTATACTTGATTCCACCTGATGCAATAGCCTTATAAATATTTTCAAAGAAGAAAAACTGGAAGGAAATTTAATAAAGTTATATTTATCTTGGACAATTTTTATGTATCAATAATAGATACATGAAGGAAAAAGTTAGATAAATACTATCAGAACGGTTAAAACAGATTCTGAGCCATACATTCAAATATTTGGGAATGAATTGATTTTCAAGCACGTTGGAATTTAAAAGTAACTACATGCTACAAGAGAAGAATAAACCATTTAAAGTTGTCATCGTAAGACCACTTTTCCTTCATATAAGAAAAATAATGTAAGAAGCAACTACAAAATGATAACTAGTAAAAGAGCACACAACTGGAAGTTTCAAAACACTTATACCTCATTTAGGGACCAAAGTCAAAACAGAACAGAAACTTGTAACATAAGATGAAAAAATTGTGAGACTAAGAAAAAGTTATACCTAAAGGAATTTTTGCTGTAAATGATATGCAAAGATAAAAAGAATAAGAGAAAAGCAGTTCAAATTAAGAAGTTAAATGTAGAAATAAACCCAAAGGAGCAAAGAAAAAATGTAAAGATGAAAGAAAAAATTGAGAGAAAACACAAAAATGACAGACTCAGAAAAGCAGAATATTGCTTCTTTTAAAAATATAAACCCGTACTCTTCTTTTAAAGAAAGGAATGAGGGGGCTGGAGAGGTGGCTCAGGGGTTAAGCCTCTGCCTTGCAGGCGGAAGGTCCTAGGTTCGGATCCTAGACCCCACGTATAGACGCCTGGCGGAAGCGGGGGTGGCCTGAGTTTCTGGTCCTGGTAGGGCAGAGCCTGTGAATCCCGGGGCAGAGTAAACAAGAGGAGGTGAAGGCGTCCATGGTGGTTCCCGAATTCGCCCGTGGTTCTACATACACACACATACATACACACGTGTGCACACGCACAATTGAATAAATAATAAATAATAAAAAAATTTAAAGAAAGGAATGAGAATGGGCAGTCCCTATGCAGAGGAGCATAGAGTGAGGAAAACAGGGAAGAAAAAAAAAAAAGCCTTGAACTGATCCACTTAGAACCCAGGGTCAAAACTATACTAGAAATAACAGGAATGCGGCACTTCCTCATAAAATGTTGGTCAGAGAAATCTTAAAGGCCCCCCAAACATTATAGGCTTTATCATTGTTTTTGGTTGCTCTCCAAAAACTGTTGGTAAGACCCTAATATTGAAGATGCAACACAAATGAGTCACAGAACATGGGCAAAATATATCAACTGGAATTGGTCTGAGGACTTTCTCCTTGCTGGATAGCTTACACAATACCAAGGAATACTGTAGAAGCTGCTGGGGGGAGAGAAATAATCACAAGCCCTTCAACGGCATGAGATCTTAAGTCGCAATGTAAATCACCATGGCAACAGGTTACCACCAGTGTAACAATCATGAGTATCAAGAAGACAACCAACAGCTTTCTGATTGGATTCAAGACCCACTTGTCATAATGGTAGTATCTCTGTTACTGTAAACTAAAACAAGAAACTATTTTAAAAAAGGGAGGGGGTGGGACTCAATAGGGAAGACAGCCAATAAACCTATAGGTAGGAAGATAGTTCATCAAAGTGTTCCATTGGCAGTTGTTATTATACGCATAGAATGGGCACTTACAGTAGAAACTTTTGGGTCTAAAGCTGGATTAGTAAAGGCAGATGAATATATCAGTGGAGTGGCTTGAAGAGAGGTAACTTGATATACATTGAAGGCCTGATCACCCATAGGAGGAGACAGGTCAAAGTGAACTCTGAGGTCCATAGAAGCACATGGGCAGAAAAGTGGGAGGGAGTGGGAGAGAATGGTGAAGGAAAGGAAGGGGATGAAGGAGAGGGGGAAGGGAGGGAAGCTAGGATGAATATCAATATGTTTGTAAAAGTAGAAAAATTAAAATTAAAAAAAATGTGAAAATGAGCTACATAATATCACTTCAATCTAGTCGTATAGTGGCATCTCATCCGAGACCTCAGTTGTGTGAATAAACATGGTTTGCCAATTAAAAAAATATATATATATGTATATATATATACATGAAAATGACAAAATTCTGGCAAGATTAACCAGGAAAAAAAAGAAGTAAAACCTAAATAAATAAGACAAGTAATAAAATGAGTGTGATCTGTAGATTTCTACAGAGAAATGATAACAAGAAAAATGAACAGCTTTTTAAAATTCACTGAAATGGATAGATTACTGAAAGAATACAAACCACCAAAACCAACTCATGAAGAAATAAGAAAGTGGATAATACCATAAAAATTGAAGAAATTGAATTAAAAGATAAATATTTATCTGAAACAAAAACAGGACAATTTACAGAAAAGCTTCTTTCAACATCCAAAGAACAGGTTATTATAATTAAATTCAAATTCTTTCAAGAATGACACAAGAAGAAACTTTCTTGGGTCACCAAAACAGAGACACATAGCACTGAAAAGGAATAATGTAGGCTAATTACAGTAATACATGAAAAATAGAAAAATTCCCATCAAAACATTAGCACCCAAATCTTGCAGTATATAAAAGCTGTAGTATCTCATGACTAAGTAGAGTTTATCCCAGGTGTGTAAAGTTGTTCCAGTACTGAAAAATCTACTAATATAATTTATACAATGAGCAGTTTTAAAGAAGACAAAAAATCATTCCATAGATGAAGAAAAATCTATTTAATAAAATTTGGCATCTGTTTTCAAAATTAAAAAAAATCAGAAGCTGAATGAAGTAATCTCAAACTGGATAACTGACATATATAAATATATGTGTGTATATCTGTGTGTGTCTAAGAATTACACATTATTTATGAGTTTACATGTAACAAATTACATACTTGGTGGTAATTAATATTTAGATGAAACATTAAGGATCACAACTAATCTGGCTTGGTAGCTCATGCCTACAAACCTAGTATTTGAGTGTGGAGGCAGGAACATAGCAGGTTTGAGACCAGCCTGAACTTTACAGCATGACCCTGTCTCAAAAAGCAAATCCAAAAAGAGAAATTTCCAAACTGATACAAGTATACCTACTCTCATCTCGAAAGTTCAGAAATATGTTGAAAACCCAGAGCATACAATATAATAAGAAAAAGGAATAAAGAGAGAAAAAAGTATTTAAAAAGTATTATTAGTAGATGATAAGTATTCTTTCTGTAAAACTTAAAAAATTTTTTACATACACTATGAGAACTTTAGCAAGCTTTCTGAATGCCAAATCAAAATTAACTGCATTTCTACATATTAGCAACAAATTGAAGGAGAAATATGTCATAAGTTTTACTGTCATTACAAATAAAGCAAGTTAACACTGCAATAGATCTATTAAAATATGTATTAATTGATGAAGTATTTAGGAAAATTTTTTCACAATAATTTTATAGAATAATATAAAGCATTACTTATACTAAATGCATTTTACACATTATATAAATTAAGTGAAATAACCATTATGTAAAATATAACAACTTTTTCCAACTGGCTTTGAGAGTTTACTTATATCAATTAAAAATCTCACAGAATTTTTTATGATATTCACTAAGATAATATTCTAATCTATGGAGAATGCAAAAACCATAAATTACCCAAATATTATGAAGAAACACAAACTAAGGAGATTTTTGCCTACTATACAGCAAGAAACATTATACAACTCTGTTAAAAATATCCCAACATTAAAGAAAAAAATCAATAAGCTCCCCCAGAACAGAATGGAGATTCCAGATATAGAACCAAAATAATATAATGAAAACTGCTTTCTGAAGGATCAGGCATGGAAAAATAGTGAGGGAAGAACACCTGCTTATGATATGCTACTTGAATAATAAAATACCCATGTGGAAAAAATGAGTAGACTTATATTTTCATCTCACTTTATTCAAAAATTAATTTAAAGAATTACACTATCATGTCACTCTATTCAAAAGTCAATTACAAGCAATTTATGAGGACAATTCTAAAACTTTTAAAAGAATTACACTATCATGTCACTCTATTCAAAAGTCAATTACAAGCAATTTATGAGGACAATTCTAAAACTTTTAAAAGCCTTGAAGTCTAAATTTATGTCTTGCTTAAGTCAGGATTCCTTAAACAGTATTCAAAGAATTTGAATTCTAAGAATGAAATTACAGTGCTCACTTCGTCAGTACATATACTAAAAATTGGAACGATATAGAGAAGATTAGCAGGGCTTGTGCACAAGGATGGCACGCAGATTCATGAAGCAGTCCATACCTTTTTTTTTTAATATAAAGGCCTCTCTTCAACAGTTCCTATATTGCTGGATAGGTAAGGACCTCAGCACCCAGATAGGATACAGTATTGTGCGATGCAAGAACAGCACAACAGAAAACAACAAATGACCAGAATGCAGAGCACTGGCGGCCCTACAATGTTCACTTGGAACCAAGCCAGCCAGATCTCTCCAATCCAAAGGCTCAAGGAAGTTTGCCAAAGAGGGGGCAGTAAGACTGTGAGAGCCTGAAGATGGAGAGTCCTGTTGCTGGACAGGTCACTCCATTTAAGATAGGATGGCAGCAGCCAGAAACTCATGGCAATGGGACTTGACCTCATCAGACCTGACATGTCAACATGCCCCCATAGATTGGCAAGGATCTCAGGAGAAATAATTTCAAACAATAGGATCCTTAGTTGCTAGGGGTCAGACAGGTAAGAGAGTACCCATATATCAATGGTCCACCCAAGGAAGGGCCTCTTGGTCTGCCACAGACCTTTTTGACATGGCTCCTCATAAGACAAGAAAGGGACATAAAAGAGATTCAAATCAGCAAGGAAGAAGTCGAACTATCTCTATTTGCAGATGACCCCAATTGAGCGGATGATACAAAGGGAACCCCAGGACCCAGAGAGTAGTAGGAGAGAACAGGCTGGACCCACAAAAGAAGGGGAGGGAGGTTGAGAAGGGATGAGAGTGGGAGGGAAGGGAAGGAGGAAGAGAGGGGAAAAAAGGGTGGCAAGGATTATGTATAATTAGGAAAACTAAAACTAATTTTAAAAAAGAAATGAAATTACATTAAAACAGAGACTTGGATGTTTCTTCAAACAGTGATATGACAGAAAATGAAATCACTAATCACAAAGAAAATTTGTCCCATGTATCAGGAACTAAGGGTTGTATGAAGATAACCCCTCGAGATTAGTTTTAAAAATTCAAACCCAGTAAAAAAGGGGGAGGGGAGGGCAAAACCCCAAATTTGTTTCTGAATTTGGACCACTGAAGATATAAAAGTCTGCCCAAGCTCATCTATACAAGGTGTGCTGGATTAGTTCAGTTATCTTGGTTAAACTGGTAGCTACTCTTCCCGGAGTTCCTGTGTTTGTACCATAAGGCACTAAAGCTAACCAACAGGGAATCTATGCAAAATATAGATGGTATACATGACATAACTAACTGTCTGCATTCTGAGCAAGCTATTAAAGTGACAGAGATGTAAGGGCACCACATGACACAGCTAAGTTGGCTCTACTAGGGAGTAGTGGTGACCTCTAAACACCTGGTACACAAGGTAACGACATGGCTCCTCATAAGACAAGAAAGGGACATAAAAGAGATTCAAATCGGCAAGGAAGAAGTCGAGCTATCTCTATTTGCAGATGACATGATCCTATACCTGAGTGATCCCAAAAACTCCACTAGGAAGCTTCTGAACTAATACAGAAGTTCAGCAGGGTGGCAGGATACAAAACAAATGTACAAAAATTAGTGGCTTTCACTCTGGCGAGCCGTCTGGAGATTCTTAAAGAAATTAAAGATTGAAATGCCATATGACCCTGCTATCCCACTTTTGGGAATGACCCCCCATGCAGCAGAGGTTCGCCTCGATAGCACAAGCTCGACCATGTTCATAGCAGCACTGTTTACAATAGCAAAGTCATGGAATCAACCTAAATGTCCAACAGTTGACGAGTGGATAAGGAAACTGTGGTACATCTATACAATGAAGTACTACTCAGCCATCAAAAATGATGAATTACTGGAATTTGCTGGGAAATGGATGTCATTAGAAAGAATTATATTAAGCGAAGTATCCCAAACCCAGAAAATTAAGCGACATATGTACTCCCTAATAGGTGGCTCCTAGTACCAAACTCACCCAGCCCACATTGAGACACTCAAAAGTAAACCTATGTAACACAGTAATTGCAAGGATTATGAACAAGAGAGATGGGGTAGGAGGGCCACACCAGAAACAAGGAGAGAGGGGACCATGTTACAGCAGAGAAAATAGGCCTCCATCAAGGTCTGCAAGTAAGTAATGAGAAACCTGGTTAAGTTCACAGACATTCTTTCCTGATCTCACCAGAAGGGGAGGGCATATAGTCTAGCAGATAAAAAGTAATCATTTTGCAAATGGGTGATGGACCCCTCCCTCAGTGAGGTTTCCTACTTTTATTACATCTACCCTTGAATGTGCTATTATAACAAGACTCCAGTTTAACAGCTTTTTGTCTCTGGCCAGGGGGTGACATACAGTGCCCAGCAGGATGGAGTGAAGGGCATTGCAGGAGCAGCAAAACTGCAAAAGAAAATCAACAAACCACAATCCAGAACTTCAGAGACTCTATATCAATGCAATAGAACTAGGACAGCCTAATCTCTCCCCATCCTGGAGCTCAGGGACATTTGCAGAGGAGGGGGCGGTAAGATTGTAAGAGCAAAAGGATGGGAGGAGCAACGATTTGCAAGATTCTCAGCAATAGTTGGGGCCAAAGCAATCATAATGGGACTTTGCATGCCCTGCGCAATGTCCAGTGCACTGTTGCCCTCATAAAGTCCTGCATCTGTTAAGGGCACCGAGATCCCTGGAGGCAAGGGATTGACAGCCATAGTAGTGCTCCTATGCTTAAGGGGAACAAGAGAAAGGGCTTATGGAAATGCCACTGGGTCCTTATATGTCATCGGAAAGGAGGACCCAGTGGAGAGTCAGGCGTACACAATAAAGGACTCTCTGGGAATTGGGGGAGAAGCACTGGGGGATGGGGAGGGAAAGAAGGGGGAGGAGGGGGTTCGGGGGGAGGAGGGGGGAGGGAGGGAACTGGTAAAAAAATTTTAAAATGTATAATTACATTTTTAATAAAAAAAAAGAAAATGAATAAAACATAAAACATTAAAAAAAATTAGTGGCTTTCCTATATGCCCAGAATGAAAGAAGCAAAAAAGCCCTGAGAGAAACAATCCCATTTACTATAGCCCCTAAAAAAATGAAATACCTTGGGATAAACCTAACCAAGGAAGTAAGAGACCTCTATAATGAAAACTTTAAAATCCTAAAGAAAGAAATTACATAAGACATCAGAAGGTGTCCCATGTTCCTGGATTGGCAGAATCAACATCGTAAAAATGACCATCCTACCAAAGGCAATATACAAATTCAAGCTATACCAATTAAAATCCCAAAGCAATTCTTTAAAGAATTCATATGGAGGCACAAAAGACCCAGGATAGCAAAGACAATACTGAGTAACAAAAACACAGCTGGAGGTATCACCATACCAATCCTTAGTCTATACTACAAATTCATAATTGTAAAAACAGCCTGGTATTTGCTCCAAAATAGACCCACAGATCAATGGATAAAGGTTGAAGACCCAGATATAAGCCCACACAACTACAGCCATTTGATCTTTGACAAAGGGGCCCAAAAAATCCAATGGAAAAAGAACAGCATCTTCAACAAATGGTGCTGGCAAAACTGGATCTCCACATGCAGAAGATTAAAACTGGACCCGTACTTGTCACCATGTACAAGAATTAACTCCAAATGGATCAAGGACCTATTAAAGCCATAGTTGAAAGGGTAGGGAAACTCCCTCGAGCTGATTGGGCTAGGCCAACAGTTCCTGAACAGACATCCAATATAGCACAGTCACTACAACCAACACTCAACAGATGGGATCTTGTGAAATTAAAGAGCTTCTGTTCAGATAAAGAGATTGTAACTCGAGCACACAGGCAACCCACAGAAAGGGAGAAAATCTTCACTAACCACATATCTGATAGAGCTCTATTATCCAGAGTGCACAAAGAACTTAGAAAACTAAACACCAAGGAAACAAATGGCCCAATTAAAAAATGGGCCTTGGAACTTAAAAGAAACTTTACCAAGGACGAAATTAAAATGCTAACAAATATCTTAAAAAATGCTCCACATCCTTAGCCATCAGGGAAATGCAATCAAAACCTCCCTGAGATATCATCTCACTCTAGTCAGGATGACAAAAATTCACAATACAAACAACACCAAATGCTGGAGAGCATGTGAAAAGAGGGGAACTCTCTTACATTGCTGGTGGGAGTGCAGGCTCATACAACCACTCTGGCGAGCCATCTGATGATTCTTAAAGAAGTTAAAGATTGAAATGCCATATGACCCTGCTATTCCACTTTTGTGAATAACCCCCCATACAGCAAAAATTCACCTCGATAGCACAAGCACGACCATGTTCATAGCAGCACTGTTTACAATAGCAAGGTCATGGAATCAGCCCAAATGTCCAACAGTTGACAAGTGGATAAGGAAAATGTGGTACATTTATACAATGGAATACTACTGAGCCATCAAAAATGATGAATTAATGCAATTTGCCGGGAAATGGATGGAATTAGAAACAATTATATTGAGTGAAGTATCCCAGACACGTAAAATTAAGCACCGTATGTACTCCCTAATAGATGGATCCTAGTACCAAACTCACTTAGAGATACTCAAAGAAAAATCTCTGTAATACCTACAGTAATTGTAAAGATTATAAACAGGAGGGATGGGGAAGGAGGGCCCCACCAGAAACAGAGGGGACCATGTTACAGCAGAGAAAATACGTCACCATCTGGCATGCTCATTAAAGGATGCTCCGGGGATGGGAGGGGGGCCCTGGGGGATGGGGGGTTGGAGGGAGGGGGTACTGGTATCCCTTTAAGTTTGTATGAGTAGAAATAAAAAAAAGGATGTAACCAAGGTAAACTTCCCATGTGAATAAAGCATTGAACATGATAAACAATTGTGATTAAAAAAAAAAAAAAGAAAGAAAATAGGCCACCATCAAGGACTGCAAGTAAGTAATGAGACATCTGATTAAGTTCACAGACTTTCCTTCCTGATCATTTCCAACTGATGGGGTATGATCTTACTAAAAGGGGAGGGCATATAGGCTGCCAGATAGAAGGTAACCATTTTGCAAATGGGTGATTGACCCCTCTCTCACCGCGGTCTCCTACTTCTATTCCATTTACCTTTGAATAGACTCTTATAACAAGACTAATTTAATAGGTTTTTATCTCTGGCTAGGCGGTGACATCCAATACTCATCAAGATGGAACCAAGGGCATTGGAGGAACAGCACAACTGAAAAAACTGAAAAAAAAAATCATCAACAAATCATAATTCAGAACATCAGAGACTCTATAACAACCACCTGGAATCAGGACTGCCTAATCTCTCCCCATCCTGAAGCTCAGGGAAATTTGCGGAAGAGGGGGTGGTAAGATTGTAAGAGCACAAGGATGGGAGGAGTCATGATATGCAAGATACTCCACACGTCAGGGCCGAAGCAATTATAACAGAACTCTGCATGATCTGCGCAATGACCAACATATCGTTGACCCCTCAAATTCTAGCGTGGATTAAAGGCACGAGGATCCTTACAAGCAAGGGATTAACAGTCACAATAGTGTTCCTATACTTAAGGGGAACACAAGAAAGAGTTCTAGGAAATGCCACTGAGTCCTTACACCTTATCAGAGAGGAGGACCCAGAGGAAAGTTTGATATACTCATTAAAGGATGCTTCAGAGATGGGGGGAGGGGACACTGGGAGAAAGAGAGGAAGGGGGGAAAAGAAGGGACAAAGCAGGAAGGGAACAGGGAGGTCCAAGGAGGGGTGGAGGGAGGGAGGGGACAGGGGTTCCTATTATGTTTGTATGAGCAGAAAAAAATAAAAAGAGAGAAAAATAAAAGACATGGCTCCTCTAGGACTTCCCTTTCTTATTCTGTTTCTCATTCTTAGCAGAACAGACTTGGTTTCTAAACTGTCCAGCAGTTGTTTTGACTTATTCTTTAAGTCACTACTACAAGAGGATGTTTATGACCCTATCTTCTATCATCCAGAGCCCACTTCAAAGCTTTCACATTCCAGTTCTGGGAACACTTGCATGATGTATAGTTGTCATGACAATCCTGCACTCCTAACACTGATTATAGTTCTGCATCTCCCTTATGCACCTTCTCATATGTTTGTTGAGTATGCATCTGTTTTTTTGTCAATACCTGCATAGGATGGAATCCGGGACTTCCACTGACATCAATTCTATAGATGTTCAAATCTCTTCTATAAATTAATGTAGCATTTGTACATGACCAAGCACATCTTCCTACATGTGTTAAAAGATCCCTAGATGACTTACGATACTCAATTGGGTGTGAATGTTATGCAGTCAGTTAGACTACTCACATGTGTTTAGGGAGTAATGACTAGAGAAAGTCTGGGGATCCAGACTGTTTCTTTTTGCTTGCATGGTAAGCCCCTTAACCACTGTGACATCTCCCTAGACAAAGGAGGCATTCATTCAAACTGATCCAAACTTGAGGGAGAGAGGAAAGAAGGGAAACAGAGAGAGGGAGAGAGAGGGAGAGACAGAGACACGGGGGAGAGAGAGAGAGACAGAGAGAGAGAGAGAGAGAGAGATTCATACACTAATAGAAGTAGAGACATACTTTACAGAAGTTGCATCTTGAGGTAAACCATATGTGTATGGGCACACTATCTGACTATTAGCTGAGAAATCTTGAATGGACATTTCTTTATGCAAAACAAAAAAAATGCTGAGAAGTGAAATATTTTATTTTTGAGGCTAAAAGAGGAGGGGAGGGAAGGGAAAAGAAGGAGAAGGGGAGGGGGAAGAGGAAGAAAGGATGGGTGTGCTTCCTGCTGACCGCCTTCATTGAGGCTTTCCTCAAGGAGGAAATTATTTATGTTATTTGCACCTCTGAATCTCAACATGTTGGAAGATGCACCTCGGACTTCCAAGTACACAAGCAAATAACTTTTAATTTCCCCTAAACCTGTTTAAATAAGATATTTGCTCTTTAAGAGGAAAACAAAAGCTAATTGAGAGACATTCAAAGACCACAGAACTTGTCACCAGCTCCTACCTACAGTGAACTGATTTTTGTGAATAAGAAGGAATTGGGTAGGTGAAGAACAAATGGTCCTTAATCCGTTGCCAGGGCAAGTGGAAAAACAGCTCCCACAAACTAAGATAGCTAACAAGAGCTTGAGGCAAGGATGAGAATTATCATTGTTGGAAGAAAATAATATTGAACTTTTTTAATTTTATTTTTGAATATTATTTGAAAACTAGAAAGTATAAATGGAGGAGAGGCCTAGAAAATAAGCATATTACCGAGATGAAAGGGAGAGAGAGTTCTAAAGAGCTCATTTTGAAAAGAGACTAGGAGACTAAGGTCAGATTTACAACCACAAAGCGTTTGTGGCACCTTTGGGGTAATATTCAGGAGGACAAGGCATTAAGGTTGAGGACTTTGTTTCAGAATTTACATTACGCCATTACTTTAGTCTGTTCCCGGTGAGAAAATCTATCTGAACTGATCACCTCCAGCAAACATTACATTTTCACTTGTATTACAGGAGAGTTGGGAAGAAGCCAGTTGAACAAATTCATAATGTTGAAATGCATTCATAACCAAGACATCATGCTGACAGACAAAAGGGAAAAAGATTTAAGTCTATAATTCCATTTTAATACAAAAAATTAACCCTCTAAACAATCACAGGGAATGGAATATTCTACATCTCTACAAGTGGATTTTTTAATTCCATGGGACTTGGTTGAGCATGGCACTAATTTTCTTCAAGGGCAATACTAAATAGATCATATAATCTGATGCATCTCTTTAGGTACCATAAAATCAAATAAAATTAATTGATTGTCAGGTGTGTAAAAGATAAAAGCCACCACCCATTTAATTGATTTCAACCTAAAGCTTGATTGGGGTGAGAAATACTTCATTTAAACCATCAAAATGAGGATTCAGCTCCAACAGAAAACACAAAGGAAAAGGTGTTAGAACTAATAAAGTTTTAGAACTAATAAAGTCAGACAACTAATATGAAAAATGGAAAACATGTCTACATCATATTGAAATTTTACTATATCCTTCTTTCAAATCCTTATGATGCAGAAAAATTTGCTTTGTAAACTTAGGAATAACTCCTAGTTGCAGCCAGAGTTAATTCATAATAATTCTTAATAACTAACTACTATAACATTTACAGTATAGAAATGCAGACACAGGCTTTTCCAACTGGAGTGTTATAGTTCTCAGCCTTCAAGATGTTTGCAATGACTTAGCCTATCTCTAGCTTCTGCCAGCCAGCCATGCCACTTCCACCATGAAAGACTGCATCTCCCCTCTGGAATCTGAAATTTCCTACAAATACCTGAAGACTGAGAGAAGAACCAATCCTAGAAAGGAGAGACTTTACAGAGGAGAAAAAGGAAGTGCAGCTCTCTACTATGCTGCAAAGCTCACCTAGATATTGGAAACTGAAGATTACTCTTCAAGAAATGTGTGTGAATTAATGAGTACATGGAAGAAAGACCATCCCCAAGAGCAGCGGGTGGGTCAGAGTGTTTACTCACAAGTGGACATATGTACTGTTTGTATCTCCAGAGATCAAATAGCAAAGTTCTTCATTAGACTAGTCAGAAATCTCCCTATTAATCTTTTTTCTGGCATGTGTATATTTAAAGACCATTACTATAGTGAAAATTACTTGGGCCACAATACTTCCAGTTTCTAGAAGTACACAATATTCCATTTTCTCAATTTTTTTAATCTCAGTACAGATTGACATCCAAAAGAAATACCACTTTTCCAATAATTTCTGATGTTAAAGCAAAAAAAAGTCTATATAATTAATGACACTAAGGAAGCAATACAGACCCACAGAATCGCTTCTTTTTAATCTATTTTTATTTTTCTAATTTTACAAGCATATTGAGTATTTATCTCTTCTTCATTCCATCCCCCTCTCTCCCATTCCCCTCCCTTCTCTTCATCCATCCATCCCACTCCCTCCCATTCTCCTGCCTGTCTGCTTCTTTGGACCCCAGGGTTCCCTTCTGGCTTGTCTACTCCTGTGGGGGTTCAGGCCTCTTGTGGCATATCAATTTGCCTCTCTTTAGGTCATCCCACTGATAGGGGCATTTCCCTTCACTCATCCAGCTTTAGTCCCTAAGGTTTCCAATGTATGTTCCTATCTTTCAATTGCTTCTTTAGGATGTCTAACCTTCACAACAAAATCTTAGACAAACACACAGTAAAGGCAGGACCCAAATTACTAAAATTGGATATGTAAAATAAAGTGTTTAAATAAATATTATTTTAATGTTTATTAAATATTAAATCATTATAAACAGGGGATCATTATAAACAGCTTTCAAAAATTATACTACAAAAACTGTAGAATATAGAAAAATAGATATATTTCTAGATAACTATTATTTTCCATAATTAAACTTTGATAGATTAAAAAGAAATATTCAAGCTGATGATAAATAACAATGAGATTAAAGCTATAACAAAGAGTCTTCTAACAAAGGGAATCCCAGTCTGTGCCAGTTAAACAGATATGAACTTAATAATAGAAGTTTGAGGTTTTAGGTGTATTTGTGAAAAATTAGTAGTTAAAGCAAGTCCTGGGAAAGCCTGGAGCAGAGCGTCCAACCGATGTTACAGGACCAAGACTATGGTGGTTAAGATTATTCCTTGTGCAGGTGGAGAAGATGGAGAGACCTTGGGGCTGGAGAGGTGGCTCAGGGGTTAAGCCTCTGCCTTGCAGGTGGAAGGTTCTGAGTTCGGATCCTAGACCCCACATATAGAACACTGGGTGGAAGCAGAGGTGGTCTGAGTTTCTGGTCCTGGTCGGGCGGAGCCTGTGAATCCCAGGGCAGAGTAAACAAGGAGGTGGAGGCGTCCATGGTGGTTCCTGAATTTGCCCGTGGTTCTACACACACACACACACACACACACACACACACGCACACATGCACGCACGCACGCACACACAATTGAATAAATTTAAAAAAAAAAGATAGAGAGAGCTGGTTCAGTGAGACAGCATAATTCAGCACAGCTTGCCAGACTCACAATGTTTCAAGCGGAGAAGTCGATCCCTCATGGTACGGTATGGCTATGGTGTTGGTATGAACTCTCCTGCCAAGCTGGACTATGCCCTACAGCACCTAAGAGATAATTATAATGCTCAGTAATTTCAATCATTTCTTGTCACCTCCCTTTCAGGGACTTTGCGCACATCAAGTCTATTACTTCTTGAAGAAATAACACTATTTCACTGCAATTATATAGAAAGGAATTATTAATTATTGAAATTGAGGTTTTGACATACATCTTATCTGATAAAAATAATTCTCACATATGTGAATATAACGAAAATAATCACAAGTGCTAGCTATTATAAAGTGCAAATGCACACATTATTTCTGCTCAATTGCCATTAAGTGTTGCTATAATTAAAAAAAATAAATAAATGGAGAAGTTGAAACTCATAACCTAGTGTGGTGGCTTGTGAATCATCTTAGTCTTCAGGAGGCCAAGGCAGGGAGCTTATGAGTTCAATGGCAGCCTGAGGTATGCAGCAAGTTGCAGACCAACATAGACTATGTAAAACAAGATCCTATCTCAACATAAAACTAAACCAAGCAAGTGAATCAAGCTTTAGAAGTGGTTTCTCCAATTACTAACACAGAGACAACTATTTGCATTTACATCACTGGTAGCTTCTTCCTTGATCTCAATGTGCCTTCTTGGTGACTCTGAGAGCATCTGCACACCATACGCTAAGATCCGATGTTCACATGGCCAGATGTGCCCTTGGATTACGGAGCAAGAACTGCCTCTTGTGCATGATCATACATCTGGTCCTTTCCCGGAGTATCTTCCATCTTTGTAGAGCATGCAACAAGGTACTAAAAAAATTAGTGCTAGGACTAGGGAGATGGCTCCCATGGGTAAAGTGTTCATGTTGGATAACCACGAAGACCTGAGTTTGATTCCCAGCACCCACATAAACGCCTGGGGTGAGGACGTACACATCTGAAACCCCAATACTGAAGGTTAGAGACAGACGTTGAAGGATTCTAGGCGCTTGCTGGCCACCCATTCGATTAGAAACAATGAATTACATGTTTAGTGACAGACCCTGTCTCACTATTACTACTACTACTATTAATAATAACACCAAAAATAATACAAAGTCATTGAAGAAGAGATCTGGTGCCAACCTCTGGCATTCACATGCACATATGCACACACGCACACACACACACATGTGCATACAAAATCAGTACTATCTGTAATTAGTAATAGTATAAACACCACAAAAATTAAGGAATCTAGTAGACATGCAATCCTGTGTCCAAGTTCTGGCCTGTCTGCTTATTTATTGGCTGGGTTTCCTGGGTCAGTCACCTAATCTTCTATAAAACGCTGCTTTTTCTAAAGTTGGAATAAAAGCTATAACTACTCTTTAAATCTGTTGAAAGGATTTCATGAGACGTTGGATGCAGAGGGTCCTTTATGGTGTACAAGGTTTAATATGTACCATTATTATTTATTCTTTCTACAGAGTACAGACCAGAGTTCAAGCATATCTGCTCTCAGTTATGCCTCCATCTCCCTCTTGAGAAACACCTTCTTCCTTTTGTATTGTTGGGTTTCTCTGTAGTCCGGTGTGAAACCATGATAATCCATACCAGGTGTAAGGAAATTCCTAGGTACTGTATTGTGGACCATAACTATGTCACACTAGAGAAAGGTGGCCATTGGGCTGGGAAAATGGCTTAGGGATGAAAGTCTCAGGTCCCATCATCCTGAAGACACCTTTGGGCTTCGACGAGCACAAACACCAAGTACTGGTACCGTCCTGGTTTTCATGTGAGTTATCTCTCACAGTCTCTTGTGTTTGCATCCTTAGCTGCTGTTGATGTTTGGGAGAGTCTTAGAACTTTTAGGAGGTGAAGCCTTCTTGAAGGAAGGCATGTCACAGGGGGCGGGCCTTGAATTGGCTGCTTACCATGACTTTTCTGCCATAATGGACTATGCCTCCCCTGTGGAACTTTAAGCCAAATAAATCTCTCTTTTTTTCCCCTTAAGTTTCTTGAGTCGGAGTGGTGTTTCACAGCAACAGAGAAGAGTAATTGCAGCAGTTATACATCAATATGCTTACACAGAAATATACCCAACCACACATACACAAGCATGAAAAAAGGGAGAAAAAAAAGCAGCCACGTAGTCATATAATTGGAATGTGACAGGTATGATTTGATTTTGTAAAATTTCCTCCTTCAGAAAGAAAAAAATTGTACTTCAAGAAAGAAGAGGAAAAAAAGTGGGGGGAAGCTCTTTGAGAGTCTGCTGTGTGCCAGGCATGTGGAGCAAAGTGAAGGCCAATGTGTAGAAACTGAGACTTCACTTCAATGCTTACACTTATTCAGTGAACTATAATTATGCTGGCTAAAAGGTAGTCATCTTCGAAATTGTCACTTCAAAAATATATTGGAGCTGGAGAGGTGGCTCAGGGGTTAAGCCTCTGCCTTGCAGGCAGAAGGTTCTGAGTTCGGATCCTAGACACCACGTGTAGACACCAGGTGGAAGCGGGGGCGGCCTGCGCTTCTGGTCCTGGTAGGGCGGAGCCTGTGAATCCTGGGGCAAAGTAAACAAGGTGGAGGTGGAGGTGGTCCATGGTGGTTCCCAAATTCATCCATGGTTCTACACACATACACACACACACACACATACATACACACACGCACACACGCATACATGCACAGTTGAATAAATAATAAATAAATTTTTTTCAAATATATATATATATATATATATACTTGGGACATGTGGTCTCATGGGGTCAGGGGCAGGACATAGAACGGGTTGTTGATGGTTTTCAGCTCTGTCTGAGTAACTATATCCTTAACCTCACCCTGGTTAATTATGAAAGCTTAATTTGCCCCTGGGATGGGCCTGGTTCAAAACGCGGCATTTTGAATTAATTCTTGAATGAAGCTATTTGATGCTAAACTATTTTGTCAACATGAAAAATCACCATGTTTTCAAAGCCATGAGAGAGTCCCACCATCTTTCAGGTCTTGTGGGCTTAAGTTTTATACCTGATGGAAAAGGAACACATCAGGTCTCAAAACAAATATTTAGTTTAAAACAAGAACAATGCACATCACAGTTTTGAAAGCTTCAAAGGCACAAATAAGTTTAAAAAAAAAAAACAGGAGAGTAACTTCTTTAGTAACTGCCCAGATATCACTGAAAACTTTCTCTTGCATTTTTTGACTGAATTTTTCCTAATCTTCCCCTCACTAACCAATGTTTTTGTATTATCAGTCCTTCAACTAGAAAGAAAATTTCATCCTCTAGAATCATTGGTCAAAATTTATTATTTTTAGGGACTGGTAAGATGACTCAGAGGGTAAGGTTTTTGCTCAAAAATCTGTTAACTTGAGCCTACATGGTAAAAAGAAGAGAATATTCTTTCAAAACCTGTCCTCTGATCTTCACCCATAGACCATGGCATGCATGTATGTTCTCTCCCTATCTATCTGTATGTGTATGTTTCTTCCCTTCTCTCTGAAGTATATTAATTGATTAAAACTTTATTTATTTTAATAAGTTCAAAGTTGTTTTTGAAAACAAAAAAGTTGATTTTATCATAATAATTTGTTGCTGGCAGAACAAATACATTGATAGAATTGCTGTCATATTTAGTGGACCCTCCATTGGATTTTTTTTTCATAGATGAACTGTAGAATATCAGGAAACCTCAATTTTTCTTGTATAACGAACAGTACCAAATACTCTTTTAATGAATAAAACTTAGCAGCTTACCTAGGAATTAATTCTTTACAATGGCAAAAGTTTTATGTTACTATTGTGGTTAGAATTCCATTTTAAGAAGTTATAAGTAACTATTTTGAATATAAACATATAATATAGAGTGTTGGGGCTGCTATTTACTTGCTCTGCAAATGTAGGAATTTCAATAAATTACCTATCAGAAGATTTCAAACTAATTCTGAATGTATCAAAAAAATTTAGTATATTTTCTAAATAATACTAAATGTATCAAAAACATTTTTAGCATATTCCTGGCAGCAGAAAACTTCTGTTCCAGTTAAGTATTAATGAGAATTGAATGATGGTTTTCTTTCAGTTTAAAAGGATTAAAAGGATTTTTTCACACATAGATTAGCTTCTGGCTCCAAAAATACATATGTATGTTTTAAACTTTTTTATTCTTTGACAATTTCATATGTGTATACAGTAAATTTAAGTCTTCACCTCGTATTATCTGATCCCATCCCTGTTCCTTCTCCCATTGATAACCTCCTCAACCTGTTTCCCTCCTACTTCCATGCTTTCTCTCTCTCTCTCTCTCTCTCTCTCTCTCTCTCTCTCTCTCTCTCTCTCTCTCTCTCTCTCTCTCTCTCTCTCTCTATCTCTCCCCCCCCTCTGTGTTACTGAATTTCATAAGTCTCCCTCATTGGCATGAGTATCAGCACTTGTCGAAGCATGCACGATGTATTTGTGGACATACTATTAAAGAAAGTATCTCCCCTTTCCCACAGCCAGCCTTAACCCTCAGTATTCCTCTGGGCGGGGTCTCATGCAATTTCTACCTTTCATAACAAAATGTTGACATTTAAAATCCCATGAGGGTTTTGTGGAGATAAACTCGATGGATTCATGGGTGCAACGGCCTTGTTATGTCCAAAAGACATGCTGGGCAGCATCCTCCCCACCTTCTGGCTCTTACATTCTCACTACCCCTCTTTCTAACTGTGACACCACATATTTTGAGCTGCATTTCTCCTCTACCATCCAAATATATTCAAGGCTAAGAGCTTGTGTTTTCAGTTTTCCATTACTAAAACAAAGTACCTGAGCTAATCAACCTATAAGGGGTACAGTTTTCATTTATATCATAGTTTTTGGAGATTTTAGTCCATTGTCAGACAGCTCCACTGCTTCGGGTCTAGTGCTAAAGCAGCTTACCATGGGCAGAGCAGGTGGTAATGTGGGCTGCTCACCTTATCAAGGCTAGGAAGCAAAGAGACAGGAAAGGATTAGGTACCGGTGTCCACATTCTCAGTGTCCTAAATTCCTTCTCTTAGGCTCCACTGCCTCCTAACAATGCCACCTGAGGACCACACCTTTAACATGAAGAGTTTGGGAGGCATTTTTCCAAATCAAAGCAGAGTTGCAGCATGCACAGTCCACTGATAAGCCCTGCCTCCGCATCTTCCTCCCCTCCCCCACCTTTGCTATAGCTAACCAATGCATGAAGGGAGTGTGCAGGAAATTTTGTATCAAAGCAGTTCTCTCAATAGTTCTACTTAAAGATGGCTGAAACTATGGTAAACACACCATTGGATCCCAACTCAACTTTTTTGTTTGTAGCCCATTCTCTAAAACAGTTCTAGTGTCACTGCAATGTGAACAAAAATGGGATGTGAAAATGTAGAAAAAGAATCAGCCTTCATTCTCTAAAGCAGAAATATTTTATTTTTTACATTTTCCATAACAACTGTTGTAGTTTGCCTGCATGGTTGCTGATAAATGACCATCAAACGGCTTAAGGGAACAAGGGGTTTGTTGTCTCTTATGATTATCTGGTTACAGTTCTCAGTCCAACTTGACAGGAGAGCTCATACCAACACCAAGGCCAAGGGAACTGGCCACACCATCTCTACATAATGGCTGAGAGAGGGACGATCCTTACTTGCCAGACCAGCATATCTGGCCAAATGTACAAAAGGATGCCAACTCCCTCAATCAGCCCTCTGTCTTTCATTCCACCATAGGCTGGGTCTTCCCCATCAGCTAGACAATCTCTGCAGGTTTGCTCTGGGCCCAGAGCAACTATTAATTCTCTACAAATGTGCTCAGAGATCAAAACCTCAACATTCAAAGTGACACCTGTACCTATGACAACAACCAATAGATAGTTAGGGAGCTCCCTAGGGAAAAAAGGTGTGTGTGTGTGTGTGTGTGTGTGTGTGTGTGTGTGTGTGTGTGTGTGATAGAGAGAGAGAAAGAGAGAGAGAGAGAGAAATGACACTGAGTGTCCTTGTGAAGGCCCAAGGGTGACTTTAGGAAATCATCCTGGATTTCTCTACCTCCTTTTTGTTTTGCTCTGGAGTTTCCCAGGCTCTGCCTTCCAGGGTCAGAAGTGTATGCTATAATAATTATTTCTGACTGGCCCTAATTACAATTTGGAAGGGGACTGTGCAAACAAGAGAATATTGACACTGTAGCAGTCTGCAATGAATCTGGTTTGATTCCTCAATTTTATTCTTTTGTGAGCCTCAAACTCAATGATGGAGAATTTTCCCTCCCTTTCAAAATAAATAATATAAGATGTAGGTCATTGTACATGAATGAAATTTAATGTTAAGAATCAAACATTTACAGATTTTTAAAGTTTGTTAGAATCGATCTGGTTACTCTCAGACTCATCATCTGTTCTTACAGCTTCTATCCTGAAAGACTTTGTCAGTGATTTAGACACAATATCATCTTCCCATTCTCACCTCTGTCATGCTCAGTGGATAACACACGCTCAAATAGGAGTACAAAGTCAAAGATTTAACTTCAAGGGGATGTGTTCATCCTACAGATTTCCAATTAAAAGCTAAGATGACCATCTGTTAAATGAGCATGTCAGTTTAATGGTTAAAAGTACATCAAATAACATTGCCGTTAAAAGTACAACAATGGTCATTTCAGAGGTTCAGAGGAACAAATAAGGTGAGTGAATTCTGGAACATAAGTAGCCTTCTAATTTGAAGCCAGGGCTGGGTCTTTCTCAGATTGGCAAGTATGAAGGGAAAAAGAACATACTCTTTCTTTCCGTGTAGATTGCCAGCCATTTGGGATCTCCTTTGCAGTCCTTCCTAACCTTGACACTAACTCACCCCTGAATTTGTCTTGTCCTTAATTCTTACTATAGGGACTGTGGGCTGGAAATGGAGTGAAGTTTAAAGATGGCATAAATCCAATTTATTTATATTAATAATTAAAACAGAACCTATTCATATTTGCTATTTAGGTATGTCAACATAGTCCTTTCTCAAATCCTCTGAATTAAATGGCCACGTCCAAGCATCAAGATTCACTAATGAACAAGATTCACAGTTAGGAAGCAAAACAGAAAATAAATAATATACCAATTATGTGAAATGTTTCTAAATTATTACAAATGAATTTATTCCACATTGAAACACACTGTCTGAGTAGAATGTGAATCACTTTTTATAACACTCCACCTCTTTTTAATCATTCCTCAGTGGCTTATTTTGTGAATGCACCTCAACATTCCATTATAAGGAATTCTCAAATAGCTTACTCTGATCTTCCATTCTGATATCAGAACATAAAATAGAGCAACCTACAATCACTGTCAGAGTCCTTCGGAATAGAACTTTCACATTATTAAAGAAGAGGGAACAAAAAATGCCAGTGGAGCATCATCCTCTTATGTGATTGGATCAAGGGAGTCAGGGGTTCCTATGTCATGCAAACATCTCCTTGAGGACCCTTGTGTGGAGTCAGCACATTGAAACAGGCATCAGACATCCCATCAGTATTTCTTTCCTCCAACTGAGCTTATATAGTTGGTGCCTCCAGGACTGTATTCATTCATTCATTCATTCGTTCATTCACCAAAGACTTTCTACATGGTGGGAAACAGAGATATTTCAGTGAACAAGACATTTGACACTACTGTCTTTATATAACTACAACTAGCACTCAAATAGGAAAGATAGACAGGAAGTAAATATAATTACAGTGATTGATCTTCAATAGGCTTCGCCAAGAAATAGATTTGACCTTATGTACTGGGGAAGAACAGACAGCTGCCAAGAGCTTGGTATCCATACGCTTCACTGGGAATCTAAAGGCAAGACAGCTTTTAGTCCCCAGCCAGAGGATCACTGCTAACCTGGAAGGCAGGGATTATCATGCCCAGTCATGATGGTTGGCTTTAATTGTGAATCTAATACCTGGGAGGCAGACTTCTGGACACACCGAGAGGAATTATTTAGGATTGTCCTATAGTAATACCTGTGGGTATTGTCTTGATTGCATTAATTTATGTGCGAAGATCTGTAAGGAACCATTATCTCAGAAGAGGATCCAGAACTTTGTGAGAATGAGCGACAATCACACTGAGATGCGACTGGTTCTCTCCAGCTTCTGCTGCTGAGACGCTCCCATCACGATGGACCAGAAAGTGGAAGTGTGAGCTTATTAAGCCCTTCTCTCAACCCCCAAGTTATTTGCATAAGCTATCTCATTGCAGCAATGAAACTAAAATGCCACCCCTGGGAGATCTGATTAAATACCTACTTAGGGTACTAAAGGACAGGAAAATTGATCTTCAGAGGAGAAGTGGGTGTGCTGATGACAGCAAAAGAGAAGAGCCACAGACACCTACTCACATCATTTAAAACATAAAGACTTATTTCAGAGCAAGTAAAAGATCATGAGTATTTTAAGCAAAGCGGTAATGTGATCAAATTCACTTGAACAGCCTTGACTGCACTGTGGATGATGGTATGAGTGTAAAATAAGAATAAAGGCAATAAGAACAGTTGAAAGCTTGGTTCAGACCAGAGATGATATCTTGGTTTAAGTGGTGAAAAACAAGTCAAGAGTTGGTCAGTAGATAAAATGCCAACAGGTGGTGACTCAGACGGTACAGTGGAAAGGCAGCAGTGAAGGTAACGCGGAAGGAAGCAGCCTTTCTGGTGTTTCCTTGCCAGCACACACATTGACCTCACTCTCTGGCCCTCATGCCAGAGCTACTGGTTTGTTTGGTTTAAGCAGGGGGCTCTGCTATGCTTCCAAAGCTGGTCAGATGTTTAGAATGTGCACTCGAATGAAAGAATTCCTGACTCAGAGGGACAGTTGTTCCTAAGGTAGAAACAGCAGCTAGGAACAGAGGTCAAAAGGAAATTGCTAGATTCCATCCTCTGAGGATCTTGTCTGAGGAACTTGTGTCCCAGCCTGATATGAAATGGCATCTGGAATGGGATATTCATATCTGAATGTGAGAAGAAAAGTCTAAGATGGAAAGAGAGGCTGAGCATGGTGATTTAATCCTGTAATCCCAGCATTTAGGAGGCTGAGTGTGAGGTTTGCCATAAATTCCAAATCCGCTGGGGCTATAGAGTAGGTTCCAGGCCAACTCAGGGCCACAGAGTGAGTCCCTGCCTCAAACAAACAAAAAGTAAAAATAAACTGGAGACAGGTGATAGTGACTGACATTTATATTGTAATAGAAGTCATGGCAAGACAGGCAATTAGCTAGGGAGGAGCATCGTAAGAAAATGAGAGGGCCCTGAGCCATTCACACTTCAGAGAGGTGAGAAGTCAGCTAAGGAGACCCCTCAGGAGAGGGAGGTGAGCAGGAAACCAACTGCCCCGAGTTGCCAAAGTTGCTGCCAGGGAATGTTTCAAGCAGAGCGTATAGACGTGGGGTGGGTTGAAAGCTGTGTCTAATTTTGGCAGAGCCTGGCACTGTGCCCTCCTTCCAGCCATAAAGCTCTGGGCTGATTTCAGGTCCTCCCTTTAGCAAGGTTCAACTTTGGCAAGATAGCTACCAACAGGGAATTATTACTGAAAGGTCAGATTGTAAGAGACTCCAAAGCCTAATTTTTCCTTTCATGTTCTGAGGAATAATTACAATGTCCTTTCAGATACCAAACACAAAAGTTAACGTTCTGTGTGTACAAGCACTCAAGATGTCTAGCGCTCACACATATATTGTGTTTGCCTATTTGTGGGTTTGAAGTTGGCAAGGACTCTCAGTGTTCAGTGGCATTCTTTCTGTTGCAGAGCCTACCTACCCAGAGCAAAACAAACAGTGACCTTTCAGACCTGTTTTTCTCTGGGCCCCAACTGGAACAGGCACAGATTTTGTCTTGGCTGTAGAATATATAGCTTTTGAAAACACACACACACACACACACACACACACACACACACACTTTTCTTTACCTATGTGTCCCTGATTTCCCCTGAGAGCAGGTCTTAGTCTTAAAGGAACTTATATCTGCAGGCCCTATCACCATGCCTAGCACTTGGTATGTGCTGAATAAATGTTTGCTGAATGAATGGAAAGTTGCATAATTTTCTGTGAATTCACGAACAGCCAATCTGGAAATTCCATCGCTAAGTATTCTTTCATCATAGACTGTAAAATATTGTTTAAATAAAGGATGTGGTTGATCCATGTTTAAGTTTTAGGTCAATTTTCTATGGAGTTAGTAAAATCTCGTTCCAATACAAATTATTTAATCCCTTGGTGCCGCGGGTTTTCTGCCTATAAAATGAGAGTGGCCATGCTGATTTCCCTTGGCTCTGCAGGGAGGATCGTAAAGCTCTCAGCTCTGCTTGCCCGTGAGGGGTACTGCCTGGGTTGAGGACCGGTTGGTATTCAACTTCTGTCTAGTCTCCACCTGAGAACAGATTGGCTCCATTGGCTGAGATGGGGCTCTCTTCATGACTTGGAGCCTGTTGAGTGGTGTTCTTAGGCCAAAGGCTGAAGGCCGATCCTTACTAATCACGTTAATCATGGCCAGAGATGTGGTTTTTCTGAAGGTCTCTGCTGCATCTGTTTGGAACACTAGGAAGTGTTGGTGGCTGTTGTAACAAAGGGACTCACTACTATATTTAAAGCCTCGTCAGGCTTGGGTTAGTTTGCTCAAGCTAGTCTGCCTTCTGGTTCATTTCTGCTTTTCAGCTGATTTAGCGGTCTCTTGGTAGAAAACCTGTCAGAGAATTGAGAGATTACCTAAAGCAAGGGCAATCTTTCTGACTACAATTCAAGTAATGAAATGTATCAACTCACCAGATGCATTTTTATTCATTATAGGCCCACTTGACATCCCAGTAGCCAGCACTGATTGAGTGTTAATTCTGTGCCAGACTTTTGAAGTGCCTTACCATTATTACCTCATTATGTATTCATGTGGGTATTCTGTCTTCATTTTCTATGTGCAGAGAGCAAGGCTCAGAGACATTTCACAGTCTACCAGGCCACACAGCTGGTATCAGGCAGAGACAAGACACACAGACAGACATCATTATCACCATTCAGTGTTGCTCCAGCAATGCTTATCTCTCTGTAGGCATCTGAAGCTTGACCGTCAATAGGATGAATTTTTGCAATCCTATCTCAGAGAACAAATATATCAGTTTTCCGGTTTTCTTGTCACTGAGACTGATTTGAGGCAAGAAAGAAAGAGAGAGAGAAGGAAGGAAGGAAGGAAGGAAGGAAGGAAGGAAGGAAGGAAGGAAGGAAGGAAGGAAGGAAGGAAGGAAGGAAGGAAGGAAGGAAGGAAGGAAGGAAAGAAGGAAGGAAGGAAGGAAGACTTATAGATTTTAACTGAAGCCTAGTATTCTTTTCCTGGAGTGACTTCTTTGTTGGTTTCCAGACGCAAGCAACACTCATATCTGTAATGAATTTTTTTCTCTACTTTTAGGTGTCTAATTATCTTTGATTTTTTCAAATCGTTTGCCCTGTTTCTTATACCATTACACATTATTTCACTACTTTTACTAGGCCTCTGAGTTCATTACGATGCCCAGTGCTGTCATAGTCACGTGACCTTGTGTCCACATTCAGATGACAGTTATCCAGCCAGTGAGACATATAAATAAGCTTAGTTTTTGTTTTTAAGAGCTAGTCTAGCTCTCTGCATGATTAGTATGGAATGAGAGAGAGAGAGAGAGAGAACAGTATAGTTGATAAAGTGAGTGAAAAGTCCAGATTAGGACATTTCAAGTAATAGGTGCAGAGGGACCATATGAGCGGGGCAGGCATCTAGCATATGAACTAGCATATAAAACTGGCATCCAAGTGTTTATAGCTTCCTGTATGGAAAGCTTCTCTGTGAGAGCCTGAGCAACCAAGAGATCTCATGGGATTAAGACCCTGCAAGGGAAGGCTTGTTTCCTGATGCTCCTTGTGCCTTCTGCATATGGACTGTTCTTCCTCATTCTCATCTGATAGGATGGGGTTCCCTGCCTCAAAAATACTCGCCATGTAACAAGGGAGACAGTCAGGAGGCAGGGATACAAGGGCCTGCAGGACTGCCTCCCAAAGGAGATGGAGTCATTTTACTGCGCAGAAAATGATGAGGTCATTCTAGAAAAGGAAAGGCACAATAAGCTGAAGGTCCCTGGAGTGTTCAATGAGATAAAGGAGCGGGAGGAGGGCCCAGGTCATGAGGAGTGTGAATGCCACAGAGCTGTGATATGGACACCATTGTCTTTAGAGCAATTGTCCTAGCAGCACTGTAAAGTTGATATTGAAAGAAACATGGATATCTCAGTTAGGAAACAAAATATAGCAAGTCTAAGTGAAACAATAATAATAATCAGGCTGAGGATGGACCAGAAATTAGTATCATCAGAACTTAAAGGCGAGTGCATAGGAGGAAAGAGACAGGGAGAAATAAAAGGTTAAAGCAACTTTCGGGTTCATCTTGCAATAGGATTGGAGTCCACCTTCTTATCTCTCATTCAATACCTATATGGTATTGGGTAAGGTGATTGGTTTCTCTGTGCCTCAATTTCCAAATGGCAAAACTGTGATACTAGCAGTATGTGCCTTACAGGACCGATGTGAAGGTCGGATAGCACAGTATATGTAAAATGTAAAACTTGACACAATCCCTGGTGCTGTAGCAAACATTCAAATAAAAACAGCTATTTGTGGGTCAGGACATATGATGTTCCTTTTAAAGTAATGATATTAAAATGGTTTTTTATTCTGTTCACATAAAATTTACTTGCCTTTTATTTCACTGGTTTGACCTAAGGTATTTATGGTCCTGAATTGGTTATGATCATGAATTGGTTCCAATGTGAGGAGTTGCCATTGGCTTCATAACCTTCGTCTATGTAACCTCCTGTGAGCCTGCCCCCATAGAATTCTGTACACAATAGATGATTAGGCTGGACCCCTGGGATTGTGCTGAGATCAGTCTCAATCCATGCAGTGCTATCACTTGACTTCCTGTTTCCTTTTTCATAGTTCTTACAAGCCGTCCCTAACAATTGCTAGTTATGTACTAATTGTTAAGACTGTGGGGCAGTTGGGGGCATCTGCACTGTCTAACACAGGGTTTGGTTCCTAGCAGATGCTCGTAAATTTTGGTTGAATAGATGCATGTGCCCTTTCACCTCTACTTCAATGCCTACCCTGCCTACCCTCACGAAACAGCTCTATGCCTTTACCCACACACTTCTTCCTTCTCAAAGCCTAAGCAGAGATATTTTTAGCATGAATTGTTCTTTCTTAGAATGTTTCTCAGAATGTTTGATCTGTCGATCACAAAGACTGTTAAATAAAACTGGATTAAGAAACCAGTATTCACATAGATATTTTTCAAGTATACACTGATAAACTAAAATGATTCCAATTTTTGCCAGTAAGCCAAAAGATTTACTAGGGTTGTCTGTCTGAATATGAGTGTATCCACCTAGATAACCAGAGGAAGTGGGAATTAGTAGAACCAATGGGCACTTGTGCTTTTCAAACCTTAAGAATCTGTTTTTTAATGAGCCTTATAGAGCCAAACGTACATATCCCACTGAGAATGAAAACAGAAAATAGATTTAAAGTAGGAAACAAGAAATGGAACAAAGCTAGTTTTGTTTTATAGGCACAGGAAGGTGCTAGAATTATTTACTGCTTTCTGGACTCTACGTCATGACAAAATTGATATTTTCCAGGTTTTTTCATTAACTAAAAAATGTTCTCAGGTAAACATATTTGCCATGATTCTGGCCATCTAAAAATCTTGATGAGAGGAAAGAGTTATAATTGGACCTTTTGCTAAAGTAGCACTAAAGAACATGTCCAGAAGATGCAGTGACTAGACTAAGACTCATAATTACAATAAGCAGGGGTCCTTGGCTTTTTTCTTTCCAATTGTTATTTATTCTTTGCCCATTCCACACTGGATTTTAGTCATTTTTACACATGCCCATTCCCCTCTTTCATCCCCCTCTCTCTAGCTGAAATCTGTCTCTGTAACAAGCTCTTTTTTATTCTAATGACTTTTCTTTTTGACCCACTGAGTTTTTATTATAGGTGCTTACATGAGCATAAGTGGAAGAGGGTATTATTTAGTGATGCATGAGCAACTTATCAGTGGCTACACCACTGTAGTAGAGAACTCTCCCTCCCCCAGCAACCATTAACTGTCAATAGCTGTGAGGGTGGCACCTTATAAGCCTCTCCCCCATTCTGGTGGAATGCTGATGGTCCCATTGTACAGGTAACCACAGCTGTTGTGAGTTTGCTCTTCAGCTTTTATGTTCTTTCCATCCTTCCTCCCCACCCTCACTTCCATGTCAGTTTCCAAGTCTGAGATGGGAATGACATAGATGTCCCACAGATGGACCAAGTCCTCCAACAGACACTTACTCTCCACATTTTGACTAGTTGTGTGTCCCTGTGTTAACTACTGTCCATCGAAAAGGAAACTTGACAGATGAAGGTGGAGAGCAACACTAATCTGGAGACATAAAGGTAAGTAATTTTAGAAGGTAGTTTTGGGCAGCATATCCATCTAGTCCAATAGTAATAGTAGATTCTCCTCAAGGACCTGAGACCTACCCAGCTACCAGCTTTTGATTAGGTTTACAAGGCCTTAAAATTTCACCAAATTACTTAAGAACTTAGGCCTAACTTCTAGCAGTCTCCTACCTACCACATGATCTTACCACCAAAGGGCTTTTCAAGCATGAAGTTTCTATTACCTCTTTTGCAATACACCCATATTACTAAAAATATGGCTCTCAGAATTTGCTGGTTCTTCAAATTTTTACCCATCTGATTTAGAGCTATTACATTCATTTCTGTTGTGAGATAGTCTCTAGTGTCTTAAACACACTCAAGAATATAAAGCTGACCAGGAAAGCCCTCTCCTCTTCCCTGAATCTCTTCCTTAGTTTAAGTGGACTAGACATTGGGACATGTCTAAGATGTCGCCAGTGATGGACAAACATGGGATGCCAGAAACCTGGCCCTCACTTGGAGATGCCCAGTTGCCCCCAAAGCCCAGCCTTGACCAAGTTGTCAGGAAGAAGCAGAGAAGCACATCACTCTATGCAGAATTCTTAAGATGATTAATGACAAGAACAATACACTAACAAACAACCTTTTCTCTGGTCCTTGATTTGCTTCGCAGTCACATTTGAAGTGCTCATTTCCACTAGTGCCAGAAAGAGTCACTAGAGGAGGGAAAAGATCCTGATTCAATTATAAGTCAATCTCCTCCCAGTCTTAGCAATCACCCAAGACAGAACCGGGCCTTCACAAGTCTTGTTCTCAGTGGGTATCACTCTGACACTTCAGATACTAGTTCAAGTTCACTCACATGACCTGGTTTGTGGATATAGACATAATTTCTTATGTTTTCAATAATTAAGAAGTTTCAGAAGTAGCTCATGGTGGATTATATGCTTAGGGTATATAAAATACTAAATGCAATCTCAACATCAAAAATATAATAAATTTTTAAGAATAAATATACAAAATATTCTTTTTGGAAATATTTATTTATTTCATACATATATGTGTGCATGTGTATGTGTATCAAAGGGCCCTGTGTGTCCCTGTGGAAGACCAAAGGTGACTTTGAGAATCATACTGGATTTCTTCTATTTCCTTCTTGCTTTGCCCTGAAATTTACCAGGCTCCACCCACTAGGGCCAGAAGTTCAGGCTGCCATTTCTGCCTGACATTTTTACATGGGACCTGAGATCTGAATTTAGGACCTTCTTGCTTGCAAGACAGTCTTAACCCTGAATAAAATATTCTTAAATGGCATAAATATAGAATATAGTATACATAAGAAAATATTTCACTAAGTGTATTTTTAAGATAATTTTGTCTTGAAACCTTCTTCATAAGAAGGTTCACCAAACAGATGGGCAATGCTAATTAAATAGTTCTTAAAATTAGAGTTGCAGTGTCTACTTCCGTAAGATCTGCATTAAATTTGGCCTATCAACGTTTCACCATGGATAGAGAAGGGTCTCAAGAGGCACCCTTATTGAGGGTTAATGCTGGATGGTAGGAAAAGGGAGTTGCTTTCCTTAGTGGAATATCCACTGGAATATATATACATCTGGAATATATTTCCAGAAAGTGCTTAGGCACATAGTATTAAAGCTAACCCAGATTAAAGTCAAATTTAAGAATAAATATATAAAATATTCTTTTAAAAAATGTTTTATTTATTTATACACATACAGAGAGACATGAAAGCAGGAGGAAGACTGGTGGGTGGAAGAAGAAAGCTTGCAATGGGAAAAGGAGGAGAGATGAAATTAAGGGTAATAAGGGTGTGAAATAATGGATAATAAGGTAAGAAAATAGCATAAATTTATTGTATTCATGTATGAAACGCTAAAAAATAAAAAACTTACAAATTTAAAAAAAACTGGATCTGCAATGATCTTATCTAGGAATTATAGCTTCTTCCCTAACCTTATTCTCTGGAACAATTCATGCTGCCCTTTGGTATAAGAAGATACCTTTTCTAAGAAAGATTAATTAGTTCCTTGGCAATTGTGACCATACTTTTCAAGGCAAAGCTGGAAATTTTAAATTAATGTACTTGAACAACCAATCAATAAAACCTTCTATCAAAGGTCAGGCACTGCACACAATATGGGGATATCAGCAGTAATTAATTTATTTACTCCTGAGGAATTGTCTGTGACTATTTTTTCATTCCTAATTTATAATGTATCCTCTGAAGAGAAATTTTTAAAAATTGGGAGAAAAAAAGCTTATCTATATAATGTTATATTTACTGGCTGTAAGACTAATCTGTAGAAAAGTAGATACAGAGGAGAACCACTAACTGAGCTCCTAATAATTTTAGTGGCTTATATTTATTTATTCATATAATTCTTCTTATTACTGTTGTGTGATAGGTTTTACTTTCAATATACTCAAAAGGAAACTGAAGCCTGCAGAAGTTGTATACACGCTTGTATACACCACTTGCTCTGGAGTCAGATTTAAATTCAAGGTATATGGTTCTTGAATAATATTATCCTCATTAATTGTGAGAAACTTTAGTGTCCACGCATTAGAAGACTTGACACTCTATGGAATCGACTAAGAGTGTCCCTTTCTGCTTTTGCTAACTAACCAAGGAATGTGATTTATCTTATTTTTAGAGAGAGAGAGAGAGAGAGAGAGAGAGTCTGTCTGTCTATCTCTCTCTCTCTCTCTGTCTGGAGGCCAAAGGATAACCTAGATGTCTAGATGTCATTCCTCAGACTTGAGACAGGCTTTTCGCTGATTGGCCTGGAGCTCACCAAGTGGGCTAGGATGGTTGGCTAGTGAGCCCTCATTATCTCTGCCTTCCCTGCTCTGGGCTTGTTAAGTGCCAGCCAATACATCCAGGTTTTGGGGATACAATTCAAGTGTTCATGTTAGACTTTACTGGCTGAACTATCTCCTTAGCTCCAGATTTAGACTATTCTTAAATCCTTGGTTCATGGTGCAAAAATTTTTAATCTTTATATTTGATATTTCCAAATGACATATCATCAAGTGGCTATAGAATGGCAATTAATAATAAAAATGTATGCATTTGTGTATGTATATATGTATGTATGACTTGAGACAGAGTTTTGTTATGTAGTCCAGGTTAATTTCAAACTCCTCACCCTTCAGCCTCAGCCTTCTAAGTGTTAAAATTATAAGAATGTGCCAGAACACTCAACTAGGAATCAAACTTTTGGAAGGTAGCATACTATGGCAGAGAACTTTGTAGAGAGAAAAGTCACATGCCCACCTAGTCTGTGAGATCATTTTAAATCTGTTAAAAATCAGCAAGTTGTGAGGAGGGACTAAAATATTTTAGGGGAAATCAAGTGTCTTCTGTTGATCCCATCAGGTATGTTGAGCTTCTCTGGTGGTGGATTTGCACCTGAAAGTCCCACTTGGTGTCATCTGGGTCCTGACCACATTCTAAAAGCAACCACAGTGCCATTATGTTCAAGATCCTCGCTTCATTTCCCAGTGATAAGAGACAGACCGGCACTGCTAGCTGCCCCAGCGTTCAAGTTTTAGCATGAAGGAAAGGATGCCTGAGAAACCTGGCTTTCCTCAAGATCCTGCCCTGAGTGACATTTACCATGCAGACCCATACATTCCTTTCAGGTTGCTGACCACTCATTGTTCTGATTCCAGGATTCTTTCCAATATGAGTGCCTGCACTTAACTTCGTTTACTGCTTTCACATGTAGGCAGTAGGAGGCAGGGAGAAAGGCCCAGTGATACTCTTACCTGGATCTCCAACATCAAAGACACTCGGCAGCGTAGCCATGGTGTTTGAATCCTTTCTGAAGTCTTTGAAAGTGCAATATGAAATTAAGAGAAGGAGTTTAATTTATGAACCAGAGCATTGGACCCTGCAGTGCATCTGTCTCACTCCTCTCTGGGGTCATATTTGTAAGCAGTGTGAGTAAAACCAAGGTGAATGGTGGAAGAGCGAATGGAGTAGATGTGAGACTATGTGATGCTTTGATATCACCAGTCTTACTGACCTCTTCCATATTAGTACCAGCTCCTTCTCCCATCTTAGATCTTAGATCTAGGAAGTTTTGTGTTCAAATGTCTTTCTTACCCCTCAGTACTCTTCCTGGATTTGACCTTAGCTAGCTACCACAGAAATCCCAGTTCCTTACTTGTTCTGGAATGCTGTGTCAGAGTGATGTCATACAGTACAGAGGAAATGCTATGTATTGACTCCTGGTGCTAAAGGCCTCCTTGGTTCATTCTGCTGCCACTCGTGGCTTGTGCATTGTAGTGAGTGAGGAGCACAGAAAAGGCAGTTAATAATATTCAACTCTCTCTGATTTACAGACTGCTTTCATGTAGAATGTGGTAATAAGGATGCTTTGGACTGAAAGATAAACTAATTTAAGTTGATGAAGGCCAATAATTACCATGATTATGCTGTGGTTCCCAGGCTATCTCACTGACCTCGGGGGAAGGAATAAAGCTGAACGACTGAGGAAACAGCACGCTCTTGTCTTGGCAATCCTCAAAATCCTCTCTTTCATCTTTATGCTTTTGTCTTTAACAGCACAGCTGCAGTCTTTCTGATTCTCTTGCCTTGTGAGCTGAAACAGGAATTTCTCAGCCCTAACTCCAGATGACTGAAGGGTCTCCTCCGTCAGGTTCCCAGGCCCGGATTGATTAACTGAGGTAAAGAGGTCGAGTCATGTTGACTACATATGGCTCAGCAGAGACCCGTCACCGAAACTGTGTAGATGGGAAAAAGCTTGGGAGATCTATTGCCCCAAATGTGAAGGATCCAGAAGAGGCAACTCCAGAAAATCAAATATGTATATGTTGTTTACTTGATTATCCACCCCACCCACTGACATTTTTTTTTACTAAAAATTTAATTATACATTTTAAAAATTTTTACCAGTTCCCTCCCTCCCCCCTCTTCCCCCTCCCCTTCCCCCAGTGCCTCCCCCCCAATTCCCAGAGAGTCCTTTATTGTGTGCACCTAACTCTCCACTGTGTCCTCCTCTCCGATGACATATAAGGACCCAGTGGCCTTTCCATAAGCCCTTTCTCTTGTTCCCCTTAAGCATAAGATCACTACTATGGCTGTCAATCCCTTGCCTCCAGGGGTCTCGGTGCCCTTAACAGATGCTAGACTTAACGAGGGCAACAGTGCGCTGGACATTGCGCAGGGCATGCAAAGTTCCATTATGATTGCTTTGGCCCCAACTATTGTTGAGAATCTTGCAAATCGTTGCTCCTCCCATCCTTTTGCTCTTACAATCTTACCGCCCCCTCTTCCGCAAATGTCCCTGAGCTCCAGGATAGGGAGAGATTAGGCTGTCCTAGTTCTATGTGATTGATATAGAGTCTCTGAAGTTCTGGATTGTGGTTTGTTGATTTTCTTTTGCAGTTTTGCTGCTCCTGCAATTCCCTTCACTCCATTCTGCTGGGCACTGTATGTCACCCCCTAGCCAGAGACAAAAAGCTGTTAAACTGGAGTCTTGTTGTAATAGCACATTCAAGGGTAGATGTAATAAGAGTAGGAAACCTCACTGAGGGAGGGGTCCATCACCCATTTGCAAAATGATTACTTTTTATCTGCTAGACTATATGCCCTCCCCTTCTGGTGAGATCAGGAAAGAACGTCTGTGAACTTAACCAGGTTTCTCATTACTTACTTGCAGACCTTGATGGAGGCCTATTTTCTCTGCTGTAACATGGTCTCCTCTCTCCTTGTTTCTGGTGTGGCCCTCCTAACCCATCTCTCTTGTTCATAATCCTTGCACTTACTGTGTTACATAGGTTTACTTTTGAGTGTCCCAATGTGGGCTGGGTGAGTTTGGTACTAGGAGCCACCTATTAGGGAGTACATACGGCGCTTAATTTTCTGGGTTTGGGATACTTCACTTAATATAATTCTTTCTAATGACATCCATTTCCCAGCAAATTCCAGTAATTCATCATTTTTGATGGCTGAGTAGTACTTCATTGTATAGATGTACCACAGTTTCCTTATCCACTCGTCAACTGTTGGACATTTAGGTTGATTCCATGACTTTGCTATTGTAAACAGTGCTGCTATGAACATGGTCGAGCTTGTGCTATCGAGGCGAACCTCTGCTGCATTGGGGGGTTATTCCCAAAAGTGGGATAGCAGGGTCATATGGCATTTCAATCTTTAATTTCTTTAAGAATCTCCAGACGGCTCGCCAGAGTGGCTGTATGAGCCTGCATTCCCACCAACAATGTAGGAGAGTTCCCCTCTCTCCACATCCTCTCCAGCATTTGTCGTTGTTTGTATTGTGGATTTTTGCCATCCTGACCGGGGTGAGATGATATCTCAGGGAAGTTTTGATTTGCATTTCCCTGATGGCGAAGGAAGTGGAGCATTTTTTAAGATAATTGTTAGACATTTTAATTTCATCCCTGGTAAAGTTTCTTTGAAGTTCCAGGGCCCATTTTTTAATTGGGCCAGTGTTTTCCTTGGAGTTTAATTTTCTAAGTTCTTTGTGCACTCTGGACAGTAGAGCTCTGTCAGATATGTGGTTAGTGAAGATTTTCTCCCATTCTGTGGGTTGCCTTTGAGCTCGTGTGACAATCTCTTTATCTGAACAGAAGCTCTTTAATTTCACAAGATCCCAACTGTTGAGAGTTGGTAGCAGTGACTGTGCCATTGGATGTCTGTTTAGGAAGTGTTGGCCTAGCCCAACCAGCTCGAGGGAGTTCCTTATCCTTTCAACTATGGTTTTTAAAGTCTGTGGCCTGATATCAAGGTCCTTGATCCATTTGGAATTAAGTCTTGTACATGGTGACAAGTACGGGTCCAGCTTTAATCTTCTGCATGTGGAGATCCAGTTTTGCCAGCACCATTTGCTGAAGATGCTTTTTCCATTGGATTCTTTGGGCCCCTTTGTCAAAGACCAAATGGCTGTAACTTTGTGGGCTTATATCTGGGTCTTCAATCCTTATCCATTGATCTGTGTGTCTATTTTGGAGCCAGTACCAGGCTGTCTTTATAACTATGGATTTGTAGTATAGACTTAGGTTTGGTATGGTAATACCTCCAGCTGTGTTTTTGTTACTCAGGATTGTTTTTGCTATCCTGGGTCTTTTGTGCCTCCATATGAACTTTGAGATTGTTTGGTCAACTTCTTTGAAGAATTGCTTTGGGATTTTGATTGGTATAGCATTGAATCTGTATATTGCCTTTGGTAGGATGGTCATTTTTACAATGTTGATTCTGCCAATCCAGGAACAAGGGAGGTCTTTCCACCTTCTGGTGTCTTCTGCAATTTCTTTCTTTAGGGTTTTAAAGTTTTCATTGTAAAGGTCTTTTACCTCCTTAGTTAGGTTTATACCAAGGTATTTCATTTTTTTAGGGGTTATAGTAAATGGCATGGTTTCTCTCAAGGCTTTTTCACTTCTTTCATTCTGGGCATATAGGAAGGCCTCTGATTTTTGCACATTTATTTTGTATCCTGCCACCCTGCTGAACTTCTCAATTAGTTCCAGGAGCTTCCTGGTGGAGTTTTTGGGATCACTCAGGTATAAGATCATGTCATCTGCAAATAGAGATAGCTTGACTTCTTCCTTGCCAATTTGAATCCCTCTTATGTCCCTTTCTTGTCTTATAGCTTCGGCTAAGACTTCAAGTACAATATTGAATAGAAGTGGTGAGAGTGGACAGCCTTGTCTTGTTCCTGATCGAAGTGGGAATGCTTCCAATTGTTCCCCATTGAGCATAATCCTTGCTGTGGGCTTGTTGTATACAGCTTTTATTATATTGATAAAGGTTCCTTCCATTCCTACTGTCTCTAGCGTTTTGATCATAAAAGGCTGTTGGATCTTGTCAAAAGCTTTTTCTGCATCTATCGAGAGTATCATGTGGTCTTGGACTTTGGACTGGTTTACATGATGAATTACATTTATTGATTTGCGTATGTTGAACCAACCTTGTGTGCCGGGGATGAAGCCTACTTGATCCCCATGAATGATCTTTTTAATATGTTTTTGAATCCGATTTGCTAAGACTTTGTTGAGAATCTTTGCGTCTGTGTTCATCAGGGAGATCGGCCTATAGTTTTCTTTTTTAAGTGAATCTTTATTAGGTTTTGGGATTAAAACGATATTAGCTTCATAGAAGGAACTTGGTAATGTTCCTTCTTTTGCTATTTGATGGAACAGTTTAAGGAGTATTGGTGTTATTAACTCCTTAAATGTCTTGTAGAACTCTGTGCTGAATCCATCTGGTCCAGGACATTTTTTGGTGGGAAGATTCGAGATTACTTCCTCAATTTCCTTATATGTTATAGGACTATTTAAATAATTCACAACTTCCTGATTCAATTTAGGTAAGTTGTGTTTACTTAGAAATTCATCCATCTCTTTTGTGTTGTCAAACTTCACAGAGTATAAGTTTTTGAAATATGATGTTATAATTCTCTGGATTTCTTGGGTATCCGTAGTGATAACTCCATGTTCATTTCTAATTTTGTTAATTTGGGTTTTCTCTCTCTTGCTTTTGGTTAGTTTAGCTAGGGGTGTATCAATCTTGTTGATTTTTTCAAAGAACCAGCTTTTTGATTGGTTGATTTTTTCTATCGTTTTCTTAGTCTCGATTTCAGATATTTCTCCCCTTATTTTGCTAATCTCTTCTCTTCTACTGCTTTTAGGATCAGATTGCTCTAGTTTCTCTAAAGCTTTAAGCTGCATTGTTAAGTTGTTTATTTCTGATGTTTCCATTTTTTTGACGTGGGCATTAAGAGCTATGAACTTACCTCTTAGAACAGCTTTCATTGTGTCCCAGAGATTTTGGTAAGTTGTATTTTCGTTATCATTCACTTTCAGGAAATCTTGAATTTCCTTTTTAATTTCTTCCTGAATCCAGTTCTCATTCAGCATCTTAGTGTTAAGTTTCCAGGAGTTAGTGTATTTTCTCTTGTTTGATGTGTTGTGGATGTCCAGCTTTAGGCCGTGGTGGTCTGATAGGGCACAGGTTAGAATTTCAACTTTCTTGTATATGTGTAGATTCATTTTGTGGCCCAATATGTGATCTATTTTGGAGAAAGTTCCGTGTGCTGCTGAGAAAAATGTGTATTCTTTGGTGCGTGGGTGAAAAGTTCGATAGAGATCTGTGCGGTCCATTTCTTTCAGAGTTTGATTAAGTTCCAAAGTGTCTCTGTTAAGCTTTTGACCTGTTGATCTATCCCATGTAGAGAGGGCGGTGTTGAAGTCCCCAAGAATTATCGTTTGGGGGTTGATTTCTTGCTTTAGACGCTGTAGGGTTTTCTTAATGAATGTGGAGGGGCCCGTATTGGGTGCATATATGTTCAGTATTGTGAAATCTTCCTGGTGAATTGTACCTCTGACTAAAATGTAGTATCCATCCGTGTCTCTTATAATTTTTTTTGGTTTGAAATCCACTTTGTCTGATAGCATAATGGCTACCCCTGCCTGTTTTCTGCTTCCATTTGCTTGTAGAATTGTTGACCAGCCTTTTATTTTTAGAGCGTGCCTATCTTTTGTGGTGAGATGGGTTTCCTGCAGGCAGCAGATTGATGGATTGTGATTTTTAATCCAAGTTTGTAATCTGTGTCTCTTGATCGGTGAATTAAGTCCATTAACATTTAGTGTTATAATGGAGAAACTATTGTTAATTCCAGACATTTATTATGTTTAGTAGCTTTTATAAGTATATTGCTTCGCTTTTAATGGTGTTATATTTGCCTTCTGTTCTCCTGGATATGCCTGTTTTTTTCTTCACGCTTGAGTATCATTTCTAGCAGTTTTTGAAGGCCTGGTTTGGTGGCCATGTATCCCTTAAAGTTGTCTTTGTGCTGGAAAATTTTCTTTCTCCCTCGATCATGACTGATAGTTTTGCAGGGTAAATCAGCCTGGGTTGACATTTTTGCTCATTCAATACTTGAAGTATGTCTCTCCAAGCTCTTCTTGCTTTTACTGTTTCGACTGAGAAGTCATTTGTTATTTTAATAGGTTTGCCTTTAAAAGTGACTTGTTTTTTCTCCCTTGAAGCTCTCATCACCAGTTCTTTATCTTGATGTGGAGTGTTTTAACTATTATTTGCCGCGGTGTGCTTCTATTTTGGTCGTATCTGTTTGGGGTGCGGAATGCCTCTTGTATATGAATGGGCCTCTCTTTTTTTAGATGAGGAAAGTTTTCCTTGATGATCGTTTGAAAAATTTCCTCAGGGGTGGTATTTTGAGATTCTTGCTCCGGTATTCCATGAATACGCATGTTAGGCTTCTTCAGAGTGTCCCATATCTCTTGGATATTTCTCTCAAGTATCTTTTTGGCTTTAACAACCTCTTCCATTGAGCTGGTTAGTACTCCCACTTTATCTTCAAGGTCTGAAATTCTGTTTTCTGCTTCATTAGTTCTGTTGATAAGACTCTCTGTGGCGTTCTGGGTTGAAGATAACTTGTCTTTTAGCTCAGTTTTAAACTCTGCTTGAGTTTGTTTTAACTGTTCTATGCCACTTTTTGTTTCTTGCACTGTTTTTCTCAACTCCTCCAGATGTCTGTTGTGTTCCTCTTCAAAGCGATTGATTCGAGTATGTAATTCCTCCCGGATTTCCTCTTTCATAGTATTGAACATGGTAATGATCATATTTTGAAAGTCGTTATCCTGGGTCAGGCTTTCTTGGCCTTTTTCCGCGGGTTTGTTCTTGTTGGAGTCTAACATTATGGGATTAATTTCTTCAGTGGGAAATTTGTTTACTTAAGTGTTGCTTCTCATGGATTTGCACTTTGACTTTGGCATTGTCATTTTAACTCTTAAGATCTCTCAATTTCACTAAACTGAATTATTTGGCCTGGGGTACTGGTGGGCAGGGCCTGAACGGGGACTTACCTAGGGCGCCGGGTGAGGCCCGGGTGGACCGCGTGCGTGTCCTGACCGGCGGAGCGGGGGCGGGGCGAAAAAGGGAGGATGGGCGCGTCGGCGTGGAGCTATTTAACCCGAGGGCAGCTGGGGCGGGGCCCAGGCACAGGGGGAGGTCCTCCTCGTCCCTCGGCCCCCGTGCGGCTCCGGCTGGATGGTGGGAGTCGGAGCCGGGTCCCCGTGGGCTGACCTGGGGGTCCTAGAGCGCGCGTTGAGGCCGGGCTGGATCTCGCGTACGCGTCCCCACCGGCGGAGCGGGGGCGGGGCGAAAAAGGGAGCCCACCCACTGACATTTTTATGAGTAGTACAATTCTCACATTGCAGAAGAAACAGAGGAACTAAATGATAAAACCAAAAATGGACTCAAGTTCTTCTCCATGTCTTCATCGACCCTTATGAGCTGTACTCTAAAATATAAAAAAGCAAACAGAAAGACAAATTGGAAAAGCAGAACACAAGCAAAACATGAACAAATAAACATACAAACATGGCCTCCATCCCATCACCTAAAGATTTTACATTTAATTGGAGATGCAAGACAGACCCCCTCCAAGAAAATAGTTCCATAACATTTGTACAGATATGGAAAATTAATGAGTCAACACAATTCAATCAGCAAACATAATATTCTTGTTTACAAGGACCTTTGGAAAGGAATCGTAAGGTACAAACAGAGATTCACATAGTAATGCTGCATATTTGGTTCAATAATCATCTGTTTGTGTGTGTGTGTGTGTGTGTATGTGTGTGTGTGTGTGTGTGTGTGTGTGTAAGAGGATAATACTTGAGTTGTATGTGCTTATGGAAGCCCACGGGTGACTTTGAAAATCATCCTGGGTTGTTGTACCTATTTACTGCTTTGCTCTGGGGTTTCCCAGACTCTGCCTTCCAGGGCCAGTACTGCAGGCCACTCCCATTTCTGCCTAGCATTTTTACTTGGGATCTGGGAATCTGAAAGGTCCTTTTGTATTTGAGACAAAGGCTTGAGTCCCTGAGCTTTCACTCATCAACATAATAGTTGTAGAAATGCAAGATTGATATCCTTAAAGAAGAAAGGGGGATGAAAGTGCAATTGGGGGCCTGGGCTTACAACTTACCCTTCTCTCCAATTCTGTAGCATTACTCTGCTTCCTGAAGTGATCACCCCAAAAGTCACGGTGGTCTCCAGCTCCCTAGGGTAGAGGCAGAGGTCTCCTCAGTTCACTTCCTTTGTCTTTGCATCATTGCTCTTAAGCTTAAGCATTGCTCCTACTAAGAATTAATTTTACCCAAATAGTCATGACCCATTCCCAGCATCATTTTCTTTTCCCCCGTTTCAGAAATGGTATCCAGATCTGAACAAGACAAACTCCCCAGCTCAGCATAGCTTGCCTGAACAGCCAGGAATGTGATCTGTGTCTCATAGATGTCACAATCGCATAGACTACCGATGCCTTGCCATGGGAATTCAGGGACTCTGGACCCAAGTGTGGGCTTTCCACTGCTTATTGAGTGATTTGAAGTAAGCTGTCTGCTCTTCCGAGGGGGCTTCTCTCAGTTATCTGCAATTATCTTTCATGGCACAGCTCTGCACCAGGGTCTGCTCTAAGCTCAGGAAGTGAAATCAACGCCCCCGTGCAATTTACATTCTAGTGGCAGGAGACGAAAAGTAAATACAGTAAGTAGTGAAAAAGCGCTTAAAAGCTTTGGAGATAAAATAAATTCAAATTAAATAAGGAATCATACCATTGGCCCCCACCCCGGAGCCGAGCCGCCCGGCCAGCAGCACCCACGTGGCCGCCGGCTTTGCCCACGGGGCCCCGCCCCCTCCACGCCGAACCCCCGACCAGCGCCCAGGTGAGAGAGAGCCCCTCCCAACCGAGCCCCCGACCCCGGAGCCGAGCTGCCCCGCCAGCAGCACCCGCGCGGCCAGCCCCCGGAGCCCCGCCCCAGACACCAGCCCCTCTTACCCTCCCGCCCCCGCGGGCCTCCGCCCCGCCCCCCCAGGTCGCAGGTGAAGAATTCTGCCATCAACATCAGACCCTCTGCCTCTCTGGCCCATCAGGGACCTACGCACGTGGTCCACGGAAGACACACTGCTACTTAGAATTCAATAGAGCCCAAAGGAAACTCAAGCAAAGCTCTAAGAAACAAAGGGAACACAGGCCATAAATCTGGACTCCACTACAACCATTATATCACATGGGCAAGATTCTTCACATCCAGCCCAAAGATAAGTAAACTTCCTTTTTTTTTTTTTCTTATTACCTTACTGATCCTTTCTAGTACCAATGCTGTATATCAACTTCCTCATACAGCCACCCCAAAAACACACAACTCCAGGGAGTACACCACTCACCCTCACATTTCACAAAGACACTAAATTGTAAAAGTGCACTACCATACTTATATTCACCCCCTGGTTACTTAACTGACGTACTAACAGCCTAGTAGTCTCATCTAGGGAATAACAATAACAATACACAAACATACCCAATCCAGGCAAGCACTAGTAATAACAATACCAACTACATCGGTTCATTGAAAAACACACAGAAACTGAAAGGTCCTAAAAAACAAAACAACAATGCCCAAGTCAAAGTGCAGATCCATGAGAAACAAAACCCAAGAAGACCAATCTCCCACCAAAAGAATCAATCCCATAACAATGGATTCCGACCAGAACAAATCCATAGTAAATAGCCATGAAAGCCAGACACAACATAACGACTTTCAGAGTATGATCATTACAATGATTAATACTATGAAAGAGGAAATCCGAGAAGAGTTAAACAACCGTATCAACCACTTTGAACAGGAACACCACAGGCACCTGGAGGAGTTGAGAAAAACAGTGCAAGAAACAAAAATAGGTATAGACAGTTAAAACAGTCTCAGGCAGAGTTTAAAATTGAAGTAAAAGATAAGTTATCTTCAACCCAAAACTCACCAGAGAGTCTTATCAGCAGAACAAATGAGGCAGAAAATAGAATTTCAGATCTTCAAGACAAAGTGGGAGAATTAAACAGCTCAATGGAAGAGATTGTTAAAGCCAAAAAGATACTGGAGAGGAACATTCAAGAAATATGGGACACCCTAAAGAAGCCTAACATGCACATTCATGGAATACCAGAACAAGAATCCCAAAATACCACACCGGAGGAAATATTTCAATTCATCATAAATGAAAACTTCCCACAACTAAAGAATGAGAGGCCTATCCAAATACAAGAGGCATTTAGCACTCCAAACAGATATGACCAAAATAGAAAATCGCCATGGCAAATAATAGCCAAAACACTCCACATTCAAGACAAAGAAAAGGTGCTGAGACCTTCAAGAGAAAAAAAGCAAGTCACTTTTAAAGGTAAACCTATTAGAATAACAAATGACTACTCAATGGAAACAGTAAAAGCAAGAAGAGCTTAGAGAGACATACTACAAGAATTAAATGAGCAAAAATGCCAACCCAGACTGATATACCTGGCAAAACTATCTGTCATGATTGAGGGTGAAAGAAAAGTTTTTCAGCACAAAGACAACTTGAAGGGATATATGTCTACCAAATCAGGGCTTCAAAAAATGCTAGAAATGACACTCAAGCTTCAAGATAAGAACAACCGTATCCAGGAGGACAGAAGGGAAGTATAATACCACCAAAACATAAATATCAAACAACATGCTTACAAAATCTACTAAACATAAAAAATGTCCAGAATTAAAAATAATTTCTCCATTATAACATTAAATGTCAATGGCATTAACTCACCGATTAAGAGACATAGATTACAAACTTGGATTAAAAACCACAATCCAACAATCTGCTGCCTTCAGGAAACTCATCTCACCACAAAAGATAGGCATGCTCTAAAAATAAAAGGCTGGTCAACAATTCTACAAGCAAATGGAAGCATAAAACAGGCAGGGGTAGCCATTATGCTATCAGACAAAAAAAATTATAAGAGACACGGATGGATACTACATTTTAGTCAGAGGTACAATTCACCAGGAAGATTTCACAATACTGAACATATATGCACCCAATACGGGCCCCTCCACATTCATTAAGAAAACCCTACAGCGTCTAAAGCAAGAAATCAACCCCCAAACGATAATTCTCGGGGACTTCAACACCGCCCTCTCTACATGGGATAGATCAACAGGTCAAAAGCTTAACAGAGACACTTTGGAACTTAATCAAACCCTGAAAGAAATGGACCTCACAGATCTCTATCGAACTTTCCACCCACGCACCAAAGAATACACATTTTTCTCAGCAGCACACGGAACTTTCTCCAAAATAGATCACATATTGGGCCACAAAATGAATCTACACATATACAAGAAAGTTGAAATTCTAACCTGTGCCCTATCAGACCACCACGGCCTAAAGCTGGACATCCACAACACATCAAACAAGAGAAAATACACTAACTCCTGGAAACTTAACACTATGATGCTGAATGAGAACTGGATTCAGGAAGAAATTAAAAAGGAAATTCAAGATTTCCTGAAAGTGAATGATAACGAAAATACAACTTACCAAAATCTCTGGGACACAATGAAAGCTGTTCTAAGAGGTAAGTTCATAGCTCTTAATGCCCACGTCAAAAAAATGGAAACATCAGAAATAAACAACTTAACAATGCAGCTTAAAGCTTTAGAGAAACTAGAGCAATCTGATCCCAAAAGCAGTAGAAGAGAAGAGATTAGCAAAATAATGGGAGAAATATCTGAAATCGAGACTAAGAAAACGATAGAAAAAATCAACCAATCAAAAAGCTGGTTCTTTGAAAGAATCAACAAGATTGATACACCCCTAGCTAAACTAACCAAAAGCAAGAGAGAGAAAACCCAAATTAACAAAATTAGAAATGAACATGGAGTTATCACTACTGATACCCAAGAAATCCAGAGAATTATAACATCATATTTCAAAAACTTATACTCTGTGAAGTTTGACAACACAAAAGAGATGGATGAATTTCTAAGTAGCACAACCTACCTAAATTGAATCAGGAAGTTGTGAATTATTTAAATAGGCCTATAACATACAAGGAAATTGAAGAAGTAATCTCGAATCTTCCCACCAAAAAATGTCCTGGACCTGATGGATTCAGCACAGAATTCTACAAGACATTTAAGGAGTTAATAACACCAATACTCCTTAAACCATTCCATCAAATAGCAAAGGAAGGAACACTACCAAATTCCTTCTATGAAGCTAATATCATCTTAATCCCAAAACTTAATAAAGATTCACTTAAAAAAGAAAACTATAGGCCGATCTCTCTGATGAACACAGACACAAAGATTCTCAACAAAGTCTTAGCAAATCGGATTCAAAAACATATCTAAAAGATCATTCACGGGGACCAAGTAGGCTTCATCCCCGGCACAAGAGGTTGGTTCAACATACGCAAATCAATAAATGTAATTCATCATGTAAACCAGTCCAAAGTCCAAGACCACATGATACTCTCGATAGATGCAGAAAAAGCTTTTGAAAAGATCCAATAGCCTTTTATGATCAAAACCCTAGAGACAGTAGGAATGGAAGGAACCTTTAACAATATAATAAAAGCTGTATACAACAAGCCCACAGCAAGGATTATGCTCAATGGGGAAAAACTGGAAGCATTCCCACTTCGATCAGGAACAAGACAAGGCTGTCCACTCTCACCACTTCTATTCAATATTGTACTTGAAGTCTTAGCTGAAGCCATAAGACAAGAAAGGGACATAAGAGGGATGCAAATTGGCAAGGAAGAAGTCAAGCTATCCCTATTTGCAGATGACATGATCTTATACCTGAGGGATCCCAAAAACTCCACCAGGAAGCTCCTGGAACTAATTGAGAAGTTCAGCAGGGTGGCAGGATACAAAATAAATGTGTAAAAATCAGAGGCCTTCCTATATGCCCAGAATGAAAGAAGTGAAAAAGCCTTGAGAGAAACAATCCCATTTACTATAGCCCCTAAAAAAATGAAATACCTTGGTATAAACCTAACCAAGGAAGTAAAAGACCTTTACAATGAAAACTTTAAAACCCTAAAGAAAGAAATTGCAGAAGACACCTGAAGGTGGAAAGACTTCCCATGTTCCTGGATTGGCAGAATCAACATTGTAAAAATGACCATCCTACCAAAGGCAATATACATATTCAATGCTATACCAATTAAAATCCCAAAGCAATTCTTTAAAGAAGTTGACCAAATAATCTCAAAATTCGTATGGAGGCACAAAAGACCCAGGATAGCAAAGACAATTCTGAGTAACAAAAACACTGCTGGAGGTATTACCATACCAAACCTTAGTCTATACTACAAATCCATAGTCATAAAAACAGCCTAGTACTGGCTCCAAAATAGACACACAGATCAATGGATAAGGGTTGAAGACCCAGATATAAGCCCACAAAAATACAGCCAATGGTCTTTGACAAAGGGGCCCAAAGAATCCAATGGAAAAAGAACAGCATCTTCAACAAATGGTGCTGGCAAAACTGGATCTCTACATGCAGAAGATTAAAGCTGGACCCGTACTTGTCACCATGTACAAGACTTAATTCCAAATGGATCAAAGACCTTGATAAAAGGCCAGAGACTATAAAAACCATAGTTGAAAGGATAGGGAACTCCCTCGAGCTGATTGGGCCAGGCCAACAGTTCCTAAACAGACATCCAATGGCACAGTCACTGCTACCAACTCTCAACAGTTGGGATCTTGTGAAATTAAAGAGCTTCTGTTCAGATAAAGAGATTGTCACACGAGCTCAAAGGCAACCCACAGAATGGGAGAAAATCTTCACTAACCACATATCTGACAGAGCTCTACTGTCCAGAGTGCACAAAGAACTTAGAAAACTAAACTCCAAGGAAAACACTGGCCCAATTAAAAAATGGGCCCTGGAACTTCAAAGAAATTTTACCAGGGATGAAATTAAAATGTCTAACAATTATCTTAAAAAATGCTCTACTTCCTTCGCCATCAGGGAAATGCAAATCAAAACTTCCCTGAGATATCATCTCACCCCGGTCAGGATGGCAAAAATCCACAATACAAACAACGACAAATGCTGGAGAAGATGTGGAGAGAGGGGAACTCTCCTACATTGTTGGTGGGAATGCAGGCTCATACAGCCACTCTGGCGAGCCGTCTGGAGATTCTTAAAGAAATTAAAGATTGAAATGCCATATGACCCTGCTATCCCACTTTTGGGAATAACCCCCCATGCAGCAGAGGTTCGCCTCGATAGCACAAGCTCGACCATGTTCATAGCAGCACTGTTTACAATAGCAAAGTCATGGAATCAACCTAAATGTCCAACAGTTGACGAGTGGATAAGGAAACTGTGGTACATCTATACAATGGAGTACTACTCAGCCATCAAAAATGATGAATTACTGGAATTTGCTGGGAAATGGATGTCATTAGAAACAATTATATTAAGTGAAGTATGCCAAACCCAGAAAATTAAGTGCCGTATGTACTCCCTAATAGGTGGCTCCTAGTACCAAACTCACCCAGCTCACATTGAGACACTCAAAAGTAAACCTATGTAATACAGTAATTGCAAGGATTATGAACAGGAGGGATGGGGTAGGAGGGCCACACCAGAAACAAGGAGAGAGGGGACCATGTTACAGCAGAGAAAATAGGCCTCCATCAAGGACTGCAAGTAAGTAATGAGACACCTGGTTAAGTTCACAGACGTTCGTTCCTGATCTCACCAGAAGGGAAGGGCATATAGTCTGGCAAATAAAAAGTAATCATTTTGCAAATGGGTGATGGACCCCTCCCTCAGTGAGGTTTCCTACTCTTATTACATCTACCCTTGAATGTGCTATTATAACAAGACTCCAGTTTAACAGTTTTTTGTCTCTGACCAGGGGGTGACATACAGTGCCCATCAGGATGGAGTGAAGGGCATTGCAGGAGCAGAAAAACTGCAAAAGAAAATCAACAAACCACAATCCAGAACTTCAGAGACTCTATATCAACCACATAGAACTAGGCCAGACTAATCTCTCCCCATCCTGAAGCTCAGGGACATTTGCAGAAGAGGGGGTGGTAAGAGTGTAAGAGCAAAAGGATGGGAGGAGCAACGATTTGCAAGATTCTCAACACTAGTTAGGGCCAAAGCAATCAAAATAGGACTTTGCATGCCCTGCGCAATGTCCAACGCTCTATTGCCCTCACAAAGTCTAGCATCTGTTAAAGGCACCAAGATCCTTGGAGGCAAGGGATTGACAGTCACAGTAGTGTTCCTATGCTTAAGGGGAACACGAGAAAGTGTTCAGGGAAATGCCACTGGGTCCTTGTACATCATCGGAGAGGAGGACCCAGTGGAGAGTCAGGCATACACAATAAAGGACTCTCTGGGAATTGGAGGGAGGCACTGGGGGATGGGGAGGGAGGGGAGGGAGAGCAGGGGGTTCGGGGGAAGGAGGAGGGAGGGAGGGAACCGGTCTACCTATTAAGTTTGTATGAGCGGAAATAAAAAAAAAGAAATCATAACATTGGAACCATCCATGCAAATTTTATGTTAAATAATATAAAAATTAGTTAAGTGGTTAACTTGCAGCATAGTTTAAATTATTATAAACTTTCACACAAGCAGTACCACTGAGTGGTGAAGAAATACTCATAAACTATAACACATTTTAATCTTATAAATTCATAATAATTGCAACCTATGTTTATAACAGTAGTCTCATATCATTCTCATATTTTCTCATGTAAATTTCTGGCAAACTGATACAGATTATAGGGTCCCCACTGTATTATATTGACCCCCAGTTATTTGGGTAAGATACAAAAGCTTGTAGTTTTCCTCACAAAAGCTGATGCTTGTTCAATTCTCACCTCAAACAATTGACTTTCTACTTCATGTTTTCCTTAAATGTTGTGGAATTAGTTTGAATCTCAGTAGTAAAAAGTTATTCTGGTGCCTGGAAAGGTGGCTCAGGGGTTAAAGCCTCTGGCTTGCAGGCTGAAGGTCCTGAGTTCGGATCCTAGACCCCACATATAGACGCTGGGCAGAAGCGGGGGTGGCCTATCTTTCTGGTCCTGGTAGGGCGGAGCCTGTGAATCCCTGGGCAGAGTAAACAAGGAGGAGGCAGAGGCGGTCCATGGTGGTTCCCGAATTCGCCCGTGGTTCTACACACACACACACACACACACACATACACATACAATTGAATAAATAAAAAAATGTTAAAAAAAGTTATTCTGGTCAATCTGTGGATAATCTAGTGTGAGATCAGTCTTTCAGATTGGCTTACAACTCTAATAAAATTGTTTTCTGAGCATTTTCTTGCATATAATAAATCATGTAAAGTGTTAACAACAGAAGTTATCACAGTAGAAACATTCTGGCTTCAAATGAGATTATATAGCACAGAAGTGGGTCTTAAGTTTCATACTGTGTACTACAAGAATTTGGGAGACTGGAATTTAGGATAGTGTTCTCCAAATATATCATATAACATGCAACAAATGAGTAAATAAGTTAGAGTAAGGGAAAATGTATCTGTAAAAAAAAATGAGGAAATAGAAATTAGTGAATTTCAAAATTAGTGAATATTTTGATAATTGGGGAAGATAAATAGGATTTTAAGGAGAAATTATAAGACTAGGTAATCGATATGATAAAAGATAAGATAAAAGTCCTGGGAAAAACAACAACAACAAAAAAAATACAGTAAGTAAAATTTTGAGAAGATGATAGGAACTATTCAAGACTGAAGCTGGGGAAAAGAAGTGGGGGAGCAGGAAGGAACGGTCACAGTTAATAAAAACAGCATGGTAAGAGGAGGTGTCAGTGCAAATAAGTAGATACAAGGGATTAAGCCGTGCACGTGCCTAGGAAGGTCCCGCAGACTCATGCAAAGGTTTCGGGACAGAAGCATGCTTGAAGAGCACCAAAGAGGCTGTTGGGCAAACGGTGGGGAAGAATGGGAATGTGGCTAGTGGCGCAGAAATCTTATGAGGACTTTGGCTTCTGCACAGAGTGAAATGAAGGCCACAGCACCAGTGACTTCTTGCCATAGTTGGTTGACTGATTAATGGACAAACCAATGATTTTTGGTAACGACAGCCCAAGAGATCCAGCAGAGATCTCTACATTTCAAGATGGATGTAAGGAGCAGATAGAGAAGGCTAATTCCAGTTTTCCCTCCATGCTTCAACCATGAATTCCCTTTTTTCTTGCTTCAAATAATGAGCCACTGTGTAAAATTTCATTTATAAAGAAAGTAGTGCATGAGAGGAAGCAGATTGTCATTACTACAAAAAAAAAAAAAAAATCGGAGAAAAAGGGTAGAGAGAGAACATTCAATAGCAGGAGGCTTATGTAGCATGCATGAGGACTTTGGTTCATGGTTCATTCCCTAACATCGTCAGAACCGAGAGAGAGAGAGAGAGAGAGAGAGAGAGAGAGAGAGAGAGAGAGAGAGAGAAAGGTCATCTGGATAATCTTTAAGGCCTAAAATTCACTTGTTTCTGATAAATTCTAACAAGAAAAGGTCTTCTAATCTCAAAAGCTGCTTACCATAGTCACCTAGTAGAGCAAGATAATGGGACATTGTGTTGTTTCTGTGCCCGGAGGAAGTGATGATCTTTGAGGAGGAGAAGGTGGTGGAGGCAAATATGAATCCAGAAGATGTTTTATTTAACAGTTCAGGCATATACTGGCTTAAATGAGAGGCTAATTCTGCTCTCAACCACGATGACCTCAGGAGTATTCTATTTATCTAAGAAAGCCACAGAAGCACATTCCAAGGAAGTTTCTTACAGTTTTACACTGCAAAAACAAAAGTAATGCATGCTCTTACCCACAGCCGTTAACCAAAAGAAATAGTAGTTCCTGTCTGTCAGGCTTTCAGCGTGTGCCAGCAGCTAGGGAAGTGCTTCGTGTGGATTTATTCACTTAGTTCTCCCAACAATCCCAGCACAGGTCTTGTTAGGCATTCAGCAAATATTTGTTGAAATACTATCATGACGGAGACTGAGAACACTCAACTTGCCCAAGAATACCAAACAAGATAAGTAGTGAGACTTGGTAAAATTTAGGGGGGGCTCCAATCTCAGTGCTTTGATTAATTCACTGGATCTTAATGTGGGAAGTGGGGATACTGTGTGTGCCCCACCCAGCTCCTGCTGTAGCCACAGCTGCCAGGAATTGGGATATTGATGGCTCACAGCTGTCTCCTTGGACAGTCCTCCCTGCCAAACATGTCTGCCCTGCCAAGGTTACTTGCTTTTGGGGGTGAGGGGGGGCAGAGTTATGACTAGGGATGGCTGTAAGGCTACCCTTGTCTCAGTTCAGTGTTCCCAGGTTATTCTCATCCTGCCCAAGCCTGCACCCAAATCTCAATCTCAAGATCTGTCTCCTAGGGAACCCAAGGAAGACATTGACATCTGCAAACATCTGCTACAATCGCTCTTCCTACTCCCTTAATACCAGGAAATGGGAACTGAGCTCTAGGTGCATGTGATTTCATCTTCTGAGCACTGCCTGTCTATATCATTTGTTTGTTTTCTATCCGGTTGCCTTGTTTTAGAGATCCTGAATATTAACCCTGTGTAAGTTACAGGACATTCCTCTGGTCTGCGTCTTGTCTTTCCACTCTTTGTTTCTCTTTGTGGTGCAGAAGTCGTGATTTTGGTATGTCATATGTACAGCTCTTCTGTGCTCGTTTGTACTTGTACTTCACATGTCCTCTGATCTGAAAATTAGAGAAACAAATTAAAACAATTATAAGATCCGATTTCACACTGAGTATATTGACAAATTTCAAAAGTCCCATGACCACAAGTAAGTAAGAGGTTTTCTACAAGTACAACCTGCCTGGTTTTTTATCATTAGTTTTCCTTACTTTAGAAACCATTCCATAAGGGTGAAGAATATGAGCAAGGAGCCAGAACTGTATTTGAATACATTCACTTAGATAACTGTGGATGTTGTGGTGTGCTTAAGTCAAAGTAAAGATTACAGCAAAAGGATCTGGTTATGGGAAGTTCTGAGAACAACTTCCCTCCCACAACAAGGACTTCTGGGGATGAACTCAGGCCACCAGGTCCACAAGCAGGCTTCTTACACCCTGAGCTAGCTCCCTGGCCCTAAATTTTTATTTATTTATTTATTTGTTGAGAAATGGGGGGGGGCAGAGAGGATAGACACAAGTGAGCATGGAGTTGAGGTCAGATGACATCCGCTCTTCTACCATGTTGTAATTCTGATTTCAAACATGGCGCACGTGTGTGTGCTGATGGTACCTTTGAAGACAGAAGACAAGTGGACAGTTTATGATGATTAGTCTTGATTGCCACAAGAATGGGGTTGAGAAACCCCTAAGAGATTAGTAAAACAGACTTCTTCTCAGTGTATCCATGAGAGTACTTCCAAAGAGATGAGTGAGGGAGAAAACCCCACCTAAATGTGAGCCTTACCATCCAGTAGACTGGGTGCCTGACAGAATAAAAGGAAAGAAGGATGAAGCCTGAGAGTAGAGGCATAGCTCTTTCTCTCATTCTCATGCTTATATTCATTCTCCCCGCCCCCCCCACCTCCATCACTATCAGTGTCTCCTCCATGCCCTTCTGGCATGAGGTTTGGTGTCACCACAGTCCAGAAACAATGAAGTCAGCTGACCTCAGACTGTAACCTCTGAAATTCTGAGCCAAAATAAGTCTTTCCTCTTTCAAAATGTTTCTGTTGCGTATTTGGTCACAGTGGTGAAACAAGAACCAACCCCCAGCACATGGTCAAATGTGTAAGTCACACATTTGGTTGAAGAAGGGTGAGAAGGGGGGTGTCAGGATCAGTTACAGAGAATCAATAAGTAAAAACCAGTCAGACTCATATCAATATAACCAAATACCTGAGCAAAATAGCTTGAAGAATGATTTAGGCTCACAGCCTTACTCTAACTACATTACTACTAACTACATTACTTTGGGTCTAAGCATCATGGTGACAAGGACAAGGCCATCGTTTTCTTAATGATTCACAGAAAGTGGGGAGAGAGAGACAGAGAGAGAGAGAAGGAGAGAGAATGGGACCAGAAACCAAGTAAAGCTTTTGAAGTCACACCCCTCCCCAGTGACCTACTTCTACAGCCAGTTCCCACCTTCTAAAGTTTCTACCACCTCCAAAAACAGTGCCACCATTGAGACCCAGCCTTTAACATATGAGCCTCTGGGGGACATTTCTTATTCAAGCAGTAATAATGAGAATACGAAGGAAAGGCAGGGCTATCCCAGCATCTCATGGTCAGCACAGTAAACGGAGGTGCTGAGTTTTGGTCTTGCTATTGCCATCTCTGACTCCATCCTGAACATAAGAGCCTGGCATACCTGTGTAAGGATATGCCACCTATTATGGCAAGCTCCACCCAACTCTCAGGATGATGGATAAGGAAAGAAGCCTTCCCAGGGACTATCCAAGTTGTGCCCTGACTTACTTTGGTTCAATTTACCATTTCCCCACTTTACAACCGTACTAGATGATAGACATATTCAGCAGAACTGTCCTTCAAATTCTGAATTTTGATCTTCTCCCAAGCTAGCAATATGGGGTATGATGCTCTCCCCTAATGTTGATCTGTAGTGAGGGGTTGGGGCTCCTAGTCAATCATGGAATCTCAAGAAAAAAAACTATGATATAGTGTAATGTATTCAGTAAGTTACACCAGATATTGATACTTTATTAACTTCATGAAATACCATTTGTATTAAATTAGTTTGCCAAGTAATATTCTCTCTTGAGCGTATTCAAGTTCGGCTAGGCTAAGCTATAAAGTCAATTCAATAGGTAGGTATATTTAATGCATTTTCAAATTAGAATGGATTGATAAGGACACAGCATATTGTATCCTACTGGTTCAGGACTTTGGATTTTGGTCTGTTTGTTTGTTTGTTTGTTAAGAACCCTAGCAACTTTAGGGCTACAAGCAGAAAAGACCTGGGTTGCCTGCGGTGAAGAAGCAGCTGATTGCCCAGATGTAAGGGCGGGCCATCTATCTCCCTGATGAGCGCAGTGCCCTCCAAGGCTACCCAAAACCCCTTGTCTTTCCGATTGGACCACCACGGCTGTAAGGGGAGCTCTGGTGCATGGATAGGAAAGGGTGGAGATTATAGGAATGAGTAAATCATTAATTATTGATTCTGCTATATAAGCTGAGGAGCACAGTCTATCTGTTGATTATTCAACAACTGTAACTGGATTTGGGGGTTGGAAAGCTATCTCAGGGGTTCAATCTCTGCCTTGTAAGCAGAAGGTTCTATCCCAGATCTCACATAAATATGCCAGGCAGAAACGGCAGTGACCTGTACTTCTGACTCTGGAAGGCAGAGTCTAGGAAACTCCAGAACAAAGTAAAGAGGATTCAGTGCAATCCAGGGTGATTCCACCCTCCACAGACACACCTAGTGCCCTCTGATACACACACACACACACACACACACACACACACACACACACACACACACACACACACACACACACACACATACACACACACACATGCAAAAAATTAAAAGATAACTGGATTTGAAAAGCAAAGAATAGTTACTTCTCAATGGGCCTACATTGGATCGGAGACTGTTCTCTCTGGGAACCTCTTTCTCTAGGGGAATCCCTGACTTCTTAAGCCAGCAAATTCCTGCATATGGACATTAAACCTACAGCCTACACACAGGAGCTGGATGTTCAGGGCTAGACAGCAACAAGCTATGAACAAAAACAATGAAAGAATTTCACTAGTTAAAAAGCTAAAAATAACAACAACAGGTTTTGGTTTAGCACAATGCTTAAGCAGTAGCAAGAAAATTACTACCTGAAACAGAAAATGCCCTTCCTATCACATCACATGTCTTGCTCAAAGAATAAAACTAATGGCTTTTAAAAAAAACATATGTGAAAAATCAACTTCTGCTCAAGAGTTATTGAGGGCTCAAAATCCGAAAAATCCCAGTTTTCCCCGCTGGTGAAATGAAACGTGTTTTCCTAGCATCCTGGCTTGCACTGCAATAGTAAGATACAGTATCTTACATTTGGAAGCTATGAGAACTTTGTTGGCAAAGACTCTTTGATGCAGATTATTCCACAACATAAATCAAGGCCTGTTAAACACACAAAAAGCAGAGATGGCAATACAAGTAATTTTACAATTTGCTAGACACAGTAGTAAGAAAAACAGGAAGTAGGTGTTTATTAGCAGTTCCAAATATACCAGCCAAAATACAATTCCCCATGGAGTCTGAGTTATTCAAAATATAGCAAAGAACAGAATTCCTAAGATTAAAAAAGGGTAATTAATCACAAGTCGTGTTCACAGACCAGTGACTTGGAAATTACCTTCCACTTGAAGATCTGGATCAAGAACAAACTTCAAAGCAAAATTAAATGATCTCAGATTCACAGCATCTGGTTGATAAACACTTCCAAAAATGTCACTTTAAGTCCATTTGACAGCCCATCTTTATTATATAGTAATTGTATGTATAATGCATTGAATAATCATCTTTCACCTCCCTTGGTTATTAATGTAGTGTCTCCCCACACATACTGCTTTAACAGCACCACTTCTATCTGTTGCTTTTTGCTCTAAGTTCAAAAGTCCAGCATATTGTTTAAATATCTTTCACAGGTACACATGGTCTGAGACCAGTAAACCAAGCTCACAAACTTGCTTAGACCTTTAATATAATCTAGAGGCATTAAAACCTTATCTTTGATTGAGAAATTCCTTTAAATATATGTCCCAATCATTTCTGGATTAAGACTCAGGGGGGCCTTTTATTTTAGTGGAAGTAGTTTGAACTACATATTTAAAGCACAAGAGACATAAACCGACTTTAATTATTTCAAGAACACTGTGAAAGGAGTTAAATGCAAATTCTGATCTGATTTCATTGATCAGATAATTAAGAGAAATTAGATCATTAAGAATCTCAGTAACATCCCATAATAATGATGTTAGGAAAGTGACAATAGACAGACCTCCTCGCCTATTCTGTGGCTCTGCCTCTCCCCCTGTTAACTAAGAAAACTAGATGTTTGGCATAAATAAAATTACTTAACTATTTGTGTAGCACTGAGGATCTCCAATTAAAGCCACTTTGAAAGCCCAACAAATCAGTGAATTTATTACTTGTCTCAGATTAAGGGAACCTATATGTGTATTTAAATGGAATGCTGCTCATACATCTTATATCAACGTGTACACTGAGTTCTGACTGAAGAAGAGAAGGAAGAAAGTTCTTTGAAAATTTCTCCATCACTAAGTGAGAAATTAACAATCATTCCTTCTTCAAGCTAAAAGCTAAAGGAGGTCTCCACCCTCCTTGTTCCCTGAATTTGAAGATCTGCCTCACAATAAACAAACAAACAAACAGGTTAGCAGTTAGCTGTCAGTTCCCCCTTCCTGCTCCTGTGGCTGTTCATGTCATATCAACGCAACAGAGAGAAAGGTTCCCATGGAAGAGAAAGGCGCGGGCGGGAGAAAGCAAGGAAGGACAGGGATCGCTATGGCATAACTCTCCCTCCTCCACTCAGAAGATCAGCAGGTGGTGTTGTTGAACATTCTGTCTTCTCCTCTAGGGTGAATGGGAGGACATACACTTCCCTTGTGACTAAGTTCTGGACAATGGAATGTGGCAGAAGCGAAAACTACTGCTCCTGGGAGTGGCTATCAAACAAGCCCTTGCGTTCTCCCTTTTGCCTATCCAAGCCAAAGACCTCAAGGAAACCCTAGGGCACCATAGGATCCTTAATAGGTGAAGCTGGATCCCCGAATCTGTGTGAGAGGGAAAGTCCCATAGAAGCCACACTCTGAGCATCCAATGGACTTTGCCTAAAGGGAAAAGCAACTCTTAATGTATTAAGTCCATGAAATTGAGGGGTTTATTTGTTACACTGTCATTTAGCTTGTCACGTCCAATAGAGACTAGGAAAGACAGACCCATTCAAGTCAATCTCTTCAGCCAATCAGCTCTGGGTTGTGAGGCATCTGGATAAGTTGGAAAAAAGCCTTTCTTGTTCCCTCCCTTGTTTTCCTGGCAGACCCAGCTTCCTGCTGACCAGCTCAACCGGTGGTGGCAGCCAGAGCCATAGCCTCCTCCTGGAACTTCTGAAATAAAGAAGGTCACAGATGTTCTCGGCAGGTCACACCCTGGAAATTTGCTCCACACTGGCTGGGGTGAAAAATTTGTGTGTGTGTGTGTGTGTGTGTGTGTGTGTGTGTGTGTGTGAGAGAGAGAGAGAGAGAGAGAGAGAGAGAGAGAGAGAGTATGAGAGAGAGAGAAAGAGAGAGAGTGAGCATGCGTACTTTACTATTCTGTTCTTGCTACTGTTTCATTGTTACATTTTGGGGATTTTGCTTTGTTTTTCTCCTTTACAGAATGGTATCAGGCTCTTTGCCACCCCTCCCTATACCTTTTAATTCAACATTCTTATATCTACTGAGAATAAATCGAATCCAAAGGTCATTCTCACACTGTAGTTGGTATGCATATTGAACACCCAGTAGAAATACTTGTTCTGGGCTGCAGAGATGGCACGGGGTTAAAGCGTTTGCCTTGCAAGCAAAAGGACCTGAGTTCAGATCCCCAGATCCCAAAAATGAGAGATGAACATGGTGGTGGTCTACGCTTCCAGTCCTGGTAGGCAGAGCCTGGGAAACACCAGAGCAAAGCAGCAAGGACGTAGAATAATCCAGGATGATACCTGATGTCACTCTTGGGCCTCTACAGGCATGCACACTCAAGTGTCTTCTTGCATGCCACACACACACACACACACACACACACACACACACACACACACACTACCGGTCTTATTAATTTGGGTGAATTAAGCACAAATCATAGCCCTGTGTGGATTCTAGAACCTTGGAACTAATATGAGGTCTCCTTCTCTGAGAAACCTAAGGAAGCATCAGAATTTATCTAGTAACTGCATGGATAACGTTATGCAAGCCAGAGGACTTTATGAAGAGTGACTACCTGTGTAATGACCCTAAAGCTACAACCCCAGATGGTTACTGGGCTACCTCTATACCATGGACACATCTGTGTGGTTTTAACAGTATTCTAAAAATCACGATGGCAAACATTTTATAATGAGAATGTGGGATAATAAGACTTCAACCCAATGTCCCAAATTTGTGGTTCTTCTTGCACAATGTGTGTGGGGTGTGTGTGTGTGTGTCCGCCCTGTGATGATCTGGGGGTCTAATCTGCCGCTGCCTCTGACCATGCTCCCATCCTTCTGCTTTCCCCCTTTTTTCTCCTACACCCCCTCCCCATCCCTCTGCAGCATCACTCTTTATTCTGACCATTCTTCTCATTTTTTGTTGTTTTCCTGTCCTCAAAGGCAAAGGGGACACCTTAAACAATATTTTTTTATTAATTTAGACAGCATGCTTTCTGGTGCATGGCTTCCAATGTCTCTACTACTGCTTATAAAAGCCCGTGGTTCTTTCTCAAGAAGAGACCAGCATTTGGAAGACTATGCACAGGGGCTAGAAAAGATCCTCTTTCACCCTGTGTGTTCCTTTCTATTGGGCATGGGAGGAAAGAAGGACAGATGGCAGCAAGTCCTTCACTGCCCTAGGTAGCTGATCGCGAGACTCAAGAGCATGCAGTCACAGTGGAAGGATGTCATCAAATGAACATCACTGGGCCTGAGAACAGAATCCTTGCAAAATGTAGGGGGCTTTGTCTGTGTCTGCCCCAATGGGCATAGCCAAACATCACATCCTCAGGTTGAGGCAACACTTGGTTCTCTTCAATGCTACTTTACATATTCCATTAAGCATGCCATTCGAGAAGGTCATGTACAGGGTATGTGAATTCACAAACTTGGATTGGCCTTTTTCTGCTTATTGCTGTAGCTCCCAGATTTCTGCATTCAAGTTTCTTTCCTTGAGCTGTCTTCTCTTCTTCCCTTTTTCCTTTTCTTTCTACTACCCCCCTTCATCATTATTATTAAGTGGCCTTTAGCTTCTGAATACAGTATTTCAAAGTGTGGGAATTCTTATTTGCTAATTGGTAACTGTTTTGATTAAAAAAAAAAATACAGATACTTCAAGAAGGCAAGTAACGTGTTGGAATCAGCTCTTAAAGCAGAACTCCTAAATAAACACATTTCCTAGGAAAAACATAAAGACCTAGAACACACATCTCAAAAATACCCTGGGACATGTAGACACTTGGATTGCTCACTTCTAAGTGTGAAAGGCACGCCCTAAGAATTTTGCTCCCTCTCCACATGATTCCTTGAGCTTGGAAACTTATGATCTCTCGTTCGTCATTAACATCCAAATTCAACCCAAATTCACCTAGAATCTGTTGCTACCTATGAGATTCAGCATTAACTAGGAGAGAGGTAGAAATCTTGTCTATCTGAAAATGAGCCTCTGTCTCTTCACAATGTGGAAGTCCACAATCCTTTTTCTGCTAATTTCATGGAAAAAGGGAAGAGAGAGAATTTGGCAGAGCTTAGGTCTGGGTCTAAATGCAGCATTACTCCTTTGGAGGAATGGAATGATCATCTCTGCCTTCTCATTTCAAATTGTGTTTTAACTACATATGCGCCTTCAGGAAAAAAAAGAGAGAGAGAGTTCTTTGCTTTTATTCTAGTAGTTTACATAAAGTTTCTGGCTAGAGGAAAGGAGGTGAACTAACATGACCTCAGGCATCATGTGACAGACGTTGCTTTGGTTCAATTGTTGTGTGGGAGGGACTGGTAATGATTGGGTGTGACATAATAATATTAGCAAAAACAATGGCCATTTAGTTTATATAGAGTCCTTCTTCCTGTGATTTCAAAGCAAATTTCAAGCCTAATCTAAATGACATTAAAAAGGAACAAGCCCAAGACTTGGCACTGTGGCTTGTGGAGAATTCATTTACTCATTCGGCAAGCACATACTGTGGGGAACCAGACAGTCATGGCCCTGTCTTCTTGACTCATCATTCTGAATTCTCTGTAGTGATACTGACTTCTCTTCTGTTGGTTTCTCCCCATGAAGTATTATAAGTTTGCTATACCTGAAGCTTAGCCTTCTTCAGTCCATCGTTTCTGGTTTCCTCTTCAATGGGGTGATTTGACCTAGTCATCTGTCTGTGTTTCGGTTCAAAGAAACCATCATTTTTTCATGGGTAAAAATACATTTCTTTTTTATTTTTCAAAGTAGAGTCTTCCCAAGCCAAAGAGTCAATTAGTCAATAATACTTACTGGAGATTGGAAGAGCTGTGGGATTAAATGCTGACAAAGCCAGTTCAGCCACACAAACAACGAGCCAGGAACTGAGAGATTCAGGGTAGTTAATTTTGAAACCCACTCTGGTGGGGAAACTTCCGGAATCACCTTCTGCCCAGTGAGATTACTTCACTCCCCTAAAATGTCTGCTCTGCTTCTTTTCCCAGCACCCCTTCTATATGAGCACCTTCCAGTCAAATCAATTAAGGGGGAAAAACCTCATTTCCCATCTTTGAATGAATCCTGAGAACAATCTGCTGCTAATGCTAAAGCCAGGAAGTGGCCAACGCTTGAAGGGGTTGGACTGTGACAAGGAAGTAAGGCTTATCCATTAAGAGCAAATCCAGAAGTGGGAGGGTCACGGCTACTTTGAGATGAAACTCATATACTCAAACCAAAACAAAAATCTGCTAAATGCATCTAGAAAGAAAATAAGATGTGAAAGGCGGAGGAGAAGCTGAAGACCGCAAAAGAGGTCTGTATGGGTGTTCTGTCTTCTCGGTTAGTTGAAAGCAACGTAAGTTTATAGAATATATATAACTCAAACACCCCAAGATTTGCTACTTTTAAGTCCAATGACACTTCAACAAATGTTGCAAGAATTTCTAAGGGATTGCTCCCATGTGCTACAAGGAATTTTAATCCTACTGTAAGAACAAGTGAGGTATTTTTTTCCGTGGCTGACTTACAGATCCTTCTACAGACCACAGTCTCACAGATTAGATCTACTTCAAGAGTTTCACTTTCTATCTTAGCAAATCCTCCTTGTGGTCCACACTCAGAAAAGTAACTTAGGAGAAGGTAACCAGCTTTCAGGAATTCTTCAAATTTTAACCTGTTACATTTCAGAGGTGGGAGTGGGGGAGGGGGGAAGCAAGAAGAAAATTTCAAAGAGCTTATGAGATCCAAATATTTTCTTTCTTTGCCCCTAAAAATTTTTTTAGCCTATTCCACACAAAGATGACTATTAAGAATCACAAAACATGCTATTTTGTGAAATACCAGCAGTTCTTTTTCGAGCCCCAACTTTCATAAGGATATAACCTACATAAAAGGGGGGCAAATCCAAGACATTCCGCAGGCAACCTGCTCTGTTCTCCATTCTTTTAATTTTCTTCCGGTATTTCCTCTTTTTCCTTAAAAGGCTTAAGTAAACTCACCGGTGTTTAATTTTTCTAGTCTTTCCCAAAATGATTGCCACAGCTTTTTTAAATTGGGTAACACAACTTCTGTTCCCAGTTAACTAATGTTCTTCTCTGTGTCATCCAAATTCAACAAGAAAAAAAAAAAGTGTTGCTCAGAACAAAACTTTTACAATGGATTGAATTTCATCTAAAAGCATGTAATTCTGCATAGCCAGAAGCAGTTTCTAATCTTTATATATAGGAACTTACAAGGCAAAAAATTCAAAGCCACGGATTAAGAAAAAAAAAAAGTGAATGAAGAAGTACAAACCCTTACCCAGCAGAGTCGAGAAAAGCTCTACAATGCTTTTGAAGCTAATCGTTGCTGTGGGTGGGAAAAATTGCAGAATATGTCTAATAGGTTTTGTAGGTCATTATTTACTGAAATGCTACACTGAGCAGTTATTTCTTTTTAAATACTAATAACCTAGAAAGCCTGGCCCCATTCAGAAGAGGGTCAGCACAGAGGCATCTGATTAGTGTCAAAAATGACTGCCTCTCTTTGGTAAAGGAATTTCCTAAAGGAAACATAATTCACAATGACAAATGTTGGCATTTTTAGAATTACAAACATTACCTACAACTTGAATTCAGGTTATGAACCCACTGGACAAAGTTCAGTGCTTGTTTAGTAGCTAGCTGATGAGTCCTTATTTAGGAAAGAAAAAAGAAAGAAAGAAAGGAAAGAAAGAAAAGAAGGAAGGAAGGAAGGAAGGAAGGAAGGAAGGAAGGAAGGAAGGAAGGAAGGAAGGAAGGAAGGAGAGAGAAAGAGAGAGGAAGAGAGAAAGAGTGAAAGAGAGAGCGAAAGAGAGAGAGAAAGAAAAAGAGAAAGAGAGAAAGAGAGAGAGAGAAAGAGAGAGAAAGAGAGAAAGAAAGAAAAAGAAAGAAAGAAAGAAAGAGAGAGAAAGAGAAAGAGAGAGAAAGAAAGAGAGAGAGGAAGAGAGAGAGGAAGAGAGAGCGAAAGAGAAAGAGAGAGGAAGAGAGAAAGAAAGAAAGAAAGAGAGAGAGAAAGAGAGAGAGAAAGAGAGAAAGAAAGAAAGAAAGAAAGAAAAAGAAAGAAAGAAAGAAAGAAAGAAAGAAAAAGAAAGAAAGAAAGAAAGAAAGAAAGAAAGAAAGAAAAGAAAGAAAGAAAGAAAGAAAGAAAGAAAGAAAGAAAGAAAGAAAGAAAGAAAGAAAAGAAAGAAAGAGAAAAAAGAAAGAAAGAGAAAACACAAAAAATATAAGGAACAATGCAACCAAGTCTCTGGTGCTCTAGAATGAAATGCTGCCATCAAAGTCCTGGGAAAAGTGTTTTTCATTCACAATCTGCAGTTGGGTTTGCCAATGGATGTGTTTCTGAGCTGGATCTTTTGGCTACACTTTCTCAAAGCCAATGAAAACTTTTAGTAAAAGAGGCAATTTTTGAAGGCAGTGAATAAACTTTTCCCATTCTAATCACACAAGTATCAAGCATGCGAATTCAATTTTTTAGCTGTTTTTGGTTTGAAGGACACAGAAGTACTAGCGTCCATGTCAAAATGATAAACTTATCATTAGTATAGCCATGGTTCTGTGCCTGGAGCACCAAGAAACATTTTCTACTTAAAGATACATGAACTAAGAACATTGTATTAAAAAACTACTACTGGTTAATACAGGGTGAAAATGGCTTGGGTTCATCGTATTCATAGTTGAAACTGTCAAAGAATAGAAATTAAAAAAACATTACTTACATGCTGAGTCCCTTATGAGTGGACCTATGCTGAAGAAGGCAGTTCTTGGCAGTTCTCTCTAGGCATGTTTAGAGACCTCTGAATGCCAGAATACTTCATTTCATGACACTCCTAATTTTAGGAGAGGATTGTACAATTCTAACAGACATTGGGCATCTGTTCCCCTAAACACATTCCTCCCACAGGCAATGATTTCTATGATTCCAATGCTGTGGATGTCATGAACAATATGGTTTAGCACTAAACGCTTCTTTACCTCCCTAAAGAAAATTTTTAAATAATCAGAAAATAGGAAATAGTATTCATGAAGAAAGTGTTTACAACTTGTCTGTATTTTACGTTTGTCATTTCTAAGCATTATTTGGCCTAATAGGCTTTTACTTAGTACATTAATCACTTTTACATTTACTATACCATTTCCAAAACTATTGGCATGTAATGATTCCAAATATTTGGACTATATCCCAAATATTTAATGTCTGCAGCAATTCCAAATGGGACACTTGTAATCCTTAAGATCAAAACACTCTTGCAAATGACTTGAGAACCTGCACATCATTTGTTCTCACAGGTGCACTTCCTTAATGTCAAAATACCCGTGTGAATTTTCAGCTTCCCATAATGTAATAGATAATAAATTCTGATGTTATCCCATTTGCTATGGGTCCTTACCACAGAAGAAGTAGCCTCTCTTCTATTTAGATCTTCTGAGAATACCCTGTCCTTCTATGTGTCAAAGCAGAGCAAAGGTCTGAATCGTGAGCCTGAGCTGAATGCAAGATCAAAGCTTCAGGCTGCTCTCAATAGAACACCAGGGGAAAAGCCCAAAGAAGCAAAGCAAACGCTTCGAAGACAGGGATCAGCTTTAGATAGACATTTCATCCCGATCAGGTCCTGCATAGAGTGCAACACAAGCTTCATAAGACAAAAGGACGAAGAAAGAAAACCACTGACTTTCTTTAGAAAGGGAGCATCTTGTTTACCAAATCAAAGTCCTTACGTCATCTTTTAAAATCTTGTGTTCCTGAATGGCTGTGTGTGGATGTATACAAGGCTATCTTTTCACTACCTACAGTCCCAGCCTCATGGCCAGTTACAAGATAAAGGGGAAAACCTTGAACTGAGTTAAAATGCTATTCTCTAATTATTTGTCTCTCTCAGACTAATACTCATGTAGGTCTTTTGAGATGTTAGATAACTTTTCAAGATAGGTACAAAAAATTATACACAATTTTGTAAATAAAACAATAAGATTCAAAGTTTTATGGGTTATAACATGTAGATAAATATTCACTAGAAAGACATTTTTAATACTGTGTGATATAAATTGAAAAACTGGGTCACTGAATGTACTATTTGGTTGTGAAGTGTGTATCAATTCTATTATAGCTGCAGTAATATTTTTAGGATGACAGTTTTTGCTACTTATATTTAAATATCTAATATTTTGTTATATATAACATGCATATGCTATATATACATATATATATATTCTTAACCAAATAATAAAAGTAGTCACTTCACAAATTTTAGAATTAGTTTCATTTTTTCAAGATAAAATAAAATTTTGTGAATCATTCTACCACAACTCTTTCTCATCTAGTACAATGAAATCCACTTAAAAGGCTCAAATTGTTCAAAAGGTGCAATCAAGATTTTAAATGTATGAGCCCCCGTGATGGCTCAACTTGTAAAAGAAATTTGGATAATAAAGTCTACTGCAAAGAGTCTTTGCACCGGGAAGCCATTCCTCAGGACAAACCTGAAAACTGGTCATGTTGTACCTAGTCTATCAATGAGCTACTCGCAAGTCCAGGTAGAGTGTTGATTTCTAGGAATTCCTTGCTTGTCATTGGCAAAGCCGCGACCTCTTCAATTCAATAGTCGGTACAACTCCAGTGCTTGTACAGAGTCTAGGAGTCCTCCTCACTCTGTGGACATAAAGAACATAGAAGTTTCTACTTCGTGGTCTGTTTCCTAGATTCATGATAATTTAAAAGAGAGACAGAGACAGACAGAGACACAGAGAGAGACAGAGAGAGTACAAGAGCAGAGAGTGGCCATACATTTATGTCTGAAACATTCAGTGTCACTATTGCAAGGCTGTTTCATATGGAATTAGAAGGCTACCCAAATTCTCAGGAAGCCCATGACTGTATTAAGATAACCTTTTCCAGAATCTCACCAAGTAAAACATGCACACACAGAAAGTTGCCAAAACAAAACAAAAAAAATTATAAAAACCAGAGTTCAAACACTCCACTTGATTAAAAGTTTTCTTAGCTAACTGGAATGTTTCCTTTGATTTTCTCTTTGGATGCTAAGGCTATATTATGAAATTGCTTTTTAATTCCCCATACAGTGATTATATAATCATGCCTTTACCAGCTGTGAATATAACCCCTCTCCTGATAACAGTTTATTTTGAAAGGAAATTGTCTTTGAAGAAAATATTTTGATAATATGCAGCAAAATAAGAATTCATTGGAAGAAATTTTTTTAAAAAATCAAAACAAAGATCACAAAAAAATAGTGAGTTTAGCTGGTCTGTGGGGGAAAAAGAGGAATAATGGTTATGTGAAGATAAAACATGACCAGCCACACATGTGGGAGAAACAATTGGCTTGTTCCACATAAACACAACAGCTCCTTTCTTCCATGTTCCAAAGGGTGTTTTGTTGTCTTGGGACCTCAGTCAAGTGTCCAGACTTATGACCTTTCTTGGGAATCCCAGACCTTCTTGAGTACGTCCTATCATGACTTCGAACATTAGATCTTTGCACTGTGTCAAGCCTTCCTTTGTGTGTGTCTATAAACCAGGGAGGAACCTGTGCCAAGGAGGGACAGGGAGGCAACAAGGAGAGATGGGTGCACAGGGATCTGCTAAACCAGGTCAAGATGGGCAAGGTGGAGCAAGGAGAAGAAATTGTCTCTTGTGTCTGCAGGAACCACCAGGACTAAGGAATGGGGGATGTGGGAGCAAAAGGCTTGAGCAAGTGGAGGATGGGACACATCCAAAGTCAGGGAGCACAGTGGAAAAGGACAGGGACCTGCTGAGGCTGTGGGACACTGGGATCAAGACAATCCTAATATGTGGGTGTGGCTGTCGAAGGACTTTAGGCCACCACCGGCAGCCTCCCAACTAGATGCCATTAGCACTCCCACTGTCTCTATTCCACCCCCCTCAGCCCACACCGTGGCAAACAAAGCCATCTCCAGATGTGGCCAGATACCCCTATGCAGAGATAGGTCAACCAGCTGAGAACTCCTGCCACTGGTGTGTCAGAGATGATCGGAGGTCAGTGATTCTGATTTCTAGCATGTCCATCCCTGCCCTGGACATTGTCTCATGCTGGTTGGATGTGGATCAAGCCATTAACTTTGTTCCAGATTGCTGGGCTGGGAGTTCTAAGCTGGAGAAAGCTGTACGCTTCCTGTCAGAGGAACTGCAATTTAGAAGAGCTAGAAGGGTAAGCAAATGGACCACATCGTGCTGTAAATGCTAGGGGAAATGTCATGAAAGAAAAAAAAATTAAAATATAAACTCTTGAGTCCAAATGGATAGTGGTCAATGTGCCTACAGAGTTCGAGAAGACAGAAGTCTTTTCTGTCTGGGTCATTGGGAGGTGCTGAGTTGCCCCAGATCCACTGGTCTGAAGAAGAATCTCATTACTGAGCCACTGTCTGGCTATCCTAGAGCAAATGTCTTGGAGAGCCAACCAAGAAAGAGACAAGGCTAACATGAAATACAGACGCAGCCTTGGAACTTCCCAGTCTTCAAGAGGGAGTGGGATTACACGTGGTAGGCAAATGCACGAAGGAGGGCATGATAGCATGTACAAAATATACTCAAGGAAAACTCTGGAGACCCAGCATAGCAGGACCGTAGACTGAAGAGTGCGAAGCAGATAGAGGTGGGTCTAGAAAAGTACTGGAAAGGGAGCAATGGACTTTATTCTGTAGGTACGGGAACCCAGCAATGGACTTTATTCTGTAGATACAGGAAAATGACCCAACAGGTTCAACTAAAAGAGAAACATAGTGGCAGGGTGGTCCATGCTTGTAGACCTAGGGCTGTCAGGAGTTAGAGGCCACAGGACTTTGAGTTTGAGGCTAGACTAAGTTTCCAGAAAACCCATCTCAGAAAATCAAAGGGGGTGCGGGAAGCAGGATTATTAAGGTATTGCAGGCAAATTGTATGTTGCAGATAACAGTTTAGGAAAACAAGGGGTTTTAGTCTTTCTCATAATTCTCTGCTAAAATGTATAGTCTGGCTTGGCAGGAGAGTTCCTATCAACATCAGAAATCAAGGAAATTGGCCATGCCGTATCCACAGGAATTGCTAACACGGAGGAAACCTCACTTGCCATTGTAGCCAAGCAAAGTATGTCAAAGTACTGAACCAGGTTCCCTCCATCTTCTCCACCTGCCTGGGGAGTGGTCCAACTCACCACGTGCTGGGTTTCCCGCATCAAGCACACAATCCCTGTGGGCTTGCTTAGGGCTGGCCTTAACTACTAATTCTTTGCAAATGTGCCCAGAGCTCAGTCCTTAGTTGTCAAGTCCTAGCTATCACAGCAGGAGTTTCGCAGAAAGATTCAAGAAACAAGAATAGAGAAAATAGGCCTCCATCAAGGTCTGCAAGTAAGTAATGAGAAACCTGGTTAAGTTCACAGACGTTCTTTCCTGATCTCACCAGAAGAGGAGGGCATATAGTCTAGCAGATAAAAAGTAATCATTTTGCAAATGGGTGATGGACCCCTCCCTCAGTGAGGGTTCCTACTCTTATTACATCTACCCTTGAATGTGCTATTACAACAAGACTCCAGTTTAACAGCTTTTTGTCTCTGGCCAGGGGGTGACATACAGTGCCCAGCAGAATGGAGTGAAGGAAATTGCAGGAGCAGCAAAACTGCAAAAGAAAATCAACAAACCACAATGCAGAACTTCAGAGACTCTATATCAATCACATAGAACTAGGACAGCCTAATCTCTCCCCATCCTGGAGCTCAGGGACATTTGCGGAAGAGGGGGCGGTAAGATTGTAAGAGCAAAAGGATGGGAGGAGCAACGATTTGCAAGATTCTCAACAATAGTTGGGGCCAAAGCAATCATAATGGGACTTTGCATGCCCTGCGCAATGTCCAGCGCACTGTTGCCCTCATAAAGTCTAGCATCTGTTAAGGGCACCGAGACCCCTGGAGGCAAGGGATTGACAGCCATAGTAGTGATCTTATGCTTAAGGGGAACAAGAGAAAGGGCTTATGGAAATGCCACTGGGTCCTTATATGTCATCGGAGAGGAGGACCCAGTGGAGAGTTAGGCGTACACAATAAAGGACTCTCTGGGAATTGGGGGGGAGGCACTGGGGGAAAGGGAGGGGGAGGAAGGGGGAGGGAGGGAACTGGTAAAAAATTTTAAAATGTATAATTAAATTTTTAATAAAAAAAAAACAAAAACAGAAACTAGCAAGAATGATGCTTGCAGAAGGCAAAATAGAAGCAAGACTTTTCTGTGTATCTTCCTCTAGTTCTGGTTATTTGGATTTGAGTCATTATGTAATAAAAAATTTTCGATATTATAAAAAAAGATACTTTTAAAAATTGGTAAAGTACATATATTCTGAAAGGCTTTCTGAATTTCACTTGATTTATTGGATTCTGTTTTAAAACTGCTTAATAATGTTGGTAACGTTATAGGTTACCATTAGCAATGACTTTCAGGTTTAGTTTTATCAGCCAGCAATATTGTCAATTAATAGAACTTTTTATCTTCATAATCTGAAGTCACTTTAAGTTTATTGGTTTTAAATATTATAACTTCATGTTCTCTGTTTAGTCTCTTTTATTAAAATAAAGTTAAACTCATAAAACAAAATAAGAAAAATGGCATATTGCTGTAATCTACAAGGATTCATTGGGGATGGATTTTCTACTGATTTTCCAAATTCAGTCTTGGGAAATGACTTGTTATATTTCTGAAACATGGTAAAATGTCTTTCATAGTCATGTTCTTTAATGTTTTCTAAAGTATATGGCCTCTGAAATTGACTTGATGTGTTTGTGATATTTGAAATTTTTCTCTAGCTTATGGAAGTCTTCTATATCTACTAAATTTTGAGTTTTAGGTAAAGGACTTGTTGCATTTCTGACATTTTTGGACGTACACTTGAGTGTTGACTTGCCAGTGTTTTCTAAAGTTTGAGCTACAGATGATAGATGCATATATATCTGAGACTTATGTGATTTCTCTGACAAATGCACACTTTGATATCTTCAAAAAATTGAGTATGCAGAAAATGAAATATACCATTCCTAACACACACACACACAAAAAAAAAGAATAGATAAAACAGAGGAGCCAACTCAAAGCTCTGGGCTAAGCATGAAGAGGACAGTAGAGGATGAGAAAGGCAGAAATAAGTCTGTGGTTTGATGAGAAAGTAGAAGTCGCAACCAAAAGAGAACTTCTTACCTCACAGTCCTTACATGAGTCCTGGTGAGTCCACTCCAGAGAAGCTATTTATAACTATTAAATTCTGACCCATGCAAAGAAAGAATCTTTTTATGCCATGGCAGTAGATGGTGGTTTGAAATTAATAAGAAAATATGGACTGTCATTGGAAACTGGTTTTTGGAAGAATTTTCAGAACACATCCTCATCTGCAGTCAGAAACCAAAGCAGCAAGAAGACAAACGATTCAAGCTTGAACTTGTTTTGAGTAGCCAGAGCTATGCTTGTTTTATCCCTAGATTTAAGTTGTCATTCCCATGAGTAACAATTTTCATAGTATGGAAGACTTCTCAGAGCCCTTGTTTCAGAATAAATTTTTTAGCAGGTGCATGGAGAGATGTTTGTGAAAACATTGTTCTGTATGACTTTGTCACACAGGTTAATGTTCAAGAAAGACCTGTATTCCCTACCACACAACAATTTATTTCCTCTCCTGCTCATTTTAGTGCCCCTGTCTTTTCCATCCTGTCTTCCACATTCCATTTGGTAACTGATCCCAAGAGCAGAATACTCACTTCTTCTTCTTCTTTCGATATGCTATAGTATGTTTGCAGTTTCTCACCTGGGATGTGGGTTCATGGCTGTAGATCTTTTTCTGGAGATGGCCAACTCATGATGCACATAGACCCATCACACCTTGTCCCATGACCCTGATTTTAAAATGTGGAATTATTTTTCTCTGATTCTAGACATAACACCAAATTTTTTTTTCATGTGGAATGCTAGGCCCCTGCTGCAGCCGGTAGGAGCAGGTGCTTGAGGTGCAAACCAATTGTTATGACTGTGCATGAGAATGTTCACATGTCAATATTCGCCCTGTCCACTCCTCCCTTAGGAATATGGTTCTACCCTCATAGCACGTTTTAGTAGCAGAGGTTCAACATATAATATTCAGGATTTGGTTTTTGAAAAGATTATAGTATTTTCTCAAAACTCAGCTATGTAGCTGGAGAGATAGCTCAGGGGTTAAGACTCTCTCTTGCAAGCAGAAGGTCCTGAGTTCAGTTTTCAGGTCCCCCATAAAAACGCCATGTGGAAATGGCAGCAGCCTGCACTTCTGGCTCTGATGGGCAGAGCCTGAGAAATCCCAGAGCAAAGCAATCCAGGATGATTCCTGATGTAGTCTTCCACACAGACATACAGTGCCTTCTGACATACATACACATATACACACACACACATACATACAACTCAACTATGAACTTATCAACCATGTACAAATTGTCCTTTCTTATACAAACCACCTACTTACGCCAACATATTTTCTTTTTCTCTTTTTCTCCATCCTCACCTTCCCACCTTTTCCCTCAGTAATAATAGTAAGCATAGTTCTGAAAGGGAGACCACCCTAAGTACTTCAAGCATCTGAGACTGTTAATGTTTAAGGAAACTTCCTGAAGTCTGGGTACTGCTTACCTTCAGATTGACTTTTCAAGAGACCCAAGGCTGGGTGGGATACTCACCTGGTGAGAAGTGAGACCAATGCTGTTCCTCTGTTCCATTCAGCCCCCTCCACCTAGAGTCTTCTCACGTTACTTATTAAAAGGAGCAGTGTGTATCAGTACCAAGCAGCACAGGTACCTCTGTGCTTGTCTCACAGGTCGTGGCAAGGGACAGAAGTGTGAGAAAAAATAACTAAGAACTAAAATGTGCAACCCAACATCTGGCAACTGCTCTGCGTTACCTGAGCAGTGTGGTAGAATAAAGGAAGGACAGGTAAGACCCGAGGGAAGTGGGGGGAAAGAGAGAAGGTGTATGGTAGGCAGGAGAGAAGACAAGGAAGGAATGAGAAAAGGGTAAGGATAGAAGAGGCAGAAAGAAAACCAAAGAACAGTAGGTGTTATGTGGATGTGATCCCCAGAAAGAAGTATGAAAATAGGCATAGGAAACCCCACTATCCTTGGTTCTTCAGATGAGAAAAGGAAGACCTAGAAAATTCAAGAAACTTGTTTAAGATCTCTACAAAGCAAGTCATGAAGCAAGCATTCGAATCCAGAATCTGAAGCCAGAGCCTGCTCTCTGCTCCACCCCACTACTCCCATGTTGGGGATGAAACCCAGGGCTTTGTACATGCTAGGCAAGCACTCTACCACTGAACTACATCTCGCCTTTCAGCCTGATATTTCTTCAAGGAGTCAAAGAAGAAAGCAAAATCTAAAGGTCAGAGTGGACTTTCAGCTTCTTTGGAAAAAAAATAAATCAAAATTCCAGGTGGGCATGATAGCCTGCCTATAACTCTAGCCTTGGAAGACAGAGACTGGGGATCCCCCAGAGGAAGCTGGCTATGTCAGAGGGCTCTGAATTTGATGAGAGACCTTATCTCAAAAAAAATAAAGTGGAAGAGTAATCAAGAGACGATCTGTGGTCTTAGTTTCCAGGCCTTTGCATGTGCATACATACATGTGTATGCATGCATCTACAGTCATGTGAGCACACATACACTCAACCTTTACATACATATACAGGAAAAACTGAAAAAGAAAAAGCAATCCAATCTAGATGGATTCCTTTCAGAGGATTGAACTGAGGTTACCAAAGCCAAGCTAAGTCTCTTCAGTTGAAAAATAAGGGAGTCTCTCTCTCTCTCTCTCTCTAAACCCAGGTACTGGCTTCATAAATAGGCCTCCAAATGGTCATTTCATTGCTGTAAGAACTGCTTAAGATTTTGACAAAATGTGGGAGAGCAGTAAGGGAGAAGGGCTAGGAGTCAGTTGGTCTCTGTTGTTATGTTCTGTGCTGAGGGTTCACTTTAAGCTAATGGTGCCAGGAGTTCACCCCTCCTCTTCCTCCTGGCAGAGGGTTGTCCAGCAGAGATTCCCTTATTGAAGGCCTGGGAGTTCATTCAGTGACAATGGATCAGACAGTACTCCTTGGTTGGCTGGCTTCATTGCTTGTGCTGGAACAAGCATTCCAGGGCAGGCATTCCACACAAGTGGTCAGAGCATTCCACATTCTTGGAAGGGACCAGCGCTTCACGGGAACGCCGATGGCTTTGTTATGTCTTATCTCCCAATCTGCAGTTGGAGGTTTTCCTTCCCTTTGCAGGTGCTCTCATTTCCTTCATTATTGTTTATTAGAAAATCTCGGGGGGCCTTCCAAAGTCATTCCTATGCTAAGGAAGGTCGAATGTGATAACATATTTGTGTTGGCCAACACTGAGGACATAGCAGATACAAAAGTCACATAATCATGAGCATAACTGAAAGTGGTATTTCACGCATAAACAAGAGTCCCTAGTCCCCAGCAGAGGGAGTGGGAGGGGTCATGAATGTTCCAGATACCCGGGAGAAGGCAAGAGGTCGCCGTCATATCTGCTGGAGTGACAGATCCAGTTGCTCAAGCTTAGTGAAAATTGTAACTGGGATTCGTTTTTAAAGTTTAATTCAGGGACCGTCTGGATCAGGAAGGATCTCTCAAACCAACAGGATTCCTGAGGAGGCTTAGGCTGGATCAAGATGTTAGTATAGGAAATAAGTTATTTACTCATTAATATGTCTGAAGTTAAGGAAAGAAAACCACTCTGAATGTGGCAGGCCAGAGACAGACTTGACTTTATCCAAGATTCCCAGGAAGCTAAGCATGACAAGACATCTTGAAAAGCTACACCTTCTTTGAGTAAAACTCTTTCAGAATGACTTTTCTGGTTCTCATGTAGCCTCTACAAATTAAGCAGACACAAATCCTCATTTCATTATAGGACATTACCTAGCTAAAGAATATAAGAATTCACTCTGAATAAGAATCCAACCCCCAAAAACAATTCAAATAAATGATTATCTTGCAGGAATGGCACACATATGTGGGGAGGGATATATGTGGGCACACATTGTGTGTGTGTGTGTGTGTGTGTGTGTGTGTGTGTGTGTGTGAAATCCAAAATTGAGTATCATCCTTGATTTCTCTTCCATCATATTCTTCTGAGACAAGAACTCTAATGAAAACCAGCGCTCACTGATAGGCTAGTCTGGCTAGACTGCTAGCTCTGGAGGAATTCCCATTCTCTGCCTTCTGAAACTAGAGTTGCAGGCAGGCTACCACATCAAGCCTAAATTTTACATAGGATCTGAAATCCAAACTCCAGTCCTTTTACCTGTGTAACTAAAGAACTTTAGGTATTTAGCCACCTCACCACCCCCTAAACATGGAATATTCTTGAAATTCTGATCATTTTACCCACTGTCTTCATATACATTGAGGAAACTTACTCTGAGTACTGGCTTTTGTAACCCTTCTTGCTGCTATACATACTAAGACAATAATAGCAAAGATCACATACATTTCACAATATGAATTTTAAAGTGATAGTAAAGAAAAGTAAGGAGCAGATACAAATGACAAGAAGGAAGTAGTAGCCCATGCACTTCTGTGAAGGCCCACACAACTGCTAAAATTAATTTCAAAGCGTTCCAGCAGCCAACGAGAACAAGAAAACATTAATCAGATGCACAGTTAACGATGCCCATATGGTAAGAAAAAAAACAACTGTTTGAATACAACATTGTTATTGATGATTCTAAGAACATAAGGAAACATCTACCTGGAGCCTCAATGAATGCACTGTGTAGTACAACAAGCAATGTCCCGGGTACCTTCACTCAGCAAATCCTCACTGAGCCCCTACCAAGGAACAGGCAGGTGAGGAACAAAGGGGAACAGACACTGGACCGGGGATGTGACTCGATCAGTACCGTGCTTGTCATGCAAGCGTGAAGACCTGAGTTTGGTCCCTGGGACCTATGTAGTAAAGCTGAACTCCACAGCATATGCCTGTGGTCACAGTGTCAAATAAGAGGAGATAGGAGGCTTCCTGAAGCTCGGTGGCCAGCAATCTGGGCAAATTGGTGGATTCCAGGTTCAGCCAGAGATTCTGTCCCAAAAAATAAGATGGAGAGTGATTGAGGAAGAACATTGACTCTAACCTCCATACACAAATACACACAGACACTGGATTCATACACACACACACACACACACACACACACACACATACACACAAGGGTGAATAAACACCTCATAGAATCCTACTAACATATAATGTAGTAGAGGAGACAAATTTATCAAATTATCATAGAAATTAGCATATCCGACAGCAACAAGAATCCAAGAAAAGGGTCTATGTGATGGTCTATTTATGGTAACCTTACCAATTGGACTCATGAGACTTTCAGAATCTCCAGTGCCTCACCATGCATATTACTTGAAGAGGAAAAGTATAGACTTATATTGTATAAGCATCAAATGAAGTGTGTATATGAAAGGCTGTGAAAAGCACAAAGAACTGCAAACTACCAGGTATTTGTACAAAGAAATTTCAAGCATCATGAAGTAAAACAAAAAAGAAATCATTTCTAATTTTGCACACTATTGACCCCACAAAGTCTAGCATTTGCTAAAAGCACCAAGATCCTTGGAGGCAAGGGATTGACAGCCAAAATAGTGTTCCTATGCTTAAGGGGTACAAAGGAAAGGGTTCAGGGAAATGCCGCTGGGTCCTTGTACACCATCAGAGAGGAGGACCCAGAGGAGAGTTTGGCATGCACATTAAAGGATTCTCTGGGGATTGGGGGAGGGGAGACACTGGGGGGTGGGGAGGGAGGGGTGAGGGGAGGGTGAGCAGAGGGATGGGGGGGAGGAGGGAGGGAGGCAACCGGTGTACCTATTAAGTTCGTATGAGCGGAGATAATAAAAATGTTAAAAAAATAAATAAATAAAAATAAAAAAATAAAAGGAAGCTCAACATTAACCTAAAAAAAAAAAGAAATCACGTCCTTTCTTCCTAATGAAGTAATCTGAATAATAAGAGTATGTTACACAAGTCTACTAATTATAGCCAGTAGTGGCTTAATAATGCTTTGGAGATTTTTAAACAAATAGAATATTTGTATAAATGTTTGATGGCACAAATGATTAAAAGTCAACTTATGGTTGCTTTGTACTGTTTAACATCTATTTTAAATAATTTAAAAAATTTTAAATATACTAATAGTATTTGCTACAGAGTGGTAATAAAAATATGTCAGATACCTATCTGATTAATTACAAAATGATGTATCATAACAATAAGAGAGGCATGTTAATGAGCCCTACATAATCATGAATGACTTCTGCAATACGGAAGAGTTCTAAATTTATGGTTTTACCATAAACCTTTTAGCAAGAAGAAAACATTGTCTAGATTTTATATTTCATTCCATCAATGACATTGTCTAAAAATATATAAATAAAATTAGCGCATTCAGTAGGCCTTTAAGTCATACAATACTATACTGAATTTTGGAGTTTTTTTCTTATTTGCTGATTACAAGGGACTGAGGTGATGCTAAAGGGGATGCTTGCAGAGAAAAGCGTAGTGTTTGTCCTCAGAGAGTTCAGAAGGATGGCATTTCAACATGTGTCCCAGAAATCAAAAAGAGGGTCCGGTGACCTCTTGAAGACCAGTCGTTGAAAGTAGCTCACTGCTTCTGGCTTGCCTAGGTCTCCTTAAGCAGCAGCATAGCAGAATTCCTTCTTTCTTCCCATCGTTCATTTCTTTAGGTGATCCGAGAGACTTCTGGGTTTACTCTAGCTAGTTAACAAATGCACAGAGCATTTCTCCACTCCTCCGGGGCTTCTCCTTTGTAAAATGGTGATAATCCTAGGAATAGAATCTGTATTTAGGGAAAAGTAGGGGAAGGATGTAGGTAAGCACCCAGCACAGTTGAAAGTCTGCGGATGCTGCTGTCATTAGTCGTAACATCTCCAGCTCTCCCTGCCATCTCATTTTCAATTAAAACACACTGAGGTTGGTTCCCCTATGGCACAGGCATAGCCCAGGGCTTCCTGCAGTTGTTCTGTACCTGGCTCTCAGAAGGTCATCCTTTCCCAAGTCTCAAGCATACCGCCCTAGAATAGATCAGAGAAGGGGAGGTTTGTTTTTTGTTTTTGTTTGTTTGTTTGTTTGTTTGTTTTGAAGGCAGTGAAAAACTGAATACTTAGCTTGATGGATGAAATCTCCTCCCCACCTCCCACCCCCACTACTCTGCATCTCTGAGAGCCACCCTACTCAAGGGCTCTCTTTGGGTCCCCTCCATTCTATCCATGGCAGCCCTCTTCTACTCTCGCTGTCCTCTGACTTTAAGCTATCTCTTCTCTTCCAATGTTCTCCCATCTTGAATCTAAACTATGGTTAACTCTAAACTCATTTTCCTTAAGTCTGTACCTTGTGTTAGTTTCTCTGTACTAATGTCTTCCCCAATTCCCTTCTGCTGAACTCTTTAACTTAGTATTTTCCTTCAAATGAAGCTAGTGCACTACACATTTTCTCTTCTCTGAAACCAAACTGTCTTGCTGCTGGTGTTGAAAGTATAGCTTAGGCTGTCTTGCAGATTGTAAAGCGCTTCCCATCTGCTTTTCCATGTGTTTGAGCTTCATTGCATGTTCCTGCAGGGAAATCCCTGGCCTAAGCAATTCATGGAGGGAAGAGTTTCATTCTAGCTCATAAGTCCGGGATAGCAGTGCACCGGCATGGGGGGAGCCTGAAGCAGCTGGTCACATCGCACCCTCGGTCAAGGAAAAGAGGGAAGGAACGAGGAAGAAAGGAATGCATGCACAGTTGCTTGCTTTCTGGTGCGTGGCTTACTCTCTCCATCTTTGTATAGTCCTGGATGACTGACTTGGGGGATGGTCCGATTCACAGTAGGCTGAGTCTTCCCACGTTGATTACGCAACCAGTACAGTCCCTCACAGGCCCTAAGTAGAGAATCCCTCTCAGGTGGGCCTGGAGACCTGCCTGCTAAATGTCAGATTGTCAGATTGACAACTGATGCTGTCATACTATGTGATTTTTGTAAAGGTTCCCGGAAGTAGGCAATTCTCCTCAGATTTACAGACAGATCTTGTGGCTGCCCAGTCACACTGTTGGACAGATGAAGTCAGGGAGGATACCAGGTGGAGCTTCTCCTCAATCCCCTGTGAGGGCTTCATCTGTAGGAAGCTTGGGATTCCTAGTAAACCAGTCAGAATCAGAATCCAGGTGTGCCGGCCTAGCTTATAAGACACACCTACTTCTCCCCAGGAAGAAACATATTTCAGTGTCCCCTCTAACCAGGCCCCATCCACATGGAACGCCTGCAGGAGCCAAATAAACAGACTTTAACTGACTTAACATGTTTCCCTTGCCAAACATTATAAAATGAAGTAATGGGGAACCTGCATTAATTCTGTTGGATTCTCAGACTTGCCTCTCTCCCCCTGAGGAATGGAAAATGATTTGAACGAGATGGGAAACCAGCTTTCCCCCCCTCTCTTTCTCTCCCTCCTCTCTCTCTCTCTCTCTCTCTCTCTCTTAAAACTTCTCAAAACACATTACTATGCTACTGGAAGCTATTCAATTGAACTAAGTCATTAAGCTAAATCATCTGCACACATTTTCTCAGTAAGATGAGTCCACGTGGTAGACTGATTTCATAGAACAGTTGCGTGTAAACATCTCCAGGGAAAACCAAGTGGCAGTGACCCATTGGTGCCTAGTAAGCCCCCCCGCAAAGAGCTCAGTGCTCCTACTGGACACCATCTTTCCAGGAATCCTCTAACCTAGGGGGAATTTCGCCGCAGAACCCAGCTGGTGGGCAGTTTGCTCCCCTCCTCTCAACATGTTCTTTGCTCACGACTCTGTAACACTCAGAGGAAGAAAGGCAGTCTGGGCCACCCACTGCAGCTGGGAAGCTGTGATTTCTGGGACAGAGACCGCAAGGCCCCAAAGGGGATGGAACAATAAAGCTTCTAGACCAAGGCATCACTCAGGGAGGTGGGACTGGGAAATGGAAGACCCGCTGGGAACAAAGACCTTTTAATTACCAGTGCCCCTAAGGGACAGGCCTGGGGCGCCTTCGCAACAAGCTGAAGACACCAAGAAGGACCATCTGGTTCAACTGGCCCTGGCCAAGAACTCAGTAGAGCAGCTCCTTAATTGGTTATTATGGAGTATTTTTTCTTTACCATGGCAAAGACTTTATGTATTTTCATACGTTATATAGATCACAATAAATATAAAACACAAAGGAGAGTCAAACTGCAGGGCTTAGTTTAATTAGTGAAAAAAACATTAAACAGCTGACCTGGTAAATACTCGCTTTAAAACCTAAAACTTAAAAAACATGTTACAAATGTCTTCCAGGGTCGGCTAGGCTAGAACAATAGGGCCACCAGTCTAGCATTCCTTCACCTCTGTTAGCAATTGAGTGGAGTAGTGCTTCTTGTTCAGGGCCGTGCTCCGTGTCTGGAAGCAATAAGCAATGTGTTCAGGTTCAGAGGTACGTTCAGAACTCAGCTGCCCTGGGAGCCCAGCGATGTCCCAAGGAATCTGAATGATACCAAGATCTCTCTAGCAGAAAGGACATCTACATTAAGGACATGGTACCATCATTGTTCAAGGTTTTCAAATATCATATATCATGAAGCCTTATCATCCCAAAACCTTAGTAAAGTTAACAGATCGATAGGTCTAATGCTATGGGTAGAAGAAAATCGGAAGCTCTGCCCCAAAGGAGTATAAGAAGTCAACTTGGGAAAGGAATGAAGGACTCCCTGATCCCCCAATTCGCTAACCAACTCTCAGTTGCCCTGCAGTGTGGGGCGACCACCAAAAGTAGCTGAGGAAAGAATGTTGCTTCTATCTTCTTGCTTAGGTTGATAAATAATCAAAAGATAAAGTAGTAGCCACTTGGATTGACAATTTCCTGTTCTTTTGAGTTCTGGTAGGGATGGCAAACAATTCAGGCAGGGGACAGTGACCAGTTTTTCGTCACTGTAACAAATAGCAAAGATGAAGTAATTTATACAGAGGAAAGGTTTCTGTTAGTTTGTAGTTTGGGCGGTTTTAGTTCCTGCCCGGGCAGAAACATTGTTTGGAGGAAGAACATCACCACAGGAGGGAATGCAGAACAAAACTCCCTTCCTGGCTGGGAGGGGATAGAGAAAAAGGAAAGACTGGGCCAGGATACCTGTCTTGAGGGCGCACCTGCACTGACCAGAAAAGTCCTTAAATTTGTCCCCAACACTTCAGTTTTCTGCTTTGGCCCGACAACACTGTCCCGGGACCAACCTTGAGCATATGGCCTTTGGAAGATACTGTAGATCCCAGCTATAGCATAGGGTCAAATAAACTGTAACATAGACAAAAAGAGATGACTTCAAAACAAATAAAATCAAAGATTCCAACTAAAGAAGGAGCAGAAAAGATCCCAAACTGCAAGAGACCCCTCCTGGTAAGACCTTCATGGATCTCTACATGGTAGACCCAATACAGGGACAGCAAGATGACTTAGCAGGTAAAAGCCAATGTCCTGACTTTGATGCCAGGAGCTCAAGGGAGAACCGACTTGTAAAAGTTGTCCTCTGACTTTCATGTGCTGACTGTGGCATGTATGACCTGCCTCTCTCCTCTCCCTCTCCCTCGCCGTTTCTTTTCTCCCTCTCCCTCTCCCTCTCCCTCTTCCCTCTCCCTCTCCCTCTCCCTCTTCCCTCTTCCTCTCTCTCTCTCTTTCTCTCTCTTAAAAAAAAACACCTGGTACACTACAGAAGCTTTGCCTAGAAACTGACATGGGCTGAACTGGACCCACATGAATATAGACATTCATAGTTTTAAAAAAACGTAGGGGAAAATCAGTGCCAGGACAAGATGATTAGTTTAATTTTAATTCAGTGTTGTCAATGCCTTTGACAACTTAAATAATGATAGTATAAACTACTTAGTCTTATGTGCACAGTCCAGAGTTTATAACGAGATTTATTTTTTAAAAAAAAGGAGAAGATAATAATACTTCTGAACTCTTGCTTCCTTCCCTTCAATGGCAGACTGGCTGCCTCAGCTTTCTGCCTCAGTTTCCTCACTTGTCAAAGGAAGACAACAGCAGGATGACTTTCAAAGCATTTGCCAAGACCTGTTTGGAACTTTTCCTACACCAGAAAGCTGAGGCAGCCTGTCTGCCACTGAAGGAAGCTTTCCTTCCCCGTCGCCTGGTATCTGCTTCTTCCTCCCTCCCACCAGTGCTACATAGAGACTCCCTCCTGGTGCCATGGGGGGTCTTCCCTCTTTTCCTCTGTTCTGCCGTTCTCCTCACTACCACCACCACCACCCCTCCAGCCCTTCTACTCTGCTGCACTTCCCCATGATCCCAATCCGGGCACCACGGAGCCCTCCACCCTGTTTGTCTTGCTGCAATTGCGAGATCCTCACCCGAGATGCGAATCACAAAAGCAAGGATGAAGGGTAAAGCTTGGACAAGACATCAAAGTCCGGCCCTGCAGAAATCTGTCCGGCTCCCGAACACTTCCCAATTCTCCCTCAAGTACTCAGCAAACAGCAGCTGAAGAAGATAGGTTTCTTTTTTTGTTTGTTTGTTTGCTTGTTTGTTCACTTGAGATAGCATCTCACCCTGTAATCCAGCCTGGCCTTAGACTCAGAACAGTCCTCCTGCTTTAGCCTCCCAAGTACTGAGATTATAGACATGAGCTCTCATGGCCAGCTAAAAAGTTCATTTTTTAAAGAAAGAAGGAAAAACGGGAAGTAGGGGGAAGAAGAAAAAGAAGGAAATAAGAGAGGAAAGAAAGTTGAGAAGAGAAAGAAAACATTCCAAGTTCTACCTCTGGACATTAATCCCTAGATCTCTTGTGAGACCTGAAAACCTGAGAAGGTTAAAATCCAATGTGAGTGGGAGTCGGTGGTCCCAGAGTTCCCACGCAACTCTGCCGTCCACACTTGAGGAAATTTACAAAGTGCCATAGGCCTATGATCGTCAGACACTGATTTCTTAGTCCACTTCTTTTGAGGGCATGGGGACAGGGTCTGAACAGTCCTTGATTCATGTTCCTTTCCACTTCCACGGTGGTCAGCTTGGGTGGTACACGAACTCCCGGGGGGAACAGCAGTGGAAGGCCACCTCTCGTGATGACAAGGATGTCACAACAGTTTTCCAAGCTTCAGGCCAACAGCCCGCCCCAGTCACCAGATGCTTCAACTGGACTTGTGACCACAGGATCCGGCAGGCCTCCACTGGCTTGTCACCCTTCCCATTCATCTTATGTGTGTTGGGGGGGGAGGATGGAACCTCTGGTTGCCTGGAGGAGGTTAGGCATAGAAAACTGTTGTAAACCTCGGTGAACAGGTTTCTGGTGGTCGCTCCATGGTTCAATGCAAGTCAATGAACAGCAGTGTTCAGCCTTCTTATGCATACTTTCCTTCAGGCAAGTTTCCTATTCCATTTTTTCCCAGTTCTTTCCTTATCTTGAAGAGGGTCAGTCAGAACCCCGTCTCAGTTTTGACCCTCGTTGAGTGAGTGAGAGACCCTATCCTACGTGTAACTATGAAGAACATCCTTGGATATCCCACTTTGCCTGGGTCCCTTTAAGACCTGCTAGTGTTCTGGGAGATGAATGTGTCTTTCCATTCCCAAAAGCCGTAGTCAATGCGACCGAATTCACGAGCTCAGGCCAGGACAAGATGCCTGGGAAACCACTAGTACACATGTTCAAAGATGATCTGGCATTTCCCACAATTCTTCTGCTTTCTCTCCTTCCTCTCTACTTTTTTCCTCTTCGGGTAAATCCTATTTTCAGTTATCTAGAGCAACTTTTACTAACATAACTCATATACACAAGAAAACTACACTTTCCTAACAACCTAGGTGGCATATGACTTAGGTCACAGTCTGGCTTCCTCTGAAACCTGCTAGTTTGAGCTGCCTACCCAGGCTCAAGACTGCGAGGTCTTTCTTACCTCTACTGATACCTACTCAGGCACTGCCCCGTGTGTCTTCTAGTCTCTTCATACTAAGCTGTGCAAACAGGACAACTTGGGTCCCCTGTGCAGCCCGGCTTCTGCAATGTGTATTTGGCAGGAAGTCCTCCTGAGGCACTCTTTGGGACCCCCCTTCTCGTGGCTCCTCCAACCCTAAATCCCTCTCTGTTCCTTGAACTGGACACCAGATGTCATGTTTCAGTTCTGCAGCCTGTGGTAAAAGCTGTGCGCTCTCTCGCTCTCTCGCTCTTTCTCTCTCTCTCTCTCTCTCTCTCTCTCTCTCTCTCTCTCTCTCTCTCTCTCTCTCTCTGTCTCTCTCTACCAAAGCTTTGGCCTTTGATATGAAAAGTGAAATGTTTGGAATTCAAAGTCCTTTTTTTCTTCTGGAAGAGGCCGATCCTGTCATGAAAGCTGGAAGGCTTGGTTATCAAGCATGGGGCTCTTGATTTCTTTTCAGCAGACAGATACCGAGGGTGCATTCTAGTCTGCTTACAGCGTTGGATGTGCAGAAATGAATTAAGCAGGTCCCTGCTTCTCTCCATCTGAGAACTTGCTGGAGAGAGACCATCTCAGATCCTATTGAGACCAACTTTTAACAAGATGTCCAGTAGATCAGGCACACAGTAAAAAGCACTGGGTTTTGTTCTACTCACTGACCTTCAATATATGCCTATATTATATATGCATATATACAGAGACAAAAATGAGCCTCAAAAGTAAGAGAGCATTCCACCCAGAAGTACCAGATTCTGGCTGAAAACCACAGGTTTTCTAGCATGAGCCCCTCCCTGCCCTTCCTTCCTCAGAAGAACCACACAGCTCTGTCATAAGACCTAACCCAGGTCCCCGGCTCTTGTTCTCATCTCCCATTCTGTTGAACACAGACTTGTGTGCAGTGGGGAAGCTCTGGGAGGCCTCCTCAGAGCCAGCTGAGACCGGATGCAGCATCTGTAAAGGAAGTGCTTTCCAAATCCTATTTTAAATGTGTTTATTTATCCCCAACCCATAAACATTTTGAGTGCTCACCACATGCAAAGGTCTAGACCAGATGATCCAGGAGAAATAAAGCAGAATGTAACAACCTCGGGACACACCCCAGGCTTGCCATATGGTTGGGGAAACAGACACTATCAGTGTATAACTTGAGGTGGTTTTAATGGAGATTGGGTGGTTTTCTTCTTTACTATGAAATGGACACAGATATTTATCTCTCAAAGAACATTAGATCAGCCACCGGGGACTGCTGACACTAACACAGAAAATCTGCTTTGAAGTCAAACCAGGCAGAATCTAAATCTGTTCTGGAAGAATAGACCTTTTGCTGCTGTTGTTGTTTTGCTATGTGAAAGATCAAACCCAAGAGCTTTGTACATACTGGGCAAGGGCTTCTACCACTTATCTATACCTTAAGCTCCAGAGCACAACGTAGTAAAAGAAAAATTATTCAACTAGTCAATCAAATATGCAAAACTTAATATGAGTTTTTGTGTTGTAGTTTTCTATTGTTCTTAGGGTTAGAAAGTTAACTACCCAAACATTGTGGCAAACTGAGAGTTATGGGAAAGTATGCAAGCAAAGTCAACAATGCTGATTCCAGAAAAGACTTTTAAAAATCCAAGTTTAGACCAGAGCTATATGGGATCCCCAAGAGCCATGTAAAAGTTTGGTAGGAATGGCATTTGAAATCTCAGCACACAGGAGGCAAATGCAGGCTATTGCTGGGGTAAACTGGCTAATTTTCCTGGCAAGATCGGAGTTCAACTGAGAGATGCTGTCTTAATAATAAAGGTGGAAGACAATCCAAGAAAGTAACTGACATCAACATCCAACATCAATTTCAGAATTCCATGCATACAAATATACACATACACCCATACCATAAACATGTGTGAACACCCATATATACATGCATATACCACATACACTAAAAAAAAATACCAAAATTTATTTGTTCTTACTGAGCTCAACAGACAGAATGGTCAATTCAGCTGGACATTGTATATATCATAATATCAGAGAGGTAGAGAAAGAGAGAGGGGGGTGAGAGAGATCTGAAGATCAACAATGGGGATCATGAAGATTTGGGCTAATGTGAAGAAACCACTTGGGCCATAGACAAGAAAAGAAAGTATGGAGCAAGTCTTGGGGCATTACTTAGGGCTAGGAAGGATTCAAGTTCTCTCCATCTGAGAGGTAAAGCTTCATATTAAAAAGAATAACAAGCTGGAGAGATGGCTCAGAATTTAAGACCTTGCTTCACAAGCAGAAAGTCTTGAGTTCAGATCCCAGCTCTTACATAAAAACACTGGAACAGCAGGCAGCCTGCACTTCTGGCCCTCATGAGAGGAATCTGGGAAATCCCAGAGTGAAGCAAGAAGGAGGTAGAAGCAAGCCAGGATGATTCCCAAAGTCACCCTCAATCCTCCATAGGGACATACAGTGCTCTCACTCTCTCTCTCTCTCTCTCTCTCTCTCTCTCTCTCTCTCTCTCTCACACACACACACACACACACACACACACACACACACACACACATACACACAAACACACACAAAGTAAATAAATTTTTTTTAAAAAAAAAAGAATAACAGGTTACTGGGGAATATCTGAGTAGTAGAGTAAACCACTTTCTAGACTAAATATTGCCACGGTGATAGAACTAAGATCAAACCTCAGATGTACCCAAGTGATTCAAAGTGACTCAACTGTGGACCAAAACAATTTCTACATTCTTCAAAGGAATACAACAAATTCCATTGATAGACAATCAAAAATTCCAGTACTCAATAGCCTCACATTTTCTAAGATTATCTTATCCACAAAACACTTCCTGTTTAATACTCTCTTTGTCAGATGGCAATACTGGTAAAAAATTTTTATAAAAGTGGTCAGGGTATTTGTGAGCAGGTCATGGATGCAATCTAAGATAATTTTGACTTACAAAGAAAAAAATCATTGGAAAGGCTTCTTGGATTCCACAGGAAGCCTGAAGAATAAGACTCAGAAAAAATAAAGAGAAAAAAAGATTTGGGCAATTAATCTCCAGGGTTGCACTAAAGGAATGCAGGGTAGTCTGACTGCCATGATGAATGTTAGACGCAGCACCTAACTCAGTCACCACTAGTCTTGGTAGTGCACACTTGTAATCTTAGCACTTGAGAGAATTAGGCAGAATGACAAGTGAAAGACCAATCTGGGCTACACAACAAACCCTGTCTTCCCCCAAAAAACTATGCAGCAAGAAAACAATCAGTGTCATTAATGCAATGGCATCATTCTGGTCACCTCTCGTATTCATCCTCCATGACACAGATTTGAATCTGTATTCATTCATTCATTCATTCATTCATTCATGAGAGTGTGAGTCCTTGAAAACTTGTGATAACAAGAAGAAAGAAAGAAAATCTGTCTGGATTTTTAAATCTGACCTTCAGCATTAGTTTCCTTTTATCTCCCAACATTTGAGAAATCATGACATGCAAAACAGTGTGATTTTACCTATTACTTAGAAGACACGAAATACTTTTCCAGATTGTTTGAGACAATAGTTAACATGAAAGTATTTCCACCTGTTCTGTGAAGTGGAGCGGTAAGTACTTCTTATGTGTGATCAAACTACTGCTATGAGGAGTACAGTGTAGGAATCTACACTCAGGAGGACTCATTGCTCAACGTGACCATTAGAAAACTTGGTCAACAAGAGATTAAAGCAGAAACATCAAGCAAAGAAGCCAGACTAGCAGATCAGGAGTCCTGGGAGGGGGGGGATGTGCTACTATGGATGGAGTGTATGCTATACAAAGCAGGAAGTAAGTATTCTAGCTGGGTTATTGAAGTCTGGACTTGGCCCAAGATCACCTTAATTTGAAGGTAGAGTAAAAGGCATCCAGTTAATGAAGTTTTCTGACTTAGATACAACCTTGAAATTGTCCTGATTCTTGGGCGTGCACATAAAGAGACCAGAAGCTAATGTTGGATATCTTCCTCAATCACTCTTCACCTTAATTTTGAAAACAAGTTCTCTTGCTGAACTTGGAGCTCACTGTTTGGGCTAGAATAGCTGTCCAATAAGACACTGGGATCTGCCTGTCTCTATTGTACCCTTTCAGACCCCTGGTTAACTGGAATTACAAATGTACTCTGCCATATCTAGCTTTTACATGGGTGCTGGGGATTAGAACTCAGGTCCTCATGCTTATACCACAAGCACTTTACCCACCGACCTATCACCCCAGTCCCATGGTTTCTTTTTACATATCCCTTATATTAAAAAGCTAAACTGGGGGTATAGCTCAGTGGTAGAGTGCTTGCCTACCATGCAGAAGGCCTTGAATTCAATCTCCATAATCAAAAGAAAGACAAAAACACAGACTAGTCCTATTTTTGGAAGTTAATATAAGCCATGTACATGAGTTTAAAATTCTAGTAGCCATACTAAAGAAGAAAAACAAAGTACAGAGTTGATTTCAATTTGTTTTATTTTAATATGCTTCCAAAGTTGAAATTTTCTATTACTTTCAACATGTAAATTGAATAACAATTATTAATTGAAATAACCACATGCATTTTTAATGATAGCACATGTAGCCTTAGACTAGTGATAGTTCAAGTGCTCAATGACAACAAGTATCTTCGTTGCACAGAGCTACATGATGGATAACATGCAAAATGAAAGATGAATGTTATTTCTTGTAATTTCACAAATAAACCTTTAAGGAAAAAGAAATTAAGCTTAAAAGTTAATTTTCTGCTCCTCTCCATCAGCATGGTCCATGAGGCTCTCTTGATCTCCCATGTCTTCTCATAAGACTTTCAGAATCAAGCAGTTCCTGGCCAAGAAACAAAAGCAAAACTATCCCATTCCCCAGTGGATTTGGATGAGCACTGATAACGAGGTCAGGTGCAACTCCCAGAGGAGACACTGGAGGAGAACCAAGCCGGCCAGGTCTACAAGGTTCCACATGGGATGTCAAAACTATTTATGCCGAATTGCGGTCAGCCATCAGTCTGACTGGATGGAGCTGAAAGTTTCCATGGCCAGGGATTAGGGGTGCTGAGCTGAGAATCTGATTTGCTTTTATCTGCTGTACATGAACAAATTGGTTAGTTCAGTTACTCTTTGTGCTGCTGTGAGACACCACTCAAAGTCAAGCTACTTACCTGTTAAGTTTGTATGAGTGGAAATAAAAATAAATAAATAAATACAAAAAAAATTTTTAAAAAGTCAAGCAACCTAAAGAGAGAAAGCAGATTTATTCAGCTTACAGTTCCAGAGGGGGGATACAGTCCTTCAAGGCAGAAAAGGCATGACTGGCTGGCAGAAGCTGGAGGCAGTTCAAGACACATCCTTCATGGAGGCTGAGAGCTGCAAAACTGCCAGCTGCAAGAGCAGACCTCTCTGGAAAGTAGGGTGGAGCTAGTCAACCTCGAGACCCACCCCTTGACTGCCTTCCTCCAGCAAGGCTCTACTTCCCAAAGGTGCCATGATCTTCCCAAACAACTAAAGATTCAAACACATGAGTCTGTGGGGAACTCACATTTAAAACCGTGATGGTCCCATAATAAACATGTACAACTTTGGAAAAAAAAAAAAGTCAAATTTCAAAAGAGCAAATGGCTGGAATCATGAATCTCTGACCTACAAAAAGACCTCCAAAGAAGTGAAAAGTAATGCCTGGCAGGGTTTATTAATGATATGAAGTATCTCTGTGCCTGAGATGACACCAGACCTTCACAGTGCTGAGACCCTGCCCCAGTTTGGACAGATAGCTGCTCTGAAAGTACTCCACACATCTACCAATGTGGGCCACCTTTTCCAAATAAGGATCCCCCCCAAGCATGCATGTTGCAGATGGTATTTCAAGGGAGCTACTGATTATTCAACAAAGAATTGTGACGTCTGCTACATGAAATATGTTTAGCTCGCAAAACACAATGACTTTTAAATAAACCGACACCAAAGGCCAGCTCCCTAGATACAGAGAAAGCTGTTTCTTTTGCTCCTAACCTTCATCCACTTCAGCTTTACCTTCATTATTCATTTTAACTTGACCTCGCCCATGTAAAAACCTCATGGTGGTGAGGCAGGTGCAGACTTCCTGAAGCTATACACCTCCTAAGTAAAACCTTGTCATTTTCTGCCCCCAACAGCCAACAGGTCAGCCTTTTCCAATGAGCATGTCCTCCCCTCTGTGGTCCAGGTTCGTTCCCATCATTCTTTATGGAATTCAATCTCTGGAGGACTGTTCATAAAATATGGAGGTAGTTCTGGGAATCGACAGGCAGTTGGGAGCAGGGGACCGCGATGGAAATGATCTGAAAGAAAGGGGCAAAGTGGGAACAACTCCCAGCACTTCACACTAGAGAGAGGTCAGAATGTGGGCTACAAATCAAACTTGTCCTTGGCGGGACCACAGTCACGAGATACCTGAGCCCAAGGGCTTTCCAGCATCTGTCTGCCATTTGAGCCCAGAACAAGCAGCCTGGAGATGGAGACTGGTCCCCCAATTAGCTACAATTGAGCTCAGGATGAGAGCAGTGCTATCCTTTTTCCTCTCCTCAATTTTGTTATTCTAGCAGCTGTCATCACCATTCACATCCACTCACAGACTGCGGAGACTAAAGAAGCCCCATTCAACTGCTGTATCCAGATTAACTTTGCAGGCCAGCTAATGCGAATTTATGGGAACCTGTGGTAAATAGACACGCTAGCCACTCGGCCACTCACCGTGGGATGTTAGCAGATATTTACATTTAGGAGTTTAACACATCCTGGATTGAATCCAATAGTCCCTAACATTTTCTAAGCAACCCCAGTTTTCTAAACCCTATGGTTAACATGTCTACAGAGACAACCAAAGAGGGGAAAATGTTAGGAAGCCATTATAAATATAAACCACCTTTTGAGATTTACACAGAGATTTTGTTAGTAAATTTAGAGGCTTGTGTATGCTGGAACTACATTTTTCCCTAGGTATTTAGAAACTAACAGAAGCATGCAAGGAAATGATCTGATTTGGGACCACCCCTCCCCTTCCATAACTTTTAAATTAAAGAAAGAGACCAACCATGAAGAGAAATCAGTTAAATAGCCATTAGTTTCTACAATCACACATAGTGAAAGACATATAGCAAATAAAAACAAGGGATTGGGGGTGTAGCTCTGTCACTAGAATGACCCTCTAGCAAGCAGGAAGTCCCATAAACTCAACACTAGGGAATGGAGGTGAAGGGATCATCCTTAGCTACATAGCAAGTTCAAATCCAGTCTGGGCTACATGAGACTGTCTCAAAAATTAGCATACATAATTTTTTTTTGAAAGGAAGAGAGAAGGAAGGAAGAAAGGAAGGAAGGAAGGAAGGAAGGAAGAAAGGAAGAAGGAAGGAAGGAAGGAAGGAAGGAAGCTTCCTGGATTTAGTACTGTTTTGACTTGTGGATCAAATGTGAAATATCCAGTAGACTCTTTAGTTCCTAACTGATGCAATTATTCAGGAAGATTGTGGAACTTTACCAGGTGGGGAGCCTTGCTGGAGGAAGTACAAAATCACTAGGGACAGGCCTTGAGCTTTTATGGTTGGGCTCCACTTCCACTTCTCCCTGGTGTAGAAGCAATATGACCAGCCAGCAATTCTGTTCCTGTCTTATGCCTCTCCTGACTACCACCATGTCTTCCCCACTATGATGGCCTATATGCCTCTAGCAAAAGCAATTTAAGGGAGAAAGAGTTCATTGATAGCCCTCAAAGTATTTTATCTCAGCAACAAGAAAATAGTTCATGCAGGGCTATTCAAGGGCAAGTATACATTTTATAATCAGACTTGTCAATTTTTCACGAAAGAGAACAACAGTTCTTGTGGAACATAAGACTTGTGTTGACTCCGTAGATGGAATTGAGGAGAACTGACTGAGCAATGCTAGGTTATGTGCATCTCTCCACGCAACTCTTTTTTTATTTTCATCCATAATCTGTCATATTTTTTCACAGCAGAAGCCTTGCATTCTTGTTAGTAGAATTATTCCTAAGTGTTTTGTGATCTCTCAGATTGTGATAAATGGAATATTTGTAATTTTATTATCAATACATTTGTCTAAAGAAAAGGAAAAAAGGTACCAAAACCCTGAACCCTATGGAATCACTGAGCTGAGTGCATCTGCCACCTTCTCCATCATATGTCTAACTCCTTGACAATCTCTCTCTCTCTCTCTCTTTCTCTCTCTCTCTCTCTCTCTCTGTGTGTGTGTGTGTGTGTGTGTGTGTGTGTGTGTGTGTGTGTGTGCCCGTGGAGACCTAAGGGTGACATCAGGAATCATCCTGGATTGCTCTTCCTCCTTTTTGTTTGCTCTGGGGTGTCCTGGATTCCATCTTCCAGGGCTGGAATTGCAGAACAATATCACATCTGCCCAACATTTGTATGTGGGATCTGAGGATCCAAACTCAGATCCTTTTGTTTGCAAGGTAAAGAATTTAGTCCCTGAGCCATCTCCCCAGCCCATACAACCATTTGCCTGCTTGGTATCTCCTCCATGGGCATTAAAATCTCTCCTGGGCACATTTCAATGATCCATTCTTCTTCCTCCCATCTTGGGTTTATGTTTTGTTTTGCTTATGTTTGGTGGGGGAGCCTACATAGGCATCCTCAGGCCAGATGAAAAATATTCAAGGACACAACACGGGGTCTGTGTAAACATGCCCTGCAGCCTTCACGGGTGTGCGCTGAAGAGGTGGACTCTTCTTCTGGTCCAGGGGCATTTTGTGGACAGAGCCTGTCCCCACATGGATGCCCCTGGTTTGCGCCTTTGCTGCCTCTCTTCTTGTTGGAATGACAGTAGATATGATGATGTACTTGGGCATGGGTGGCTCACAAGGAGCAACAGGGTAAAAATGTGAAAGATCACATGGGATTCTCAATTTCCAGTTTACTTTTCAAAGGCCAACGTAAGTAAGATTGGATCTTTCTTTCTCCCAGCACCAAAGAAGAGTGAACAGAACCAAGACAGAGAACATTAGTTAATAATGTTATCGCTTTACATAGTATGGACTGCCATGACCTCTGCTTAGTGCACCAAGTGCTGATAGAGGAAGAACCTCCCTTTCCGCACCTCACCTTGGCCTAGACACCATCACACACTTACGCACATACTCTGATGGTCCGTCTACTAGTAACTTATAGGCTGATGCACTGATACATTCATAAGCATCCACATTCTCACAATGCACTCGTTTTATAATGATAAACATAGAGCAAATAAAGGCTTTTTAATTTATATTTATTTATCTGAAATGATTGATAGATAGATAGATAGACAGAGAGAGAGAGAGAAATAGACAGATAGACAGAGAAATAGATAGGTGGAGAGATGGATGGATAGATGGATAGACAGACAGACAGACAGACAGACAGACAGACAGACAGACAGACAGATAGATAGATAGATAGATAGATAGATAGATAGATAGATAGATAGATAGATAGATAGATAGATAAAGGAGAGAAAGCAAGAGAAAAAGAGAAACCTATAGCACATCTGTGGCAGCCAGAAGAAAACTTTGGAAGTCAGTTTTCTTCTTTTCACCATGTGGGCTTCCAGGAAATGAACTCAAGTTATCAGATTTGCAAGCCGACACCTTACACACTGACCCATCCTGCCCGCCCTGATGTTTTCAGTTGCAGTATTTTTATCCTTCTGTTCATTAAAAGGAGGTTATTTTTATATTTCAGTGTTCTTGCTCCCCTTTTGTCTTTTCCTTTCTCTCTCTCCCTTTTCCCACCCTCTTTCTCTCTCTCATTTATAAAAGCTACAAAAAGTTCCTGGAAATATTAAGCAAGAAGCAGAATTTGACTGACGAAGGCATGAAGAGAACCCCACTGTGAGAGTCCAGAGGATGAGCTTGTTATCATGTAAAATCTACACAGGGGTGATTCTTTTGTCAACATTTAAGGGTCACTTTCTTCAAAAGGCTGCAGGTCAACTTTCTGTGAGCCATCCAAACCATGAATTCAAGAGACAAAACTCCAGATACCACCAACCACAGCCATCAAAATGTTAACTAGATTCTCCAGCCAAAAGCAGAACTCAGGGACAAAAAGTGATTTTCCATTTCTTAATAATTTTCCCATAAACTCTTAGTTCCATGTTCTTTGAAGCTGTTTTTCCCTAAGTTTTCTTTGAAAGCTTTTCTACCAAGTTCAGTTCTAAAGACCCAAGTGTTTGTCAAAAAGTATCTATTAATTTGGTGACAACACGGGGACGGTTTGCACAGATTTTTCCATGTTTTATAACAGATTGGGATTAAACAGATTCAGTTTTCATCCTGCAAGTTATTGTTACTGTCATAACCAGAGAGATTATTGATGACATTCTCAGCCTCAGAGTTGGAGGAAGGGGCATCTAGAATTATTATCCTGCACAGTAGAAATCGAAGGACAACTATCAGAATCTAGTTCTTCTACCATGTAGGCTTCCAGGGATTGAACTCAGATCACCAGGTTTGTGAGCAGGTGGCTTAACTGTTGAGCTACCTTGTTAGCCTCTATTGTCCCTTTCAACCAGCGGGTGTGGGGGGGCTGTTTAGCCTGGTAAGAGTATGGAAAATCTGATCAATAATCTCACTTGAAATTAAGTGAAGACTAATGAAGATAGTGGTGGAATTCTCAAGTTTTGTGCACCGATGAAGAGGATGAGAAAGGCTGTCAATGCTCTGCAAGAGAGAGTAAGCACACGTGCTACCACAGGAAGCAAAGGGCAGAGTGGACAGAGGTGGACAAACTTGATAGGTATCCCATTCCCCTCCCTCTCTCCATTCCTCCCTGGATCCCCTTGCTCCCTCCCTCCTTTTCCCCTTCGTTTCCCCCCCATTCCTGGAGCATTCTTTAGTGTGCATGTCAAACTTCCCTCTGGGTCCTCCTCTCTGATGAGCTGTAAGGACTCAGTAGCATTGCCTAGAACTCTTTCTTGTGTTCCCCTTTAGTATAGGAATACTATTGTGGCTGTTAATTTCTTGCCTCTAAGGATCCTAGAGCCTGTGATCCATGATAGACTTTGGGGGGGTCAATATGGTGGTCATTGCACAGGTCATGCAGAGTCCTATTATGGTTACTTCGGCCCTAACTTGTGTGGAGTATCTTGCATATCATTGCTCTTCCCCATTTTTAGGATCTTATAATCTTACCGCCCCCTCTTCCGCAAATTTCCCTGAGCTTTGGGATGGGGAGAGATTAGGCTGGCCTGGTTCCTGGTGATTAATGTAGGATCTCTGATGTTCTGAATTATGTTTTATTGTTTTTTTTCTTCCAGTTTTGTTTCTCATGAAGTTCTCCTTGAGATCTTTGCTTTAAACAAAAAAAAATTGCAAAAGAAAACCGAGCATGTACATTGATAGAAGAATGAAGGCAAGGCTTTGATAAATCTTCGCACTGCAACGCTGTTGTAATTGAATGCTTGTGAGGTCTGGATTAACTACTTAAACAATTGAAATCGCTTCATGACTTGAGCTATCTCATGCCTCCAAACCATCCATCACTTGGTTAAATAAATCTCTAAGACTGTGATACATTGTATTTTACTTTCTGTAAAACCATCCAGAAGACATGTATCCCAGGAGGCACCACAATGACTGTGACCCGGAGACACCTGTCCGTGCATATTCCCAGGGTCTACCACTTCTCCCATGCATTTTGCAGCATTCCTGCACTTTTGTGACAGGTTTACAGAAAAAAACTCTGGCTTTAAAAACTCTCTTATTTGAAAATCCAGACCCGCACTCTAGATTGTCAGAATTGTCTAGGTCACATTAACTTAGTTCGCTGTCAAATGGATTCAAAACAAGGATCTTTCCAAGGATGTGTTCCTAATGCTTTAAAAAAATATGACTCCACTTATATAAACTGGAGGGGAATCTATCTGCTATGTAAATTGAGGGATGAAAGCCTTGAAAGACCTCTGGCATTCCCTTTTCAAGGAGCATTATGAACAACCTGTCTAACCTGTCACCCTCACTTTGCAGGAACAAAGGAATTAGACTCTCACCCCTGTGCTCTAGAAGTTCGTAAGTCATCACCTTGCCCCAGGTACAACATGTGCGCACACCATTAAGATTGTACTTAATGCTCAAATTTCCTCACCGGAAGCCACAGGACTCATCGGTTATCACTCATCCAAATGTCAGGCCACAAGAATTTCCTGGCATATCATATTTTTACATATTTCTGTAGATTTAAAGACTTAAAATAAGTCTTTAAAAAGTATGGTGGTTGTTTTGGTTTGTTTTGATTTGATTTTCAATGCTGAGAATCAAACCCAGGACCTTCTTGCTAGGCAAGCACTCTTCCACTGAGCTAAGCCCTAACCCCAACAATAAGGTACTCTGAACTGAGCTCAGAGGGTGCCACGCAGCATGTCTGCTTCAGCTTCCTGAATATTCAAAGACAGTATAAGATCACAAGTTCTCAGGTCTGGAAAAGGCATACACCAACCCTTCCTCTACATTCTTGACATGACAGTTAACAGTTGTGGTAGTTGCTTTTCTTATTACCGTGACCAAATACCTGGGGAGAAGCACCCTGAAGAAGGAAGGATCTATTTTGGCTCATGGTTTGAGACATGCAGTCCATCATGGGAGAGAAGGCATGGAAGAGCTCACAGCTGGACCTCCTCACATCCTAGCCTAACAGCCAGTAGAGACATCTGGTCAGAACCAGGGCCAAGAGTTTACATAACCCAAAAGGCCCACCCCTGTAGCTGGCCACTTCCTCTGGCTAGGTCCCACCTCCCAGAACAGGGCCATCAGCTGGGGATCAAGTGCTTAAACAGACTGTGGGGAAGGACCTTTCACATTCAAACCATAATGATCAATTTCAGTGTTACCTGCAAAACAGATTATTATCACCTTCCTCAGAAGATACATACAAATTAACTGAGGTTTGGAAAGAGTTACAAAAGCCCAGCATTAGTTGCAAATGCTAAGAGTTTCCTGATTTTTCTTTTCAGTCTCATGGTTTTATTTGGGCTATATCACATTACATACACTGAGGAAGAGAGAATATCACACAATATATGGCATCACATACACCGAGGAAGAAGGAATATCACACAATGTCTCTGGTTGTTCTCTCTTAAATTACATAAGGGCTGTGAGGATTAAAAACAATTGCAAAGGATTCATAAATCATCCCAAATTATTAAGGGAAAAAGACCGTCATTTTGAAGGAATATTAATGTTGGGAAAAAGATTGCCATTTTGAAGGAATATTAATGTTGGGAAAAAGACTGTCATTTTGAAGGAATATTAATGTTCTAACAACAAGCCCTGTTATGGCCCCCATACTCACAGAGCTGATCCATTCATTTTTTTTAACCAATGACAAATCATGCAGAAACTTACTTTAGGTCTTAGGAGATGGCTCAGGGGTTAGACTCTTTGCTTCACAAGTAATGGAAGTGACCTGCAATTCCAGTCCTGGAAGGCAGAGCCTGGGAAAACCTAGAGCAAAGCAATAAGGTGGTAGAGCAATCCAGTATGGTTCCCAAAGTCACCATTAAGCCTCAACAGGCATGCACACTTAAGTGCCCTATTGTACACACACACACACACACACATACATACATGCATGCATGTGCAAACAAAAAATTTATTTTAAAGTATTTTTGATATATGTAAAATTTTATGTTTTTAAAGATGAAATTTTAGTATCAGTTTGGTGTACTAATAAGATAAATGTGCTTATCTATTTTCACAAAACTAATTAAATCTCAATTTGATATTTGGTAATATAGCGTGTAGAGCAACTTATATATATTTCAGAGTTGGTAGACATTGTGACTTTATAATCACCAGTGGGGAGATTGCTGCTTGGCATAAATACATGATACAAAAACATGCTGTTTTGTCACCATCTTACTGCTTAGAAATAGGCAAAGAATGAGCACATATTTGTAGAGATAAATTCCCAGAATCAGAAGTCATGGTTTCTAAAATCTCTACCTATCTCCACCTATCTCTCCCAGGTATCTCCACATGACAGAAAAGGTCCAAACGTGTCCCTAGTCAGCCAAAGAATACACAAAAAGAAAGGGTATGGTTTTTAGAGACTTTACAAGTGTCCCAAATAACTTTAACCTCAAAAGACAAACTTCTAAAAGCTCCAAAGTTCCCTTTGGATCCTTTTTGGTTGAGTGAATCACATACGAGAAGTTGCCTTTTCAGAAAAATGTAATACTAGAGACTTCATGGTCTGTATCACTACTGAACTCACCAAGAGCTGACTGTTGTCTCCTTCCAAAGCTAAGCAAAGGACAGATCAAGAACAGCTATAGATACTGTGCAGGGAATAGATACTGACAGTTCAGAGGAGCCTGGGTAGAAGGGAAAGAGGAGGTCATTGAAATGATTTGCTTTACAGTCTGGAAAATTCACTTTGGCTCCATGAAGACTATGATCATGGTTAAAAACGCCATGCCAAGCACAAGGAAGCAAATGAGAGGGACAGAAAGAGTATGAAAGAGGATGGCGTCTCAAATTAACACAGGAGCAGCAAAGATGGATACACCTATCTTTTAACTGAAAGAGAACTAGTGGGAATCAGATCCAGGACCCATGACTAGGGGTGCACCTTAAGCAAAAAGAGCATCTTTTCAATTATAGCAGGGACCAGGAAGAGGGGCAGATAATGAAGATGGTAAGTGTCAAAGCTATGGATGCAGGTGGAAAGTAAAAAACAAACAATCAGGAGGTGATGATCAGTAAAGGACAGCATAGATGAGGTCACCTAAGAGGAGCAAGGTTTTGGGTGAGGGTGTAGGGAGAAGCTCAGAGGACAGGACAAGGCAGCAAGCCTTCCCTGGGAGTCCTCAGCCTGAGTCTTGGGAAGCGGCCAGCTTTGAGTTAAAGCAGGAGAAAGAAAGAAGGTTTTGTGATTCTGAGAGAATATTAGCCATAAGATATCAGCACTCATCTCAATTTCTCTTTTCCCAAACTCACACAAGCAGAAGGTACTCTGCACGGTCCTCGGCTTCTATGAAAATTGTTCTGGAGTGCAATTCTGATCTCATACTTACACTTCGTGTTTTTCCTTCCAAGAAAGTGTCATCTATAAATTCAAAGGGCAGTGTTTTCTAGTTCTACACACCCAAGGAAATGTTAAAATATCTGGCCATAGGGAATGCTCAGGCAGCTATGAGCCAAAGGCTGGCAACCTCGGCTCCAAGACTTGTACACACTGGGACGCAGGGTCCCCCCACACCAATCATGAAGTATGACGAATAGTCTCAAAAGTCTTCTAAAGTCATCCAAAGTAAGACAAATTTCAGGGGTAAGTGTGTTTGTGTGTGTATGTGTGTGTATATATACATGGGGACTCATGTTTTTTGGACCAGAAATGGAACAGAAACATGTTCTAAATGTGTAATCAAATACTTAGTTAATGTCCCCATTGATAACATGAAGTACTTTGTTTCATAGTGTGCATTTAGGCAAACAATATATTTCATTCCTAGGGAAATTCTGTAAGGAAACCTAGCTCCCCAAAATGAGCATGTGAAAGTCCTACATGTGTTTCAAGCACCATGCATGTCCAAAAACAACAGAATGTCAAGCAGTCTTTAGAGAAACATGTTGTATTGCACTCTGGATTTAAAAAAATAATAATACGTGATACATTTTTCCATGTCACAGAGCCTATGAGAGGTGGTCAGTGCAATCACCCATTTGAATAGTACTCCTGCCAGGACTCTCTGTCCATCATGCCTTGCGGGCAGCTATGTGCTACAGAAAACCTCTCATCCTTGTCTTCTTCACCTCCTTACACTTGATCTCCCTCATCTCAATTTCTCTTTGCCCAAACCCACACAACCAGAAGGTTCTTATGTACAGAAACTTTTTTGAAGCTTAATCTCCACTCAAGCCAAAGTGGTGATACTACTACAAATGCTCTTTTATACCTAGATGTGAACAACCTGCCTACCCTCCACCTCTTCTGTCCACATTGTGTATCTCTGGGAAGCTTTCCATCCATCCCAAGACACATAGTTTACATCCACAGGGCCAATTACAGAAGCCCAGCAATAGTGCAGGAGAGTCCGGTCGTCTTGTTTGTTTTTTCTGGCAAGCTTCCCTGGAGGACCCTTCTAGAAGTAAACTGCATACTTTCCCCTTCACGTTTTTTTTTTTTTCTTTGTTTCTATGTTTGTTTTTTGTCTTGAAGAGCAAATTTGTGAAGAAGACAGCAAGACCTAAGACAGAACTGCTCCACGAAGAAGGGAAAGAGATTCCACGCAGCTGTGTGGTTAGCAGTGGAAGCTTCAGTCATGCCCTTCTCCGCCGAGATTTATGAGAGTTTCTGCTGACATGAAATACGCTCTTTACTGAATTTCTCAAGTGAAGCTAAGCCATGCGGATCTGGTTCTAAGGCCACATACTGATCACAGGTTTTCAGAGTCAATACTGAACAGTCATCTGTGAGCCTGGAGCGAACCTGCGAAGTGAAGCCACAGCAACCATCTGCGGGAAGCAAAGGAGGGGAAAAATAGTGAGGAAAAATTTGTTCCATATTTTTAAAATGATCAATCTGAGGATCAGCCTTGAAAGCATGCTAGCTAGCAGCTCCCCACTCGTAGGAATGTGCCAGCTGAATGGGTGTTGGGATGAGATTCGCCCAGTGAATGAACTCCTGAAGTTTTCAGAGAGGGCACACCTTGCCATCTAGTTTATCCCCGGAGTGCCAACTGCTGAAATTGTTTGCGACAGCCTTGCCTTTCTTACAATATTTGGACGTAGGGTCAACTGGGTCTTGGTGATCTGTGGACACTGTATAGAATAAGTCGTCAAATTCTTAGCAAGGTCCTGTCCTCATTGTTTCCCACCACTACCACCTGAATTCTAACTCTCAAGATCACTGATGAAATTGGCTGCAAGCTTGCTAACTTATTGGGGTGCCAAAGCTCCTTCCTCCCCTCCAGCACACCACTCACATCATGGCTGGAAATTACAGTTTTAAAATCCTGAAGTCCTCTATCCTCTGCCTCCCTTCCTACCAATGTTCCAGCTTTATAACCACCTCCCCCCCAGCACATCCCTTCCCCCAAGCCACGACCTTGCCTACTATTCCTCTGGTGGACCCAAGCTTTTTCTGTCTTGAAGTTATGGCTCCTGTTTTCCCCATAGTTCAGGGTACCATTCCCCTTCTATGAAAACATCGTCACCTGAGAAGGTTTGAGACAAGCATAAGAAAACAATTTAAGGGACTGGGGAGATGGGTCCATGGATAGAAAGCTTGCTGTGGAAGCATGAGGACCAGAGTTATTTCCCCAGAACCCAAGGAAAAGCTGGACCAGGGCTGGAGAGATGGCTCAGGGTTTAAAGCCTTTGCCCCACAAGCAAAAGGACCTGAGTTTGGTTCCCCAGAACCTACATAAAATGGCAGTGCCCTGTGCTTCAGGCAGAGTCTGGAAAACCCCAGAGTAAAGTAACAATGAGATAAAGCAATCTAGGATGATTCTCAATGTCAGCCTTTGACCATCACAGACACATGCACAAGGTACCATCTTGAACACACACACACACACACACACACACACACACACACACACACACACACACATACATGGGAGGGAGTAAGTAGCACTCTGAAGGCAAGGAATCCCCAGGGTAAACTGACCTATTAGCCTACTGTATTGGCAAGGTTTGGACGCAACCGAGAAACCTCACCTTAAAAGCAATGAGTCGAAGAGGACACCCAACATAACTTCAGACCTCAATATATAAATGCACGCACATGCACATGCACCCCACATGTACCCACTTACCTGCAAACACGTTTACACACATTCATGTACCTCCTACACACACATGCAAAAAGAAAATTTAAAGATAAACTAATAAATGAACATAAGAAAACAGCTTAAAAGGAGAACAGATTTCATTTGGGCTCATGATCTCTCTGGTTTCAGCTCATGGTCACTCGACTCCACAGCTAGACATGCACAAGGCAGAATAGCTCTGTGGGGAACAGATGGTAGAACCAAGAGGCTCACTTCATGGGGGTCTAGGTCTGGAGTCTGACAACAAGGAGACTGGAAATAAGATGCACCCTTCCAGGATGTGAGTTTCTTCTTCGCCCCATCCATAACCTATTTCTTCCAACTAGACCTCACCTCCTACCTTCTATGAAGTCCCAAGGATGTCACCAAAGTATGAAATCATCAGTGTATTCATCCATGATGAGCTAGTGCCCTTGTTGTTGAATCACCTGTCAAGATCACCACTACTGGCTGAGGACCAAGCCTCTAATATATGGGGTAGGGAGTAGGGGGCACTTTATACCTAAAACGTAACAACTGTTTGTTACATGGAAGTTTTCCATGAGAGTATCCAGAATTTTCTCTTTCTCTTCCAACAACTACTGGGCATTGCTTATTACTCTACTCAGGATGATTCCAACATATATCCTGGTATTCATTTTTACACTTATGACTTATTGTGGGTGTGTGGAAGGTGTGTGAAAGTGTATGTGTAGAGAACAGAGGTCAACCTCAAGTCTCATTCTTCAGCAGCTATTTACCAAGGTCTCTCACTGAGACCTTGCTGATTAGGCTGGGCTAGCTGCTAGCAAGTTCCAAGGATCAGCCCAACTCTGCCTCGTGGGTACTGGGATTACAAATATATATCACTAGGCCCAGATGTTCATGTGTGTGCTTGTGATCATACTAGTCCCAAGTGTTTATGTGTGTGCTATCGACAACACTAAGCTGAGATCGTCATGTATATGCTATCGACCACAGCCAGGTCCTTGTGTTTTTGCAGCAAGCACTTCACCAGCTGAGTCCTGTGTCTCTATTCTTACCTTACTCATGCATGTATGTTGAGAGTTTACCAAAGTTAAGGCATTATGATGGAAGTTGAGGATACAGGTTGCCAAGATGGCTCAGTGAGTATAAAAGTGCTTGCAAGCAAGGCTAACAACCTAAGTTTGAGCCTCAAAACCCACATATAAGGAGACAACTAATTTCCACAATTTTCCCTCTGACTTCCCACGTTTGCCATGACATGTACACACACACACACACACACACACACACACACACACACACACACACACACACTGCAAAATAAAATGTCAAAAAATTGAAGTTGAGGATTGTTGTACTTACTCTGAATGATATAATAAATCCATAACCAAGGGCTTAAGGAAACAGTTTTATTTTGTTTTATGCTTGTCTAATTATATCTCTTGTGCAGCTTGGCAGAAGAGTGCACACTCACACTGGGGGCTGAGGGACCTGTCACAACAAATCTACATGACTACTAAGAGAGACAATCCTTACTTTCTAGTAGACCACCAACCAAGTATGCAGAAAAATCCCAACTTCCTTGTAATGGTTACTCTTAACAATTGCTATGAGAGAGCACCCAAAGTCAAACAACTTAAGGGAGAAAGGGAGATTTATTCAACTTACAGTTCCAGAAGGGAGGTACAGTCTCTCAAAGCAGAGGTGGCATGGCTGGCTGGCCAAACCTAAAAGAGACTAAGTCACCACAAACATCTTGGAAGCTGAGAGCTGCAGACTGCTTACTACAAAGGCAGACTTTTCCTGGAGGTAGGGTGGGACTAATCCACCCCACCCCTTGTGACTGCCTTCCTCCAGCAAGGCTCCACCTCCCAAGATACCATAACCTTGCCAAACATATGAGACTGTGGGGGACACATTTCAAACCATGACACTCTACCCCTGGCCCTCACAGGCTCATTGCCATCTCATTATATAAACCATACTCAGTACAACTTTAAAAGTCTTCATAGACTACATCAGTAGTCCCAACACAGTCCAAAAGTCCAAAATCAAAACGACAAGTTACATACTTCCAACATACAATGGCACAGAATAATCATTCCTATTCCAAGAGGAAGGAATGGGGGCATATCCAGGAAAGATCAGTCCATGACAAGACCGAAAACCAGCAAGACAAACTCCAAATCCTGTAGCTCCAAGTCCAATAGATAATCCTCTCATTGAAATCATCTCAGTTCCAAAGGGCTTTGGTTCCATCCTTCTAATGCTTCTGCCTGCAGAAAACATCAGTCTCTTGGGCTGACTCCTCCCAGGGTATACAGCTCTCCTTAGCAGATGTCTCACATTGTCTCTGGCATCTCTAACATCTTTACTTCTCAATGAAAAATCAGGCTTTAACTATATAGCACAAACTGCCCTCCTTGGGCCTCTAAACTGCAGACTTTCTGCCACATGCTGCCTGGCTTCCATCATTTTTTGAAATCTTGGAGGAGGAATCCACGATCTCCTCCCTCTTGCATCACTGATGCCTCTGAAACCAGAACCACGTGGACGACTTTGCCAAGACTGTCCCCCTTGAATCACAACTTCTCTATGCTGACCATGGAATAAAGCTCTTTCACATCTGGACAGTTGCTTTATGGAAGAAATGGACCCTTGCTTTGGAACCCCATCCTTTAGCTCATTTCTTCCAAAAGGAACTGCATTCTTATAGGTGGGAGTCTTCTCTGAGGATCTTGCCCTCAAGCTAGGGCCTCTCCCATTATCCAAGTTGAGAGCAAGCTTTGATTTACTAATGGAGCTAATCTCTTTAACAGCCATTTTGTTTTCTGCTTCTTCCTGGTTCAACTCTGTAAGTTTGTCATTGCATTTTTTATCATCAGATCTTACAGTTAGTGTTTCTTCCTGCCTGATTTCTTGTGTTTTTTGTTTTTTTTCATAAGTCTGGAAACAACTAAATCAGATCACATTGTCAAGACTACACACTGCCTTGAAATTTCCTCTGCCAAGCACTCCAGTTTAACTTCAGGCAAGCTTTCAGGACAAGGGCAAAACTTCACATGGCTCCATGTGTCACTCGTTCAGTTGCAAACACAATCTCTGTTCCCCTCTAGACTATCACAAGGTGGGCTTCCACTGCCTGTGTCTCTTACAGCATTGCTTTGTTTGGAGCTCTCAAGAGAATGGCCCATTTGGCCCCATGGCCAAGCCACAAAGACTTTCCAAGCACAAAGTCCCAAAGTTCTCCATATTTCTCCCAATAAACAGTTCCAAAGGCACACTAGCCACATCACAGCTGGGTACCAACTTCTCTCAGCTTCACAAACAGCTTCACGTTGTGGTACCAGATGCTCTTAATCTCACAGCAATACCCCACAATCTGGTACCAATTTCTGTAGCACTTACTCTAAACTATTGCTATGAGAGAGCATTCAATCAACTTAAGGGAGAAAGGGAGATTTATTAAGCTTACAGTTCCAGAGAGGAGATACGGTTTCTCATGGCAGAGCCAGCATGGTTGGCTGGCCAAAGCTGGAGGAGCCTAAGTCACTGCAGACATCTTGGAGGCTGAGAGCTGCAAGACTGCTTGCTGCAAAGACAGACTTCTCCAGTAGGTAGGGTGGGACTAATCCACCTCAAGGCCCACCGCTTGTGACTGCCTTCCTCCAGCAAGGCTCCACCTCTCAAGGTGCCATGATGTTGCCAAATACATGAGACTGTGGAGGACACATTTCAAACCATGACATTCCTCAAACTTATTTGCTTATCCAGGGAGTAGTCCCACCCATCATAGCTGGGACTTCTCCATCAAGTAGACAATCTCCTGCAGGCTTTCTCAAGGCCTAACTCAACCACTAATTCTTCACAAATGTGCCCAGAAGTCAAACTCTCAACCATCAAGTTAACACCTGTATCTAACTATGACAAGTATTCTGTGGAAAACTAGAGACACATTGGAGTTTCTGTATCACAGAGAGACTGTTTAGTATTTATTAGGTAAATAATTACAGAACAATTTATTTAATGAGTAACAGTGGCAATTAGTAATACAGTCTCATGTTATATAATAAGGAGCCCTCAGCTTAGTACAGAGCTTCAGATAAATCTTCTGAGAGGAAGAAATGATGAGAGACTGAGATAGAAGAATGTGCAGACCTCACCCTAAGAAAGATCTACTAGAGGGCTGGCAGTATGGCACAGCTGTAAAACACTTGCCTAGGATGCTCTGTATTCAACCCTCAGCACTCAAAGAAAGAAAAGGAAAGCAAGAGAGCAAGCAAGCAAAAAAGAAAGAAATGAACAAAGAAACAAAGAAAGTTTAAAAAGAAGAGTATACTGGGACAAGAAAATCGCATGAAAAAAAAAAGCTTAAAAACCAATAAAATCTCAAAGAATCCCAGTGAGATACAACAGTAGAAGGAAGTAAGAAGAAGAAAAAAATTGCTTAGGATGAAACTGCAGAGGACAAGGAAGCCGGAACTTCATTCCAAGTACAGTGTGAGTGAAGGCATAATGTAGATATGGGTTTCTTTCAATTATTCTGCTGACAATACAAATAATGAATGGAGAGGACAAAGATGGAGAGAAGCCATGAAGAAAGAACCTACGCTGGACCCAGATATTGCCACTGAAATAAAGGATAGTGATCAGAATTGATGATATTATTTCATTTGAAATAGCTTTTATGGTGAAAACATAAATGAATGAATGAATGAAATTGCTATCAGCAATTTCATATCGACAAATCAGGCCCTGTGAGACTTAATGCTTCTCTGAAATAGGAATAAAGGAGAGTGAGGTAAGGAAACCACTGTGTTGTCTGGATATACAAATGATAATGTCATTTTGTAGAACAGAAAAGACCAGAGGTGCAGATTGGAGGTAAATTATGATTTCTGTTTAAGACAAGTTGGGTTTTATGAGAAGCCTATGAGCCACTCAAGAGTTCATTTGTATACAATGATCCTGGAATTCAAAGCAAACTCAAAATGGAAATTTAGATTTGGAAGATATCAATATATGGATGCCAAATGGGAAAGGCAGAGAGAGAGAGAGAGAGAGAAATCTTTACCAAGTGGTATTACTAAGAATCACCCAATCACTCATACAATTTCCTTTTTTCAAAATACAAACACCAGAGTTCCAATAATTCAGAATTTCTGGAGTTTAACATGTCTTTCTTAAAAAATATGCAATCCTCAGGTGTTTCCATTGTATCATAGAGAAACTGTATGAACAAAGATACCAAGGTGGATCTCAAAAGAACAACAGCTCACCTGATTTGGAAGAGAAGGGAATGCGGTGAAGGTCGTGATGAAGGCGATCAGGAAGGCAGAAAGTAGTGAGGAGAAAGGGAGGAAATGATCACACGTGTTCAGTGTCCCCAGAATGGGTATTAAGGTATAAAGGGCTGAAAACTGAATTCAGCCCATGATGATCTCAGCAGATTCTGTGGAGTGATGGGACAAATACAAGGAAGAGAGGGCTAAAGGGTCGTCAGATGGGAACTAAGAATTTTAAGGGGGAATGTGGAGATCTGGAACAGAGGTTGAAGGAGACATAGTCAAGGGAAGCTTGTGGTGTCCACTGGACCAGGACCACGCTCAGACATAAGGGAAAAAAAAGTATCTTAGTTAAGTAGTTGCTAAAAAGTGCAAATTTTACAACTCAGGAATGTCTTTAGAATCCTATATATTTCAAATCAACTTGATTCAATTACTTTCATCTACTTCAAAGACCCAGTGCATGCCTCTACAGTGTGTCAGGTATCTGTCACACACTTAGCAAATAGTTTGAGCCCTATGGGGGGTCCTATGAGCATGGTGGGTTCTTGGGAGAGGTAGAATTCCTCCAGGGTCCACCCTGTAGAACCTAAATGGAGAGGCCACTTGATTTGAACAGCAGGTGATTCAAGGCATGTGGATGAAATACATTTGAAGTGTCTTTATGGTTCCTGTGTGAAGCTCTGAAGTTGTAAATCACCTCTTTTGAAATCATCCAAGTAGGAAAAGGCACCCAAGCCAGGAAGCTACCTTGGGAGCCAGCTCTCAGCATGGACACTCCAGGGAATCTGCAGTTTGCAGGACAGTCCACTGATTTCAGAGACCTACCCTCGGCTCAGCTGGGAAACATCACCGGCCTCTAGCCTTGTTTGGGAAGTGGATTGAGGTGGTGGCCAGCACTCTCTGAGGCCTTCTTAAAACAGGTTACCTGCGAGACTCACCAGTTTTCTCCCTTAGTTCAGAGAGATGTGAAAAGAGGAAGTGGATTTTTTGTTGTTGTTATTAAGAATCCTGTTCCCAAATGAGGGGGCATTCACCCAACACCTGATCGGGGTCACCTGGCCACTAGGGGGCTTTAGCAACACACTGGAAGACAAAAGATTCCAATGGAAAGCACTTCACCTGTTCCTGAGAACACAGCAGCATGTGTGTATGTTGGCTCTTAAGAGGATTTTTGTGCCTTCTCTAACGAATGGGATCCCTTTCCCCAGTCCTTGAAGGCCTCAGCATGCCCACTAAAGATGGCAGTCGAATCTCAGTGTGGGAACGCCCACAGAACTTCACAGCAGTACTGTCCTCGATATCTGATGATGAGCAACTTCTTCTCCAAGGAACTTGGAAAGGAAAATCACAGACTCTCCAGGAACAAAACTGGAGGCCGTGGAAAGGCAGCCAGGAGATACACACCCACGGCATTTCAAGAAGGCAAACGGGAGCACAGAGGTTTAGGAAGCAAGTGAATGCAAGATGCTCTAGTCACTCTGGAGAATTCATTGCTTTAGGCACAGCTTCATGTTCCAGGCATTTGCAGTTAAGACCTCTGCTTTAGAAATGAAATCCAGGCAAATCTAAGTGATTACTTTTAAAACATCCTATTCAAAAGAGAATAAACTTAGACGCTGTTATAAAATGTTCCTGGAAACTATTAATATATCAATGGTCTTAAATGGAAACATTTCCTATAAATACACAAGATCCAACACTCCTTCACTGAAAGTAACTTTTTACCCCCTTTAGGGCTTCCGGCTTGTCAACTATCAAATAGCTAGCTGTGTCTCTGGTAAAATTAAACTCTTCATTTTCTAGTAAGTCTTTATATCCCAAATTTATTTTTTGCATATCTGTCTATCTGTCTGTGTGTCTATGTGAACCAGAGGCACTCTGTGTGCCTGTGGAGGCCCAAGGGAGAATTTGGGAATCACCCTGGATTGTTCTACCTCCTTTTTTCTTTGCTTTAGAGTTTTCCAGGTTCCACCTTCAAGGGCCAAAAGTTCAGGGCAACTGCCATTTCTATCTGACATTTTTTATGTGGGATCTGGGATCCAAACTCGGGACCTTTTGCTTGCAAGGAAGGGGCTTAACCCCTGACCCATCTCTCCAGCCTCCTATGTCCTAAAATGTCAAAAACTTTATCTAAAATTTGTGGATCTCAATAAATATAAAATACCATTTAAAAAGTTGAGTCACCACACGTTTTCAAGGGTCTATCAATTTAAGAGTAGTTTGCTCTCTCAACATCAAGCTTTCCTCTATTTTTCCTCTAAATGTATTCAATATTATGATGATTCATGTGTGTGGTATGGTTGTGTGTGTGTGTGTTAGAATTGGAATTTCAAATTTTGGTATTCAGTGTTGGGCTTCCCTTCAAATGTTGTGCCAATTCATACCCTATCACTGATGTACAAAGATCTGTCTACAATATTCTTGCAAGCTAAGTCCAACTAGGGCAGCTGGTCTTTACTTTCATTTCTTCGGTTGCTACTAAAACTGGCCACTACTTTTTTGCTTCACATAAAATATTTTTATTTTTATTATAAGCAAATATTATTTCTAAACCTTTGCAGAAGGCAATAAGAACATCACAAAGTATTTGAAGCATCTAAACAGAACTTCCGAACTTTATCTACATCCAAAGTGGTGATAACAGATGATCTACTATTAGAAAATAAATTGACCAATCAAATCTACCCTCTTGCTGTTTTAAATAAGATATCTTAAAAGAAGTTGCCAGTTGGTAGTGGAGCTGAACGTTATGATGTCACAAGAGAGAAGCTGGTTCTCATCAGTCCCAATCATGTGCAAATTGAAATTGGAAAAGCAAAATTCAGGCATGTATTTCAATGGAAGACCTGGCTTAGTATAGGTGAGACCCTGGGTTTGCTCCCTAACACCACCAAAATAATAATCACAATCATGAATATAAAATTATAAAAGAAGGGAGAAGATACAGCTACAGTTTTATGGGAACAGGGAAAAGACTTATTTTAATAAGTAGGGACCTGAAATAGAAGTTTCAAAACCCTGACTAAATCTTTAAGCAGCTATAAGAGCAGCTTAAGTCTAACACGAACATATTTCTCAGTTTGTTGGTTGGCTGGGAGAGGAATTAAATGAAAACAGGTAGAGAGAAAGAAAAGAACAAAACCCATTGCATTTGGACAAATTAATAATACTTGGGTGTATGATGAGGGTGTTTACTCTGGGAGAGCTACAAAATTATAGGGTGCTTTAAGAGTGCTTCTCTTCTTCCTGGTGATTTTAGCCAAGAACTGCAAACTTGAATTCCTGAAAGGACCAAACAAGTGTTGACCATGTGGAAAGGAAGCCGGTGCATATCTCACCTTAGAGGTCTTGAGAGTTAGCGTTTCCTTTAAATAGAGCATGTCCGTAGGCCTGATTCCATCTCTGACTTGCCAAAGTGACACCTGCTTTAGACTCTAGTAATATTGAGAATTGATGTTTGTCCTGGTCCCAAGATAATGTCTGAGCTCACATAAAACTTTCCATACCTCTGTTAAACACTTATCTCATCACTGTGTCATTCTTATGGGCTGGATTGTGTCCCTCCCAAAATTCACATGTTGAAGCCCTGTAATCCCCAGCACCTCAGAATGGGGCTCCATTTAGTAGTGGGGCCCCAAAGAGGTGATCACATTATGAATGACATCTTTGGAGGGCTGTGGACGCAGCTCAGGGATAGAGTGCTTGCTTAGCATGGACGGCACTCGGAGTTTCATCCCCACTCCCATCCCCAAATAAAAAAGAAAAACAAGCCTTTGGTGTGGGCACTAATCCAATCTGACTGGTATTCTTTCAGGAAGAGGAAATTTGGACACACAAAGAGACACTAGGGAGTTTCACATACAAAGCAAAGCAAAGACCACATGAGGATACAATCAAGAGACCATCTGTGAGCCAAAGACAAAGGTCTCTGGAGAAACCAAAACCTGCTAACACCTTGCTCGCAGGCTGCAGACTCCACAAGTGTGAGAAAATTAATTTCTGTGGCCCAAACCACCCTCTGTGGTGTTTTGTTATAAAAGCCCTAAGCAATTAATTCATTTGTTCTATTCATGCATGCCAGTACCTTCAAACAGACCTCTGGAGTAAGGGCTGAATTTTAGTCAGTACGTCCACTGCCTAACACGGGGCGGAGGTTGGGGGTAGTTACTCAACAATTTCTTGAGTGAGTAGAATAAGTGCTCTACAGTGGTTTAGATGTTTTCACTTGGTAGCCAGTCAGTTTTTCGAATCTTCCCTTTCGTGACTAAGAGACTGACTCACCAGTTGGACAGGTGGCCATGCAAAGCAGAGCCATTTGGGAGAATTTCCATTGGAACTGACAGCAGCCAGCCGCCAAATAAATGGTGTGAAGGGGAAAGGGAGGGTTTTTTTTATTTCTGCTCCCAGAGACCAGTTTCTAGGGGAAATGCTACAGTGGACTTCCTCCTGTCAGTCCAGACCCCTGCCCACTGCAGGCAGCTAATTTCTTCCCGCTACAGCAGGTGAGAAAAGACCAGCATCTTCTCCAGGGTGCTGGGAGTGGACGACCTGGAGCCAAAGCACCCGCCTTTCCCTATGGATGAAGAAACACTTCAAGTGCAGCGAGGCCTGGGATGAATGCTTCAGGCCCTGGCCATTGGGCCGCTGTTGCACAATTATCTAGCTGCCAAGGCCATATTTTCCCAATTTGTTTAGAACTATATCATGTGGGAAAGAATTAAAAGGTTTACTAAGGTCAATACAAACATAATTTATTGCTTCCCCTCAGTCAACCAAGCTCATCTGCTTGGGTCTGTGACCAGTTAGCTGAGTTGGTTTTAGCGTCGTCCGCTCAGGGGCAAGGGCAAGATGTCAATTTACAAAATCTGTTTCTCTCTCTCTCTCTCTCTCTCTCTCTCTCTCTCTCTCTCTCTCTCTCTCTCTCAGATTGTAGCCCTAATAATTTGGGAGCCCGGAGATCAAACTGATATGGAAAAGCAGTGTAAGCTCAGAACACTTGTAGAAATACACCACCAAGTCCATTCTGACTCCACTAAGTTACGAGTGTCTAAGGTTGTCAGTCTGAGTGAAGATGGGCTGCTACAACGAACTGTCATGGACTGAGGGCTTCTTACCATTCTAGAACCTAGGAAGGTCAAGGTTAAGGTGCTGGCAGATATGGTGTCTAGAGAAGACCCTCTTCCAGGTTTGCATACAAACATCTTCTTGTGTGTGTGTGTGTGTGTGTGTGTGTGTGTGTGTGTGTGTGTGTGTGCTAGAAGGTTCTTGAGTGTATGTCTGTGTAGGCTCAAGAGTGACATCGGGAATATCATCCTGGATTGTTCTACCACCTTTGCTCTGGGGATTCTCAGCCTCCTCCTTCCAGGGTTAGAATTGCAGATTGTCACCATATCTGTTTGGCATTTTTACATGGGATCTGGGAATCTGAACTAATCACTAAGCTGTCTGCACAGCCCCACTAACATCCTTTTTAAAGAAGGGAGGGGAGAGAAAAAGAAAGGAGGGAGAGAAAAGAGAGATAGATAGAAGCTCTAGTCTCTTCCTCTTCTTATATAGACACTGATCTGATTCTTATTATCTAGGCTCCATACTCTTAACCTCAACTGAACTTCATTACTCCTGAAAGCCCGACCTCTTAAGACTAACCACTGGAGACCAGGGTTCAAGCATACATATGGAGGGCAACATGAAGTCCACTGCAAGACCTAATTCTAAACCTCGAAAGACAAGCTCAAATTTCACTAGTTCTATGGAAGCTTAGAAGCAATTAGTGACAAACTCAAGCATTTCTACATATTAAAGTGGAATTGTCAAGCTCGTTAATTCCCTGTTTAAAGGGCAACTATCATTTCAATTGAACATCTTGTCAGTCACCTTAGAATTCCTCAGAATGCCTGTTCCCAGCTGGATGAAGTCACCTGATTCTCCCTTGACCCTGGACTGTTCATAGATGGTGCTGGCAGGTTAGAATACAAATCACATTCACCAGCATTGCCTATGTCAGCACGGCAGCTGGTTTGCCTGGCTGCCTGCCCATCAAACTCAACCTCTGTTCTGGTTTTATCTCCAACTGACCAAATGTACATCTAAAGTTAAAGCAAACAGCTTTGTTATCGATTGTTTGTTTAAATATTATATTCTTTATTTGAGAGAGAGAGAGAGAGGGCATGTGGAGGTGGAGGTCAAAGGACACCTTTTGGAAATCTGTTCCTTCTACCACGCGGGTTCTGGGGATGGAACTCAGTTCTCCAGTTTTGTGCACAGGCGCCTTTCACTGCTAAGTCATCTTGCCAACCCCTGTTACCTGTTCTGATAACTTTTCATTATTTTAAAGGGACATTTTGAGTTTAAATCTTGGTTTGATCTTCTTTTTCCTAGGACTATTCTGACATTACACCACATGCAACCATGACCTTCATATAACGTCTTGGCAATCTGGTCTAATTCCCCACTTTGAGGCATTCCAATGATTGGACTCTAAAAATGCTTCAATTTTATAAACTGTAAATACTGTAGGTTAATATTCTAATTAATGTAACGCAATGCGAAAGGTCTGAGCATACATCTCAATATAGAGCATTTACTTAGAAGGCAAAAGGCCCTGGGTAGAATCAGTCTACTGTAACACACACACACACACACACACACACACACACAGAGTTTTAACTAAATTTAAAATAAATGCAATAAATGAATTTTTCTTCCTTTTCCTAATTTTTGCATGTGTTCATATGCATGGCTTGTATATATGTGTACACATGTGTGTGTGCGTGTGTTGAGACTAGAGGAGCACGTTAGCCAGAGGAACATGTCAAGCATCTTCCTCTACTGCTTTTTTGGCCGTTATTTTTCCCATGCTGGTAGCCAAGCAAACCCCAGTGTCTCTCCTGTCTTGGCCTTCCTAGCACCAGGGTTACAGGAACTAAACGAAGTCCACTCTCAGCTTGTAACATGGATGCTAGGAACCTGAGTTCAGATCCCCATGCTTACACAGCAAATAGTCTTATCAACTGAGCCATCCCCCCACTCCACCTTAAAATGCATTTTCAAGTACTCTTGACCTCCATGTCCCATCAGTTACCCTGTGAACTGGTGACATAAGATTTCTGTAATGGCTTCCCGTGTCCCTAGTGTAGCAGGCAAGCTGGGGTTTGATATTGAAAACGCAATTAAAGAAAGAAAATACTTGGCATGTCTGAAAAAGAAATATAAAGAGCTGTTGAGAAATTCAAGTCATGTATAAGCAGAATTGAACATTGGCACTAGCGTGCCTGGTATTTATGGTCTCCAGTCCTAGAGGAAGGCTTCTTTGCAGGCCCACTATTAAAGCCTAATGAAACACTTGTGAATAAATGAGCTGCTGAGCTCAGCATCTTTTACAAGAAAATTACAGCATGATATTAAGGATATTCTAAGCATCTTTTAATTACAAAGAAAGGTCATGCTTAAATATGTAAAAGAAAATTCTAATGCCTAATCATAAGTAATGTTCATTCGGACCCTGATAATACAGTTCAGTGGTTGAGAATTGTTCTGATCCTGTGCTCCAGGGAGTACCCAGAGTGCAGGGTGAGAAACTGTAAAAGATGATGTCATGATAATCTGCAAGCTAAGTTACTTAGAGTTATTAAATGGAAAGGTTTCTACACCAAATGTCCCATGGGTGAACCAGCGGCATCAAAAGCACTATGTGCAGTTGATTGCTGACTTTGCAACTTTACTCATGTGTTCAAATGATATTCTTATAACATCATGCACAAAGGATCACCAGGATTCAAATTATTTTTATGTCTAATAGTACCCACTGAAAAATGTTAGGCCAAGATGAAATGTTTTGTGTTTGAATAATTCAAGTACCCATTTCTAGCCACTGTATTTTTTACAGTGTAGTTTGTTATTCCTGAACTATCAAATAATATATTTTACAGAGATTATGTTTGCTTACTATGCACTCTATAAAGAAGTAGTTTAATAGCATATATGCACTGAGCAATTAATTATATGTATTTACTGATGAGAATGATAGTATATGACATATATTAAGCCTCACCTTATATCAATTCTTCAAGTTTCTTGGAGGCAAAACATTCCAAGTAAAACTTACTTCTTTAGGAGAAATTTGCCCCAATTTTTCCAAGGTATTAAAATAAATGTCTTAGAATAAATGCCTTAGAAATGACAATGTTTCTGCCCAACCAGCTCTGACTTAATGCTTAAGAAAAGAAGACACCTCTCTCCCACCACTGAACACATTGCCTTTATAGAGTGCTTTCCTCCCATGAATCTGGACAGGTCTTCATAAACATTAATTAATTCTCACTGTCCTTATGACGCCCACTTCACAGTACAAACTATTAGGCGAGGCTGGGTGGCGCGTCGGACGCTATGGATGCTATAATTACATAACAGTTTTCCTTTGACCAGAGTTTGTCCTCGGACCTCACGTACACACCAATGGATGATCACACTACAGATCAAACAGTCCTCCTTGATGGGCATTTTGCCATTCGTCCCTTACCGGAACAGGGCCACAGAGCATTTCTATATACATGGCCAATTTCTTGCTCTTTGGTTATCTTTTAAACACAGGTGTTTGTTAACCTTTTAAGCCAATAGAACAAAGCTAATGAACTCAAGGTATAAGAACTAATGTTTTTCATGTACTTTGTGTCAATACATCCAATTTAATGCAAATACTTTATAGTGCTCGGGAACCATCTGCCTCAAGAAAGACTCAGAAGACAATGAAGGAAATTTAGCTGAAAGGCACAAATCTGTGGTCCAATGAGACAAAATGTTGCCACCTTTAATTCAGAAGACTCCAGTCTCCTCTGTTTGACCTCAGACAAATTAAAGGATGTCCAGAACTGGTTTTCTCTCCTCCATGTAGACTAGCTTCGATCTCATTTGTCATCCTTTCTACATTACTCAAGGATAGACACAGAGAAACTTTAATTTGCTCTACTGAAATTTCTCACTTAGCTGTTGTCATGGATGCATGCTTGTTTTTTAGATATAATCCGAGGGCAGGTGTCTTTGATGTTCTGTTCTTTTAATAACTGCTTGATACACAAAGCCCACAAAGCCGGGTGTGGATGTTGCTTTTGCATTTGACATTTTTAACAGCAGGGCAAAAATCATTTCTAATCTTTTGCTATTATAACCAGTGTTGATGTCGATTTATTGAAAAAAAGTGTTTTGCTCTTCAGATGCAAAACACATAAGCAGTTTTATAGTTTTCATGTCATACTCCCTAGGTTCTGGGAAACAAATAAATGAAACCATCACAGAAATGTCAACAACTGATGGCTATAATTACATAGGCTTCTTAGCATGCCTTTTGCTTAGGTTATATGTAAACATGTGCTCATTTGCATTGCAACTACTAAACTGCTGGTGATTGCATTTTTTTAGGAGATAATTTAGCACTTGAATTTTTGATATAAAATAGTACATCCCTAAATGTGCTATTTTAACCAATAGTAATACGAATAGGAAATATGATTTGTAATATGTTTATAGTTTCTCTATGAGATATGATTTGAAGTACGTTTATTCTCTCTTACGTGAAATATGATTTGTATATATTTCTTCTCTCTGTTTCTTTGAAATCATATTGCATTCATTTTCTGTGGCAAGCAATTCTAGGGACAAAATGTTGTACGTAGGCGAGGCGCAAGGTTGTCTTGCTTATTACACAGAGACAGAGAAAATTTCATATAACATCTGAGTGTGTGTATGTGTACATGTAAATGTGTATGGAGGCCAGAGTTGATATTGGATGTCTTCCCCTATTGCTCTCTACCTTATTTTTTGAGAGTAGATCTCTCACTGAACCTGTACATACCCATTAAGCCAGAGCTTGCCAGCAAGGCTAAGAGATACCCTTGTCTTTATCTCAGCAGCAGGCACATTATAGGAGCCTGCCTTTCATCTTTCTTAGTGGCTGCTGGAGATCAGACTCTGGTTCTCCTGCCTGTAGAGCGAGCACTTCACCGTCTGAGTATCTCCACAACCCCTAAAAACCAATGAGCCAAACGACCTGAGCCTGAGCCTGCAGAAAGGATTCAGTTTAGGATTGTAGCCTCGGAGAAAGTCTCCTCAAGGAACAGGTGGGTTGGACTGAGATCTCACTAACCAGGCCAGGTTTATGACGATCTTGTGAAGAAAGCTTTTGGGCAAAGGAATGGCAAACAGAAGAGTGTTCAGGACACGAATAAATTTACATGGTTGTTTAAGACTAGACATATGTGGCTGACATGTCATGGGGCAAGAAAAAAAGAGATGCCGAGTGCATTAAAGAGCTAGGTGGCCATGTGCCAAATCTTGCATATACCTTGTAGAGTTGAAACTGTGGACCAGAAGGGGCTCCAGAGGACGAGTGATTTGAGACATCTCTGGGTTGAGCCACTGAACAGGTTCTTTACTCATCGTAGCGATTAGTAGGAGATGTCCACTTGACAATTGAGACTGAGTCTTTAGGCACACCCATGAAGAAGATTTAGTTAAGGCAAGCCTCCGGGTGAGCCCACAAGAGATTATCTAACTATGTGGGGAGACTCTGTCCACAGCAGGCGCCGCCATTCCCAGGGCAGGTAGGTAAGAGGGGGACAGAAGAGGCTGCAGTCAGCAAACTGGAAAGTGAGAAAATGTGTCCCTCTCTTAGCTCTTCTGTGTATGGCCAGTTCTCGAAGTCCCTGTGGTTAACTCTCCTGCTGCAATGGGCTGTAACTGTGTGCTTGAATAAAATCCACCGCTTTGTTTGGGGCTGGGTCATGTATTCATATCAGCAACTGACGAGTGACGAAGACACGATGGAACTTCTGGAAGCGCTGAAAACAGGAATGTTCATTATATGTTTTTAAATGAGTAATACAGGGTATCCCAAGTACATGTGGTAGAACCATCTCTTTCCTCATCAAGGAATTCTTGAAGAGAAAGAGAGAGAGAGAGAGAGAACACGGCCATGTGTGCCATGAGACACCAATGGAGGTCACAGGACAACTTTCGGAAGTCATTTCTCTCCTTCCACCATGTGGGCTTCCAGGCATCAAACTTAGGTCTCCAGGTTTGTGAGCAGGCACTTTTACCTCTGAGCCATCTCTCTGAGACCAAGATACTACGGTTTCAAGGAAAAGGTTGACAAATTCAGCCTACCATCCCATTTGTTTGCTCGCTCGTCATTTGCTTTGTGGTGATGGAGACTGAGTGTGTAGCCTCATGCCCTCTCAGCAAATGCTGTCACGATACGGTCCACAAAGACATTTCAATGGTTTTTAAAAATCAAAAGAATATTATTTCATAACATGCAAAGTCACAGGCAGCTCAAATTTCCATGTCCATTTTGAATTGCAGTCACGGACACATGTTCGCTGTTCTCCGTGTTCTGTCACCCATGACAACCCAGAGAACTGAGCCTTCAATTCCAACAGAGGCCTGCGACCTGCAGAGTTTACCATCTGGCCATTCATAGAAAACCTTGATCAATCTCTGCTCTAAAGTATCTATTATGTTCATTTCACTATGAATATTCATATGTCTTTAGGTGCATTCATAATTTGTGTATCTTATGATCAACGTTTAGTAAGTTCTTAATCATGTCATACACTTTGACTTTTGCTTTTCTACCTATTTCATTACATTTTACTATAGATTTTTAATTTTCGCTTATGATATCTGCCTAAGAATTCTAAATGCATGCTGTAGCAGTTAGTTTCTGCTGCTTTGAGACAATATTCAAACATAACTAGCTTAAGCGAGGAAAGGAGATTTATTGAGTTTATGGTTCCAGAGGAGAGACACAGATTTTATGGGGGGAAAGGGATAGCAAGACAGGCAGCAGCTGAAGATGACTTAGGTCACCTCCAGTATTGAGATATAACAAGCAAGCAACAGACTACTAGGAGAAATAGGGTGGGGCCAAACAACCTCCAGGCCCACCCCTATGATGGTCCTCCTCTAGCAAGGCTCCCCTTCTACCTCCTGAAGGTGCCATGACTTTTCTAAACATTAACAGCTAAGGATTCAAACACATGAACCTGTGGAGGACAACCTGAAAACATGACGCATGCTTCTGCAATAGATTGGATAATAGGCAATCCAACTTTTTTAAGGCCAAAAATACAATTTACTACACTTGAAAACATAGATACTTCTTTATTATATTTAGGCATTTTTGAGGTTGAGTGGAGCATGCAGATTGATATCGAATCACTCTGCCATGGTATACCTAGCATTTCTTATCTTTTTAAAAAAGTTTTAGTTGGGTGTGTATGTGTGTGTGTGTGTGTGTGTGTGTGTGTGTGTGTGTATGTGTGTGTGTGTGTATCAGTATAAGAGGGCATTGTGTACCTCTGTGGAGGACCAAGGGTAACTTAGGGAATCATCCTGGATTGCTTCTACCTCCTTTTAGCTTTGTCTGGGATTTCTCAGGCTCCACCCTAGTGGGCCAGAAGTGAGTGCAAGATGCTGTCATCTCTGCCTGGCCTTTTTTATGTGGTATCTGGGATCCAAACTCAGGGAATTCTTCTAGAGAGGCAGAGTCTGAACCCCAAGTTATCACTCCAGCCCACCAGGTAGTATTTCTTAATAATTTCTGTTCTCAGTCACTACAACCAACACTCAACAGATGGGATCTTGTGAAATTAAAGAGCTTCTGTTCAGATAAAGAGATTGTAACTGGAGCACAAAGGCAACCCACAGAATGGAAGAAAATCTTCACTAACCACATATCTGATAGAGCTCTATTATCCAGAGTGCACAAAGAACTTAGAAAACTAAACACCAAGGAAACAAATGGGCCAATTAAAAAATGGGCCTTGGAACTTAAAAGAAACTTTACTAAGGATGAAATTAAAATGTCTAACAAATATCTTTAAAAAATGCCCCACATCCTTAGCCATCAGGGAAATGCAAATCAAAACCTCCCTGAGATATCATCACACCTTGGTCAGGATGGCAAAAATCCACAATACAAACAACACCAAGTGCTGGAAAGGATGTGGAGAGAGGGGAACTCTCCTACATTACTGGTGGGAATGCAGGCTCACACAACCACTCTGGCGAGCTGTCTGGAGATTCTTAAAGAAGTTAAAGATTGAAATGCCATATGACCCTGCTATACCACTTTTGGGAATAACCAAACAGCAAAAATTCACCTCGGTAGCACAAGCACAACCATGTTCACAGCAGCACTGTTTACAATAGCAAAGTCATGGAATCAGCCCAAATGTCCAACAGTTGATGAGTGGATAAGGAAAATGTGGTACATTTATACAATGGAATACTACTCAGCCATCAAAAATGATGAATTAATGCAATTTGCCAGGAAATGGATAGAATTAGAAATAATTATATTGAATGAAGTATCCCAGACACAGAAAATTAAGCACCATTATGTACTCCCTAATAGGTGGATCCTAGTACCAAACCCACTTAGAGACACTCAAAGACAAATCTCTGTAATACCTACAGTAATTGTAAAGATTATAAACAGGAGGGATGGGGAAGGTGGGCCCCACCAGAAACAAGGAGAGAAGGGACCATGTTACAGCAGAGAAAATAGGACATCAAGGACTGCAAGTAAGTAATGAGACATCTGGTTAAGTTCACAGACTTTCCTTCCTGATCATTTGCAACTGATGGGGTATGATCTCACCAGAAGGGGAGGGCAATATAGGCTGCCAGATAGAAAGTAACCATTTTGCAAATGGGTGTTTGACCCCTTTCTCACTGTGGTCTCTAACTTTTATTCCATCTTCCTTTGAATATACTCTTATAACAAGACAGGTTTTTATCTCTGGGTGACATCCAATACCCATCAGGATGGAACCAAGGTCATTGCAGGAGAGCAAAACCGAAAAAAAAAATCAACAAACCATAATTCAGAACATCAGAGACTCTATATCAACCACCTGGAACTGGGCCAGCCCAATCTCTCCCCATCCTGAAGCTCAGGAAAATTTGAGGAAGAGGGGATGGTAAGATTGTAAGAGCACAAGGACGGGAGAAGTAATGATATGCAAGATACTCCACATAAGTTAGGGCCGAAGCAATCATAATAGGACTTTGCATGACCTGCACTATGTCCAACACATTATCGACCCCACAAAGTCTAGCATGGACTAAAGGCACTAGGATCCTTGGAGACTAGGGACTGACAGTCACAGTAGTGTTCCTAAGCTTAAGGGGAACACAGGAAAGGGTTCTGGGAAATGCCCCTGAGTCCTTGCACCTCATCAGAGAGGAGGACCCAGAGCACATTAAAGGATGCTCCAGGGATTGGGGGGGACACTGGGGGATGGAGAGGGAGAGGGGAAGGGAGGGGAAAGCAGGAGGTTGGGGGGAGAGGAGGTGGAGGGAGGGAGGGGGCTGGTGTACCTGTTAAGTTTGTATGAGCGGAAATAGTAATAATAATAATAAAAGAAAAAATAATAATTTCTGTTCTCCCACCTTGCTCCTGCTTGACAGATGTTAAGTTTTAAGCATAACCATTTCTCAGCTATTTGCTTATTCCACTGACCAATGTAGCTTTCCACATCCAACCTGAACTCATACACTGTCAACTATCCTGGGAAGAGCAGCGCTCCTCCCTGACACTCCCTTTCCCATACCCTGTCAAGCCCTCTGTCTAAAACTCCCTCAGCCAACTGGACAACAGAGAATAGATCCTGAGCCACTTGTCCTGCATGTCCTTCCCTTCTTCCAGCATTTTCTTGAATTAAGGTCATTATAGTCATCTAATACTAGTGATCTTAGAGTGAATACTAGATGAGAAATAGATTCTCCCACAAGTGCTCTAAGGGTCACAGGTTTAGTCTGAAGTCATAGTTTGTCCTTTAGCAACAAACCTTTTCTATTTGCAATTGTCTCTTTTAGTCGACAGAGCTTATTAAAGGTTTGGTTTCTTTCCCCAGATTCCTGTGACTAATCTCCCAGTAAAAAGTCTACCAGTAAACCCCCGTGCTAATTAGACCCTGAGAAAATTTGATTGTTTAGAATGTTGGAAAGTCTTTTTTTTTTTTTTTTTATGGTTTTGGGTCTCTAAGGTGAAACATATTTGATTAAACTATTTCTAAGTGACAACCAAATAAATAATATCCCTGTTTATGACATAGATTCCCCAAAGACCATGATTTAAGGGTATAGATGAGTTTGGCTAGAACAAGGAAGATAGGCAAGCAGCAGGCATACTTTTAAGGAAATTTGACTCTGTTCCATGCAAAGTGTCACCAGCATATTAAAAAATCTTCCTGATCTATTTGAGTTATATAATATTTTAAATGCATATATATCTGTAAAAAGGAAGAAAAATGCTGGTTGTAGTTCACTGTTGGTTTTTCTGGAGTTTTCTACATTAACTTGCCAAAATAAACAATGTTAGTAAAGCTGTCCTCTCAGCAACTAGATGCTAAATTCTACAACTCTAACATCCGGAAGAACTGGTCTCAAGATAGTGAGCAAAAGAGCCTGAGGCTCAGAAGGGTTAAGGGAGGAGAAAGTTTGATCAAGCCCACTTACCACATTGCTAATTTTTTTTTTTGGTGGGGGGGGAGCAGAGGTTGGGAGAGACTAGTGGGAAAGGTGACCTTTTTCCAGCTAAATGGAATGCTTTGCTATGCAAATAACAAGTCTGATCGCAGGGGAAGTAGAAGCCTGCAGATAATGAAAGGAACTCACCTTTTGGAGGTAAATTAACTCTTCTAAGGTCCCATTGAACAAATTACCTTGCCTGCTCTAAAAGTCCTCTTAGTGCCCTAAAATCTCCAAATCACCTGAGATTAGTTTGCTTCTTTGAGGGTCAGGCCTCATAAAGAGGGAGCCCCTTTGGAAAAACATCTTTTGTCTGCCCTTGTGAAGGCACACAAAAGAGTATGTGGAAATCACTCAGCAACTGGACATGGGTCTGATCCCAACCAACTGGAGCTTAGATGAAAGGTAGCACTGCCAAAGCCAGCCAGAGCTTCGGCTAGGTCCCACTTTGGTAATCATTGTACTAGATAATTTCAAATAGCCATCTCCCTTTCCCAACCAGTCTCAATACCCAAGAAAACCAGTGTAAGAAATCAGAGTCCCATCTGAGACCCAGTGACTACTGAGAACCTGAAAGAAATCCTTGGCATTTTCCCTCTCTGTGTCACAGTGTACTTGGTTCAGGGGAGGAATACATTGATGAAAAGACCCGATGGTGTGGATTCAAATTCTCTAACATGGTTTGGTCACCAAAAACACTTGAACCTGGGCTATCCAAAAACTCACTTTTCAGGATACATAGAACCACACAAAGAAGCATTCTGGGCCCACAGTGTACAAACTCAGTCTTAGGAAGTCAATAAGAATCTTTGGGAAATTTAAACACGATGCCCCATAGGATAATCACGTTGCTGAAAAATTGCTAGAAATTAGCAATTTGAATTCTATACTCATGAAGGAATGGGGTTGAGTCGCATTAACACAAGAGTAAGCCACAAATTTAGGATTAAAAACCTCGTGAAGGTTGCAACGTTGGCTGAAATGAAGAAAATCAGAAGGCAAAATAAAAACTACATGAAAATATACAACTATATAGGCGCAAAGGAAACAAAAAGCCTAATTCATTGCTTTGTGTCAAAATTTGCCTGTATGTTGCAGATAATCAGACAGGAAAAGGGGGTTTTATTTTAGTTTACTTATTGACTGTAGTTCTTCTTAATCCAACTTGGCAAGAAAGTCTACACCAACACCAAGAGGTCGATGGAACTGAGCACACCATATCTACAATACTGCTGAGAGAGGGACAGTCCTCACTTGCCAAACCAGCATGTCTAGCCAAGTATACTGAAGAATGCCAACTTCACCAACCAGCTTCCTCTGACTTCTTCACATGTGTAGGAATTAGTCTCACCCACCATGGGCTGGGTCTTCATCAGTCAATCTCCTGGCTTTTTCGGGGCTTAATTCAACTGCTAGTTCTTTACTAATATACCCAGAACTTGAAGCTTCAAGTGTCAGATTGACACCTGTATCCAACTATGACACTTTGGGATAATGTGGTGCTAAGTAAACTGGCTATTCCCACAAAGTGGAATTTTTTTTAATCATTATTTGAATAAAGACTAGAACCAACAGGAGGAAAAAGATAGTTGTATCTAAGCAACTGAGAAGAGAATGTGCAAGCTGACATTACATGCTTCAGTCTGAGCTTTCTGGAGGTGAAGTCGACACTTGGGGTTTCCAGGCTCAGTGACCCATTAAAGTGGACTTACAAGGCAGTTCTCAAAAAGATGCACATGTCTACTTCTGAATTATGGCTGAATTCGAGGGACACTAAGTAGAACCTTAATCATCTGTTGATATTCCTTAAAGAGAATACTTAATTATTTTTGCATAATAGTCAATAGAACACTGATATAAGTACACTTGGAAAGTCCTTCCCCTTTCTTATTTCCCCCCAGGCTCTACTGCTCAAAATGCACTGCTTTGAAAATTGAATGACAAGGATTACAAGGTTAAATCAGCAGGAAACCTGCATTGAACACAGTTGTACATCTTCTTAATTGAACCTGGGAAGTTACGTGCAGACTATCAGCCCCCCCCAAAAAAATAGGGAGAGAAATAATTATAGGAGAACATATCATTTTGAGCAACCACAAAATCAGAGTGCTTTAGATCTTTGGAAAATAATCTGCTGTCCAGAGCTTCGGGTCATAAAAGTAATTTTTTAAAAATGCTGCTAAAGTTATAATAAAATTATGAAAAAATATGTAACTGATGTAATAATGGAATTATGTACCTTGGTGAAGGAGTTCAAGGTCTTGGGGTAGAGGGACTTTGTTGTCTTAAAATATGTTTTGGATAGAAATCAAGGTACGAACCGTTAAGTGAGATCAATGAGATCTCTCCAGGAAATATGGCTAACTCACTGGAAGCGAGACTTCTGAAATTCCCATTAGTAACCTTACTGAGCAAATTATTGTTTCATCTTGTCTCCTCCCAAAGCACGCTTTTCACATTTTAAAAGTAAACATTTCTGAATCCCATGGCCTTATCTGTTCTGAATCATTTGATCCAAGCAGCATGGCATACCACAACACTGTGTGTGCAGTTGGGTTTTCAAGGAATATTTAGAAGATAGGAAAAGCAAAAGCAACCGGAGCTTCCCTTGAATGTTAAGTGTCTGTGGACAGCAAATGACCTCTTCAGTAAGGAGAAAATAGTTTAATATCTTTTTCAAAAGTTGATTCAACATCACACACTTTGAACTTTTGACTTCCTTTTGAAATTTCTACCTATGTTGTTGTATTGCTTTGTCTTAATATGAAAGCAGTCCAAAATTCTTTCCTATAACCAGCCACTTTTCTCCACTGGTGAGAGGCACCATTCTGAACCCATCTTTAGTCTGTCACTAAACAGAGAGAAGAGAGACCATCGGGCTCCCACTTCGCGCCACCTTTCTACACAGGAGGAATTTATTCTCAGTTAAGTCTTTGTCTTTGTGCTAGTCTGTGTTCTACGGGAAGATGAATAACTGTACATCAATTCTAATTGTCCTAAACTCCTCCTGGAAGTGCCAATAATCTCAGGTTGTGTGGGCCCTTCCTGTTGTTTGGGCAGACTTTCATTAGAAAAGACAATGTGTGGAGAGTATAAAATCTGCGCGCGATAGAAGCTGAAGTTATTTTGGAAACTGAGCATACCTCAGCGTCCAGTAAAATTTAGTCTCCTGTCCTTGGCTCACCTTTGGAGGGGAAAGGTGCCTACGGCATCCTTGGCCCCAGAGGCTTACAGAGGGTCAGATAAGGTGCTGTCTTTAGGTATGATGGGCTTGGCATGCATCTCCTTCCATCGTCCGTGCACCTTGCTATCGCACACCCTGAGAATTTATGATTTATGACCTGAAGCCCTGGACAACAGATAATTCTCTAAAGGGTCCAAGACACCCTGATTTTAGTCTCTCAATATGAAGTGTGCTGCTAACCTATTTCTCTCCCTATGCCACACATGCATCTCCGGTTCCTCTCCCACCCACAGGTTTGTAGGGGAAGGGAGGCAGAGGGGAAGCTGGGGGGGGCGGCTGTCTCAGTGGTATATTTCACTAGGACCTGGGGTTCTGCATGTCCTCAGGGAAGATGAGTCAAGCCGGGCCTTCAACACCTAGCCTGTTTCAGTTCAGACTTGCTCCCCATCGCTGCACAGTCGGGGTCCCCTCGAGTTTCAGTGAGCTTAGTGAACTCTTGGATTCCAGATCTCTTCTACGACTAAAATCCTCTAAAGATCTCCCCTCTTTCCCTTCTTCACATCTTGAGCCATCCCCCCTCAACCCCCCAGTCTCCACGCGTCTACGAGGCCGTTTGACCCCACTTCACATTCAACACCCGGAGCCAGCGCCCTGAGCGCGCGCTAATCAGAACCGTGTGTGTCCGCAGAGCTTCACCTGAACCCGGGGGTCCGGGGCGTGGAGCAGCTGGGTGCACAGTCAACTTCAGCTGGGGGTGGGGAGGAGCAGGGATCCGAGGCTGCGGACCCCACCCGCGGGCCGCCAGGTGCACGCTTGCGCCAGGCCGGGGAGGACGCCCCCTGGTGCCCCGCCACCTCCTCCGCGCGGCCCCGGGGAGCTGGCGGGACGCGGGGCTTTGAGGGGGGTCTTGAAGTCAGTCCAAAGCCCGGGGTGACGATCCCAGGTCCGCCAGCGCCGGGGTGCGCCGGGCCTTCTCGGCGTGACGCTGCCCGGAGCGGTGAAGCGGGTGGCGGAATGAAACACCGGCAAGACACAAAACCAAGTCAGCAGGTCACCTGGCAGGTTCTAAGCGAATTATGCAACGAATTATTCAGGAGAAGGGGAGAGTGTTCGACGCGTCCCCCCCCCCTCTCTTTTTTTTTTTTTTTTTTTTTTTTGTCTTTAGGGGCAGGGTAGGGATCTAGCAGGCAGCTCTTCTGATGTGGTTAGAACTTTGCTGAACTCCTCCAGGGTGATTCTCCCTCCCTCCCCAACTTTCTTTGAGCCCTGGGAACAGCACTCTACTAGGGGGCGGGTATCAGGGGAGGAGAGGGCAGGCTCGATCCAGCAGCGCTGCGGAGGACTTCAGGACAGCTTCGGTGAGATACTGGGCTGGGCTTACTGCACATACATACACTAATAAAACCTAACCCAGGCAGTCCCAGGCATCCAAGCCTTCTTCTCCACCCCCCCCCTCGCCCCCACTCCCACCCCCGCACTGTGCTCTCAAACAGAACTCAACGGGTTAAAAGTCGGCCCTGGCGCCTCGTTTCCTCTGCTAACATTTGTGGCACTAGGACTATTTTGTTAACTAGGTATATGCAATTCACAGAATTTCACGGTAAATTCCCCAGACCAAATATTTGGCTGAACAAATAAACAACATTATCCATTCCTGAAAATAAGCCAGTAGAAGGAGGGGAAGGCAGGGGTGGGGTGGGGTGCTTGCTAGAAAGTGACCTGAGCTGTACAGCCACCGGCCAGGACCTTTGGCTGAGTACTGGCGATGTGGGGCTTCTCAGAAAGTCGCTGGAAACCAGGCAAAAGCAAAATGAGGCCGCCTGAGGGGAACCCATAATGGACTTCCCCTGAACGATTTATTCAAGCTTGGTACCATTAATCAAAGGGGCAGCGACCTGGGGGGCTGAAGCGGAGGGAAGAATCCCTCTCTGCAGCGAGTCTGAAGGAACCGTGGAATCTTGCTGCCTGCCTCTGGGCTCCGCTCTCCTCTCTCCACCTGCGCTCTCCAGGGAGCTGGGGCTTTGGCAACCACCCCGCTTCTATTTTTATTGGTTTCCACTAAGCTGCTCCTTTTGGAGGACTGGAGGACCTCAGTAATTAAAAACAAAAATGAGTCCTGCTTCACCCACTCAGCTCCCAACAGCAGATGCAAGGCAGCGTACACAAGAATGCAGCGGGTGTGCACACATCACCCACAGCAAAACACAGATGCCAGGCATGTATGTGCTGCATCTACATTGTCCTTGAATGCACATGCGTCACCAGCAACTGCTAGGACACTTTCAGAATGCAGAAATGTAGCTCTCCAGATCCTCCAAAAGGATGACACCAAGCTTCTACCCCCAAACCATTCAACACTAGCAGAGAAAAGGCACCATAAGAAATGAGTTTAAGGAGATAAGGACTTAGTGGTTGGTGAACATACATAAGACAGAGGCTTCTCCTTTGGCGTACATAACTCCTACACATGCGTCCTTCCAGAAGGTTCACCCAGTGCTTGATGGAGGGAGTCCGCCATCTCCAAGCACAGTATCATTTTATGTGTGGTTTTGATTTTGCTTTTTTTTTTGTCTCCTGTATCCCCAGACACACTCACATTCACTCTACAGTTGAGAATGCCCTTGAACCTCTGGTCCTTCTGCCTCTATTTCCCAAGCACTGAGGCTGCAGACTGATTCAACACCTGCCCCTCCTGCCTGTGCCTTCTGTAGGGATCCCTCTAGAAGCTGAGCTCCATTTTTCAGCTTGGCGTCATCCTTCTTTTACTGTGTCCCCAAATTAAATTTTCTGCTTGAAGAACCCCTGATGTAAACACAAGTCCCACTAAGCTGGTGATATTCTGCCCAGCTCTACAGAAGTATAGTGAGGAAGGCAGCAAAGAAAAAAAGATCTGGCATTTGACTCAGGAGGTTCCACGAAACAGAATACTCCCAGGGCCTACTTTAAAATGTCAATCCTGGGCCTTCCTGATAGCTCTGCAGGTAAGGTGCCTACTCCTCAAACTACAAAACCAGACAATCTGAGTTCAGTCCCCAGAGGTCTACATGGTGGAGCGGAATGACTTCCCAAAGTTGTTCTCCGAACTCCAAGGTGTGCTACGGCATGCATGCATTCTTTCTCTCTCCTTCAGTATCTTGCATCAGTGCCACCATTACCAATCGCCCTCCACAGTATAATATTGAGATTGTAAGTTGATGAGAGTATTCATGTGGGAAATGAAGGACAAAGGGACCCTATTGTGTGATATTTAAAAAGTAGTCACTAAACTTTCCCAAGGCAGGGTTCACTACTTTTTTTATTGGATTAAAACCCACTCATAGAAAAAAGGCAAAAAATAAAATTAGAGGAAACACACAACTGCCCATCACACACACACACACACACACACACACACACACATACTATATATATATATACATATATATATGTATATAGGTTGGTTTTGGTATAAAATGCATAATGGTACTAACAACTGGAGATTCCCTGGGGCATGATAAAGACAGAGGTGGGAAGCAATTTCCTAGAGCTTGAGACTTCTCCATCATGCCCAGCTGCGACACAGCCCTAACAGGTGAGCAAAACCAGAAGATGCACAGGAGCCCAAAACTGAGCCTTTTATCCGACCTACTCCTTTCATCCCACTGTTTCTGCAAGGCATGTGTCATCCAGATGGGAGAGGATGCTGCGTCCTTGTGAACATTAACTAGAAATGGAAAACAATTCATCCTGGCAATTACCATCTCTCTGCCATCACGTTGCTCCTGTTCCTACAATTTATCCTCCTTCATTCACCCCCTGCATCCATTCTGGTCCTGGTCCCACCTCAGCAGAAAAGGGTGGGACAAAAAAGAGAGAGAGAGAGAGAGAGAGAGAGAAAAGCTATGGTTTACCTTTAAAATAATGACTCATTTTATTTTTTCTTTTAATATGTAGTTATAAATATATTTTGTCAAAATATATGATCAATATGGTCAAAACATTTGCACGTAAAGTCATAAATAAGGTCAAGGTGAATGTTTAGGGGTTTTTTTCCTTTTTTTTTTTTTTTAAAGATAAGAGTCCAGCTATAAAGAAGCAGTCTGTGTGGTGTGTAGGTGGGTGTATGGGAATGTGTGTGTGTGTGTGTGTGTGTGTGTGTGTGTGTGTGTGTGTGTTTCAGTCTATCCTCCTGGGCTGCCCGATCTCAGCGACACCCACATCCCTCTACCACCATCTCCTGATAATTTTTTAGTACCACCTTGTCATACTCATCCAGATACAGCATGGAGATGGCACTCAATTCTGTGGGGACACAACAGGCTTTGGGGATACTGGAATTGACAGAGTTGACCAGGGTCTGCACAATGGCGTGGTTGGTTGAGTTGAGGTGGTCTGCCAGTGGAAAGGGGCAGTCCCCGTGGCAGTAGAAGGCCTGGTAGCCTGGAGGGGCCACAATCCAGTCATTCCAGCCCACATCACTGAAGTCCACATAGAGCGAGTGGCGCCGGCAGTTCTTATTCTTCTTCCTGGACCGCTGAGGATGATGCTTGGGGCTGCGCTTGGCCCTGCGGCGGCGGGTCAAGGCGTGGCCGCGGCCATCGTGGCCAAAAGTGACCAGGAGGGGCCGGAGCTGGGCCCAATCCCCACTCCCTTGAGGTAACGATCGGCTAATCCTGACATGCTGGCCCTGGTGGGCCCGTGTCTGGTGGAGGTGAGTCACCTCAATGGCCAGCCCATAGTTGGGCTGCTTCTCCTGGGTCCAGCGAAGGACCGCAGGACTCACATCAAAAGTTTCCCACCGGGTCACATTCTGGTGCACTAGCCTGGTGTCCAGTAGTCGAGCGATGAGGTGCCCAGGCACTTCTGCGGGGGGCTTCATGACCTCATAAATGTTTATACGGTGGAAGCCCCGCTCCCAGTCAGGACTCTGGTCCACCTGCTCCCGAAAGAGCCGGAGCTCTGCGGAGGAGATCACCTCACTCTCTGGGATACTGCTGAGGTTGAAGAGGAAACGGAAAGCAGAGTTTTCACTGGTCCCTGGGATGTTCTCCAGATGTTCTAGGCACAGTCGAGAAGGAAAAAATAACGAAGAAGAAAAAAGAAAAGAAAAACACATGAGCTTTGGGGGGAGTTGGAATAGTCAAGAAATAACTAGATTGGGCAATTAGTGAATTCTACTTATAAAGTGGAAGCCTAAGGGAGAGAGATAAGTGTGCCTTTTAACACGAAGGAGCAAGATGCAGGGCAACTAGAAAACTCACAAAACTTAGCTAGTATTTGTCAAGCACCAAAGACAGAAAGTATCTCCCAACCTCCTCTATATGCCTAATAATTTCCATGTGTCAACTCCTTTACTCCACCAGCCTCGGACTCCCCCCTTTAAAACCCTCTCTTGGCTTTGTGTACACAGTTTTCTTTACAAGTGGCTGTAAAGGAAAAGAGAGGCCAACAGCAGAGGCAGAAGCACGCACACAGCCACCCTCTACTCCTTCCACCTTCGAATATGTTACTAAACATTTCCCCAGCGATCTTGGAAACACAGAGCATGCCTTGTTGATCATGTTACAGAGGGGAAAATAAATTCCAACACAGTAATGATGCTGGTGGATTAATAACTCAGATTTACTTTGGAAAAGAAACATCCGCTAGGAAACATTCAGATCGGATTACAAGGCCCCTATTGAATAAACCTGACAAACACACAGCTGTAATATTAAATTCAGTAGGTGCTTTGAACAAAATGGGCAGAAAACCCCAGCAGAAAAAGGCTTTGATATAGCAAAAACACACCGCTGGGGCTGGCCCAGACTAAGTGGTGTCATTCCCCCTCCTCTCGTAACCCGCCCCCCCCCCTTTCAGGCTCCAGAAAGTACGTTCTCCGGCAGCTCTGGAAATTCTTGGAGGTAAGCGGCCCGTTCCTCAGCCTCCTGGATTCGGAGCTTTGATGTAACCTGAACTCTCCTTCCCCAGGGCTCCCACCACGGCCCTCCAGCTAGCCCCGTCAGCCCTCCCCCACCAGACCTGCGAGGCAAAGAGAGACTAACCTTCATGATGGAAGCTTCTCACGGTGTTGGCCCGGCTGGCAGGGCGCTCTGGGTACTCCAGACCCGTGCCCTGGATCTGCTCTTCCTCCTCCTCCTCCCCAGACTGCAGCCGGTAAAGATCCCGCATGTAATCCGGGATGACTGCGCTCTTGCTCGGGTGCGGGCGACGGCGCAGCCCGAACATCTGCAATAGTGTCGCCTCGAAGTCCCGCAGGAGCTCATGGCTCTGGCCTGAGCGGCGTCCTCCCGCGTGGCCCTGAATCTCGGCGACTTTTTTCTTCCCCGTCTCAGGTATCAAACTAGCATGGCTCGCGCCTCCTAGCAGGACTTGGCATAATAAAACGACCATCAGCATTCGGTTACCAGGAATCATGGTGTCTCTGGGGAGGGGGAGGAGGTGGAAGGTTAAAGAATAAATAAACACCAATAAATAGCGAGAAATGGAGATGTCTCCGAGTATGCATATAGGACAGTAATGGAAGGGTCAAGATGTAAAACAGGTCAGGAAGATCAAGTTTGTGTTTTCTCCCTCACCCCCCCCCCCGCCCCGTCCCCACGCACACACGCACACACCAGCTGCAGCCATGCACAACCCCGAAGTAAGAATTGCCCTGTAATTACTTGGTCTAACTTGTTTACAGTCAAATAACCCCAAATCAGATAGCCTCCATCCTGTTAATCTTTTTTTGTCCCAACTGCTATCCGAGCCATGATCTCAGCGTGGCTTCTTCAAGGATAAACAGTTAGCATTGAGGGGCCAAAAGGGGAGGGGGGAAGAATTAAAATGCCTGGCTCTCCACTTCGGACCTTCAGTTTCTCTCCCCTCTTCCTCCACACCCCCCTTGTTTCCTCCGTCTTGGAGTAAAACTTCCACGACTTCCAGCTGGATGGGAGCTAGAGGGAGAAATGAGCAGCTGCGACAGTGGGGGGCAAAGACAGGGCTGTCCGATCCAGCGTCCGAGAAAGGAATCTGGGGGCTGCTCGTGGCTTTACGGGTTTATTTCACGGTGGCCAAGGCGTCGGAAATAATCAGTAAAAAGCATCTCACTTCCCGGGAAGGGACGGGAATCAAAGCCAACTGACTTTTGACAAGAGTCTGGGGCACTGGGCAAGTGGGACCTGGAAGGGGATAGTTAGCCCTCTGGGGACAACCCCGAGCTGCGGATCTTTCCTGTCTTCGGTCCTCTCTTTCCCTACTTTCACGCAACGCAGCGATCGGAGTCCAGAGGCCGAGTGAGCCGAGATTTAAAGGGAACCGGGACTCTTCCCGCGTCGGGGCTGCGGGAGGCCAAGGGAGCCACCGCGCAGCCCAGACAGCTAAGCGTGGGGTTTGGGAGGGGGAGACCCTCGGCAGGGACCGGCAGCGGCGAGGATGGGGAGGGGAAAAGGAAGAGGTGTCTACTCACTGACAGAAAACAAGGCATGTAATAACAGTCCATGATTCTTGACAGCCAATCTTGAACAAACTTGCTGGAAAGGCTCAGAGAAACTGCGGCAGCGCGTGGCTCCGAATGGCACTCCGGAATGGCTCCTAAAATGAATATTTGAATATAATGAGACTCTGGCGCAGACGGGCTCTGTTTTTCTTCCAGCCCCTTCGAGTCACGTGCGCGCAGTGGCCCCGCCCCGCTCACTGCCAAGCCCGCCCGCCCCTCCTCCACCCACCCACCCGGGCCGCGCTCCGTCCCGCCCCTCCTCAGCGGTCAGGGAGGAGTCCCCCCGCCGCTCGGGGCGCAAAGCGAGTGCCCCACCGCCGGTGCGATCCTCGCCCGCAGACGCGGCGCGCTGGGGAGCTGGTGCGCGCCTCTACCTGTGGCGCGGAGCTGGGGGCCTGACCCTGACCCCCGAGGCTTCGGGGAACCCTCAGGGTGGTCTTGGAGGCATACGGGACATGCTACGCCCTAGAGCGCGGACACCACTCGAGCGGGGCCCAGAGCTGATCTTAACTCTCCAAAGTTTCATCACCCAGTGGCTCTGGAAGACAGACAAACTTAGGGACCCCGCACGCACCTGCGCACAAACACCCGCGCACACCCTGGCACTTCCCCCTCGGGGTCTCGGAGAGGTCACCTAAGGCTCCTAGCCACGGGTAACCGGCCGCGGGCGAACGCCGGCGAGGGCGCTCAGAGAAGCAGAGCGACCAATCTAAGCTGTCTCCCGGCCAGAAGCTGCAGAACACCGCCGGGATCGGGGTATTGGGGTGTGGGAAAGTTAGAAGAAACGGCTTGGGGAGTAGCTTCTCCCGCACGGTCGCGGAGAAGCCCCGCACGGCCGCGACCCCTCCAGCCACGCTGATCTTCAACCAACCGACCGGCGGGGCTGTTCTAGGCGGCGGGGGGCGACGCTCGCGCTCTCAGCTCCAGACAGAATCAGAAAAAGGCGTCGCCGAAGAAAGGGCGCATCACATTTTTTCAGGTCTGAATGTCGCCAGGGTTTTACAACTCGGACCCGGCGCAGAAAGGAAATCCCAAGTCGTTCCCAGGAGTCTAGAAAACCGGGAACAGCTTCGGCCTGCACTCGACCTCTGCGTCTGAGTAGCTCCCCCCGGTTTGGCTTAGTTTTTAAACCACCACACTCCCCCTCCCTCACCCCGCCACTTCCTTCCCCCACCCCTTTCCTCTTTTGCACCAGCTGCAGAATCGCAGCAAATATTCCTTCAAGAATTTTATCACCCCACGGCTCAAGCGAGGACCAGGCGGCCTGGCAAAGAGATGTCTCTGCGCTGCGCCCAAACCCGAGCCAGCACGACCCTGCGTTTCAGCGGTGTCCAGGTTCGGAAATCGCTTCGGAACCCACCGTTCCAGCCCGAGTCCTCTCCACCCCGACTCCTCTCTTCTGCCGAGGCTGTTCCCTGTTTTTGCCCGGGGTCACTCTCCTTGGTCTCCATGCTACCCCCATCTTCCCCCTCCCCCACCACAGTTTTTGGGAGAGAAGGAAACTTGCAAGAAACCTTTGAAAAAGGACCTTTAGCCATGGGTACTGACCGTGGTGCCCGGCGCCATCCTAACCCGCGGGTCTGGGTGCGGAGGCCGCGGGCGCCCGAGCGCGACTGTCCCTGCCGGTCCCGAGTTGCGACGCTTTTTGAGCCAATGTTGCCTTTCCCTAACCCCGCGCTGCAGCCGGGACAGACTGAGAGAGGAGAAAGCAAGCAAGGGGTTTCTTGCTATCGTTTGCTTATTTCTAAGCGAGGAAAGGAGACCGAGATGCGCTAGTGTCTGGTGCACGCGGGGCGCAGGAACATGGAAGGGGCGGGCGCGGGGTTCCCAGGACAATCCGCGCTCAGGAGTCTCCCAGTGCCGCGACAAGAGCGCTTGCAACGTGAAAACCAAGTGAATGGAAGAACTGGGAGTTAGTTCAGTTTCAACTTCAGGTTCTCTGGGATTCATCTCTAATCCCGCTTTTCTTGCCACAGTTACTAATTTTAAAAAATTGACCAAACAGAACTTTTCTCTCCAGAACTTTTTCCTGAAATGGGGGACGGGGGAAGTAGAATTGCAGAATGCTGCCCCCGACGGTTGTCCTTTACTCCGGGTCCCACCTCCAGAGTTTATTTGAGTTAGCCTCAGATTCCTAAGTACGTGTCTGTGGGATTTTAACGTCTCACAAAACGTTCAATTTATCAACTGCGATACTTGAAAACTATCAGGAGACGTCTGAGACCCGGGACTCAGCTCTCGTGGGAAGTGGTGGCCAGGGGCAAACTCCGACCCTCTCGGGTTCAGCTGTAGCCCTGAACGCCAAGAGAGACTCCGGTCGGCTCCCAGTCCTGCCAGAGACTCCCCCACTGGACACATCACGATGCGAAGACGCGTCCTGGTCTCCACTTGGCATCCTAGCCACCACCCCTAAAATCTTACAGCACCCCCGCCCCAGAGATAAAAGATCCGCTCCCGGGGTGCCGAAAGTCTCTGAAAATCGCTTGTGCAGAAAGCGGGTCCAGCAGCTCTAGTTCACAAGCGCTGGGGAGCGCCCCGCAAGCCGGGAGCCAATTTGGGTGACAACCTCCTCCACGTAGCCCCTCGTGGGGCAAGCGTGCCCCCGAGTCCAGCAGGACTGCGCTCCCCAACACAGAACGCTGGCTAGGGGTTCTCCCACACACTTCTAGGTCGCTGTCCTTCAGTCCCCTCGCTCTCTGCGTGACTCGGAGCGGGCTCCTTCCTCCCCGCCCTTCGCGTGTTGGTGGATTGCAGCCGCCAGGCCAAGGGCATCAAATCCCGCAGTCCATCCCTACGATCCATACCAAGGGCTTCCCCTCTTCCCGCCTCTGGGGCCCCGCACCGCCTCCAAGTGGAAATCGCCAGGAGCCGCCAGAAGAAAGTAGCTTAGGTGGGGACAGTAACATACACGGAGGTGTCTTTCAGCGCCAGCATCCCCAACCTCCAGCAAGACTACTGGAGAGAGAAGGAACTGGCCATTTCCCCACTAAGGGTGCGCCTTGTCCCCTCTAACCCGCGCCCCTCGCCAGGTAGCTTTGCTCACCATACGTCCCTGCAGTACCGAGCTCGCCAGCAGCAGCTCTTGGGGATCGCTGGACCGCTGCAGTGAACCTGGACGAAGGTCGGGGACTGGGTCGCTGCAGACTCCAGACGGCTTGGACGGGAATCCCATCAGGGACAGAAGCGGGATACTCAGGCCCGGCAGCCGCGGCGTCTCAGGCTATGGTCCCTCAGCTCGGACACCTAATTCCCTTAACTCCGCGTCCCTTCCTTCCTACCTTCCTCCACCACCCTCCTGCAGCTACTCCTGCCTTCTCTTTTCCTCCCTTTCTTTCTTTCTTTCCTCCCTCCTCCTCTTCCCCAGCAGCTCCTCCCTTCCCTCCTCCCTGGCTCGCCTCCCTTTCTGGAGATGGGAGCCCCGCCCACATCCTCCCGTCCAGCCGCCGGGCCTGGCCTCGCCTGGCAAGCCCGGGTCCCGGAAGCCCGCACAGCGCCCCAGCGTTCAGTTCAGTTGCCGCCTAGGCTGGGACACTACCGCCTCCAGCTGGGGAAGCGGCCCGGGGCTCACCTGGGGACCACGTGCAGAGGTACTAGAAAGCATGCACCGACTAGTCGCTGTACCTTCCAAAAATACCCATGGGAGTCTGGGCTTCCCTGAGTTTAGAGTAACTGCTGCCCAAACTGATGATTAAAACACTGAGTAATCACCATTTACCCCGAGTAATTAGAGATAATGAAACACCTCTAAAATCAGGTTATGGAGAAAGGAGCTGTTGGATTGGTTTAAAGCGTGGCCTTCCATAAACTGTTAAAGGATTTCCAAACGTTGAGAAACAGGCTGTGAACAGAGCTGTGTACCTGAAAGAAATACCTCTCCAGATATTAAAAGGAGACTTTCCTTCCAAGACAATTTTTTGAAGTGTTTCCTGTAGAAAGCCTTGGTGACAAGGCCTCAGAAACACAACCTCCTTAGCAGGATATCTTCCATGTTCCCTAGGTCTGAACGTTCAGAGGACAATGACTTGCAAGCTGGGAGGGGGAGGACATGTTTTGAAAAGTATGTTTATAGCTCTGAAGCCTTCCTAAGACCTGCCACAGCAGTTACTTCTGCTTTCAGTTGTTTGGTTGGTCTGTACCTAAGAATCTTTAACCTGGGCAGTTGAGCCTTCCCAACCAGGTAACAACCACAGAAGCAGCTATCTTTTGGACCGCATGGAGACAGGAAAAGATGCGCTTTGATCTGTTTTTAAAAAGATGAAGGGGGATTTTTTTCATTAAAAAAAAAATCATATTATCTAGCAGGTGGAATGTGGTGACTTTTAAAACTTCCCAAACAGAACTGATTTCACACACTGCCTGGGATGGGAACTATCAGCCCCATCTCTGTCTTCCAGGCAAGAAAGGAGAAGGACATCAGGTTAAAGGCATTGCCTGGGGCCTGATGGAAGAGCAGCCCCCTGCTCTTGGAGTCCTGAGTTACAGATGCTCAGCTTGACTGAGGCTAGCATCCTCCAGGATGCCAAGGAAGTGCTGGAAGACTGGCTGTTTCTGGTCCTGGTGTGATGTGTTCTGCGACGGACATTGTATTCCCTGGCCATCCCTGTAAGGCACGGAGGCCTTTACTGAAACAGACAATGTCCTAGGATAGCTCATCTAATCTTCACGTTTACACACCTGCAAAACTTAGAAAACAGGAACTACTTCCTGTAATCTGTGGAACAGAGATCACGAAAGGAAGCGGGTGAGATGCAAGAAACATCTGCCACAGCAGGGACCGAAGCAGCACTACAGCATCCTCAAGGCCTGGGGAGCTCTTTTACGTTAAATCACAGAAACAGGCCTCACTCTCACTCTTAGCCCAGTCCTTTCATTCATTCCACTGGGGATCAGTTTTCTCACCTACACATATAAAGAATTAGTCAGATAATCTCCACATTTCCTTTCCATTAGAAAATGATTTGACTCTTTTATTTGAGTTTTAGTGAATATCCACTAGCTTTCATTTTAAATCACCTCTGAATCGACCTCCTCTAAATATTGCTGATTAATCAAGACAGGGCAACAACGCTAGGCAGAAAAGAAGACTGAAAATGTACCTCCAGCCTCTAACACAGCCAAAATTACAATTAATTATTTAAAACAACAACACAAAATTAAATCTCCATTAAATAGTTAGTAATGTCTCTCCTGGGGCATCGGGCTGTTGTTCCCTGAAACTTGCATCGATGTTCACGGAACCCCGAAATAACTCACTTCTGCTTCAGTCACTAGCAAGGTGTGTCCCTTAATATTTAACTCAAAAGTGACAGAGACTGCTGTCTTTAGAAGCAGGACTTTTCTCACTAGGTGGTTTTTTTGTTTTGTTTTGTTTTGTTCCCCCAGTCTTGAATGTTTGGGAACAACAGCTATTATCTCATTTTGCTGAAACCTGGACAATAAAGCGGCCACTGGCTCACCTGTGAAACCCAGATCTGGGAGTTTCTAATTAAGCCACCTGACATTCCTTGTTTAGAGCATGATATGGATCTTTAGGTGTGTGGTGGGAAAACTCACACTCAGCTCAATTGTCTTGGGACAGTATGCTTCTGTTCTCTACATTTCAGAGGGGTGTAAACGTCCCATTATCATCTGAGTTTACCAACAGCTTCTTGACCTCTTCCTGCCCCTCTTTTTTTTCCCTCTTGCTTATACCAAACAGCAAATTATGTTTTATTTCCATTCTTGAAGTAAGGTCCCACTGTGTAGCCCAGACTGACTTGAGCTCATGACCCTCCTCTCAACATGCACCCCCCCCCCATGCCAGGTCAGTTTGCAATACTGGTTCAAGTGTTATTTCACTTATAAGACGGAAAAGTATCACTAAAAGATAGATGCCAAGTCATTATTCAATAGCTGAGGAATGTGCTTAGCTGGAACGTTACAAGCAGTTTATACACTGTTGAATAAGGAAGTGACATTATTACTATGTCCAGAACACATCAAATAGTCTACACTAGTAAGAAAACTTCTAATCCTGTATAGGTAATAGTTCTTGATTCTAGATTCCTGATTAAGAACCACAGTTGGTCTTCAAACTTGCCATCTAGATGTCTACTGAAACTCTAGGGCAGTCCTCTTAAGGAATCTCAGCATCTTTGTTAGCTATCATGAAAACAATAAGAGATTAATTGAAGGTAGAATTAGAAAAAGCCTTTGAAATTGACCTAGACCAATTTTTTTCATGTATGAATATTTGTGTGTGTGTGTGTGTGTGTGTGTGTGTGTGTGTGTGTGAATATGTGTAGACGAGTACAGGTATATGCGTACATGCTATGGGGCACATGTGGAGGTAGAAGAAAACATTCAGGTATCATTCCTCACCTTTCTACCTTATTTGAGGCCTGGATCTCTGCACTGTGGCTGCACAAACTAGTCTGACTGGTATACAAGATCCTGGAGAGTCTCAAAACTCCACTTTTCCTATAGACACTAGGATTGCTGACACACTTATGTGGGATTCAGGGCTTGGAACTCAGGACATCAGTCTTGTGCAACCAGCACTTTACGTGCAACCAGCATCATATCCCTGGCCTCACTGTGTTTTTATCTGTTTTCTAACCTTTCCAACAACCTTCACTAATCCTCTTTCCACAGATGAGAATACAAAATGTATAGAGATCATGTAAGTTGTTGAAGGTCACAGAGTTAGTGAGTAATGGACCCAAACTACAGAGCAGGTCAGTCTGTCTCTTCCTCCACATGCCTTGAACCGGACCTGCAGGGGCGTGGATTCCTGTGGTCACAGCTTCCAGCTAAACAAGACTTGTCCCAGCAAGCATATTCAAACTGTAGTGACTAGATGCTGTGTACACCAGGACAGCTATGAATGTGGGCCAACATAAAATCATAAACATACTTAAAACATGACAATATTTTGTGTTTTTTTTTTCTTCTTTTTGTAACTGGGATGCAGGGTTCTTCAATGACAAAAATGAAATGAAAGCAGAGAAGCTTCATTTCTTCTTCACACACAGTCCACTTTAGGGCAAGACTTTTTGGGGCCTTTCCTGGAAAAGAGATTGGGATCCTAGTAAAGGAAATGATCTTCTCTGTGGGTCAAAGTTTGCTCACTGTAAAATGTGAAGACCAAACAGGCTATTAGCAGGTTTTTCAGGCCTGGGATCCACAAATGGTACATCCTACTGGTTAAACTATAGTCAGGTAGCTGACCCTCCAGGGCCTCTCCTTACTTGTAGCCTGAGAATCACTTTTATTCCTTAATGTTCTTATATGCATTAATATAATAAAATGACAGACACAACAGGGTTCCATAAAAAATGAGCAATTATTATTTCCTACAGAGGTAGTGATTAGCTTAGCAAGTAGAATGTAAAGAGATACTTCTGGTGTGGATATTTAGTTAAAGCTTGGAACATGGCATGCATTTCTATGGAAATGTCACCATGAAACCAATCATTTGTATAATTAAGATGTCAATAATTACAATAAGAACAAAAGAAGCTTGTGCTAACTTTGTGAAGGAGGGAATTATATCCCTCACATATTTTGCTGCTTCTGGTGCTGCAGCCGTCGGAGGCACTTGCTGAGTAAGGTCTGCTGTTTGTATGAGCAGCACTCAGAGAGAGCTGATGCTCATTACAGTGTGTCTGTGCAGAGCTGACCTGTGCACACAGCTCTGCCGTGATCATTCATGCCTGTCACTCAGGTCCACCGAGAACAAGGAAACAAGAAAGTCTGTGATGTTCAAAACATCTTCCACTCTGGTTTTCCTGATTTACATTTGTTATTTATTTATTTACTTATTTATTTGTTTGTTTGTTTGTTTATATTGGTGATAAAGATTAAATCCAGGACCTTGCACCTGCTTTGAAACTATCCCTCATCCCAAGAAGAAACTTTAACCCACTTCTACAAATTATTCCTCCTCTAACTATCTGAGATTATTGCCAGCCCACCCTTGATATAGCTTGTTCATGCTGAAGAATAAGAACTTACTGAATAATTCAGAGTCCTCTTCTGCCATGTACCGGACTTTGGGCTTGATTCTCCACCATCATAGTAAGAAAAGAAAAGAGGAAAATGGGAAGAGTATGGAATGCTTTTTCAGTTCCCTGTACTTTAAATTGTTGCTTTTGCTTGGGAATGTGGACTTTTTTTTTTTTTTTAAATCTTTCAACTATAAGATCAACAGTGGGTAGTAAATTCTAATTGCAGTGCCAGAAACAAACATATGACAAGATTGCTTACATAGCTTAACATGCATAACATGTGGATGGCTTACAGGTTTGGCTATACTAAGATAGGCTCGACACACCATGAAGGTTATTTAGCTCCTCTCTCTGTTTTAGACTTCTCAAAAAAAAAAAAAAAAATGTCAACCACCTAATTCTATTGTACACACATTGCTCAGAAATAGATTCTTCTGGAGTGCATGAAAAACTCTGGAATATCTTTGTCCTTAGCTCGCACATCCTGCTCAGTCGTTTTCCCTCCCTGGCAGGCCTAAAGAGTATGACCTGGCCAAGAATGTGGTGTCACCAGAGGATAGGTTTTGGAAACAGGAGACACACAGTCCCATACTGATGTCTGATTACTGAGTGAAGCATTGTGGTTTCCCAATTACATGTCAGTTTGGTAACAGCAACTTACATTGTCCCCTCAATTTATGTTAAAAACTTTCTAGTCTTTCCCAAAGAAAGTTTTGTCCAAAGGCATATGTGATCCTAGAATTTTTTATTGTGTAAGACTTTTTTAAGTTAATAGATTAATAGTTCAAGTATTTCAAAGTCCTTTAGAGTCTGAAGGAAGTTTTCATTAATGTCCTGTTCAAAAATAATTGTGTTTTGTTTATATCTTTTTAATTATTTATTGTGAGTGTGTGTGTGTGTGTGTGTGTGTGTGTGTGTGTGTGTGAGAGAGAGAGAGAGAGAGAGAGAGAGAGAGAGAGAGAGAGAGAAAGAGAGAGAGAGAGAGGGCACTGTGTGTCCCTGTGACTTCTAAAATCATCCTGGGTTGCTTCTACTTCCTTTTTGCTTCACTCTGGCGTTTCCCAAGCTCTGCCCACCGGGGCTAGAAGTACAAGTCCCAACTTTGCCACCTGGCAGCTTTTACGTGGGACCTGGAAAACAGACTCAGGACCTTCTCTCCAGCCCATGTTTATATCTTTTCAGAGACTGTGTATTGCTATGATAGGTGACTCAATAATGCCTAGTGATGATCATTTTATGGTCAAACTGTATGAGATTTGTGCAATCTCTCTCTTTCTTTTTTTGCTTGTTTGCTTTTTGAGACAGGATCTAGACTTCTTTTGAGGTCACTATATAGCAGAAGTGTCATGGCTTCCTGATCCTTCTGTTTCTACCTACCAAGTGCTGGAATTAAAGGTGTGTGCCAACATGCCAGATTTATAAGGTTCTGGGGATTGAAACCAGTACTTTGGGCATGCTATTCAAGAGCCCTAGAAATTGAATTGTAACCCCTTGCAATGACTTTTTAAAGTTACTTTCTTTGGCCATCAATTGAAACCTCTGAGCAAGAGACACTATTTAAGGCACTATCAATCACTGGTTATGCAGGACAGAACTGGCAGGAACCTGATCTGGAATCACTCTTTTGACCTCTCCAATGTGCATAAACAGTGTAACCTAGACAAGAATGTGATTTCCAGGCAGCCATACCATCTGAAAAACCCACCTTATCTATCTTCCTAAAGCTGCAGGGAGTCTACTCAGTAACCTCTCTGTGGAAGAAAGAATGATCGTATCAACCAAGGCTTGACACATGGGTACTAGAGAGGGTCATAGTGATGGTCCATGCCCCAATCACTCCCTGTTTTACTCCAGCCCTGGAAGACAGGATACAGCTGGGTCAGGAGAGAAGCCCATGCAGACATCAGCTTGAGCTTGGCTCTTCCCTTCCTTGGTTTCTGGGTCTCAAAGGCTCTGAGCATGGCAAAATGTCTGGAGGCAAACAGCATTGGTATGTGTTTCTTACCCTACAAAGGATAGAAGAGAAAGAACTGGACTCCAGGTCCAGATTCTGGAAGTCCTGGGGTTTGAGAAAAGGGAGAGAGAGAGAGAGACAGAGAGAGAGAGAGAGAGAGAGAGAGAGAGAGAGAGAATAGTAATAAGAAAGGTGGCTGGTGAAGAAGCACCTTTTTTGATTCTTCAAAGCAAGTCTTTCCGTGGTGACCTTTTCTGAGAAAAAGTTTTGATCTTAAAAAAAAAAAAAAAAAGCCAATTACCTTTGTCAGGTCCAAAATTTCATCATAAAAGGTGAGGACAGAAGGGGTTCTTCACAGCTGCACGGGCCTAGGATTCTCAGAGAACACATCCAGTAGTTGAACCAAGAGTCAAAAAACTTTCCCTCCTGATGTGGGTTCTTCATTTATTGCCCGAGAATGATTTTTACTTCATCGCGTCCACATTCAGAAATCAAGGAGTGAGAATAGTGGAAGAGAACTGGATTCCACAGAGGACAACTGCAGGGGGGGTGAAGAGTTCCTTAGGGAGCTGCCCACGCGTGGTCCCCTGGGTTCGCTTCCCGCTCACAGGTCGAACTAGCTGGGCACGCTGGGACTTCCAGACTCTCAGCAGGTCCTGGCTCCCCAGCCCCGCCCAGGCTAGCCGACGGGGCCATTGCCCAGCTCTTCACCCTGAAGTCCTCCCTTGAGTCGGACTCACGGCTCGACTTGCCCAGCCGAAGAAAACATCAGTCTGTGTCCCAGACGGATGTCCTAAGGCCACCAGAGGAGAGGGCAGCCTGCGACGGCGCTTATTCCCAAAGGCTCTCGGGCGGCTACTGAGCCCACTCCCTGGACACTCACTGCTTCCGGGTCCCTAACGGAGACACTCCAGTGGTGCGTGGGTGGGTGCGTGGGTGGGCGGGTGTGCAGGATTGTCCCCATCGCCGGGCACCACCGCGCCACCTCCAGCGCGCGCCTCCATCCCCGCCGCCGCTGCCCGCCGCTCGGCCTGGGTTATATTTAGCCAGAGCGGCTGCACCCTCCAACCTGCGAGAATTCGCTCCCTCAGACTTGTTTGCAGGAGGCTAACCTGACCCACACTCAGATAACAGCAAACTGTGGAAGCTATGCTCGCCTCTCAATCGCCCACAAAGATCCTGAGTGCTGTCCGAGAGAACACTCCTAGACGCCTCACTCCCGCCTCCTTTCCCTTTGCCATTACTTGGAAATTCGGGATCAGCCCCCAGAGTCCTAAATTAATCATTAAAATGGGAGGCCTTACCTCGAGACTCCTCCGGCTTGGGCAAAGCTGCTCCTGCGACGCGGTTTCTCTCTGCTGACCAGGGGGCAGAGTGTGTTTTTCCTATCCATTAAGAGAAAGCATGTCTTTCTATGGACTCCTGAGAACCCTCCATTTGCTAATCTATGGACTCCTGAGACCCCTCCATTTGCTAATCCCAGAGTGGTACCTACAAGTTCCTGCCATCCTAGCCAGCGACATTTGCAAGACCAGGAGGAGTTGATAGAGTCTCCTGATTTGGAGAACATCCTTGGCTGTAAGAGGTTTGGGGGTGTTGCGTCGGAGTGTCCCTGGTGAGTAAAGGAGCCCAGCCTTCGGTCAGCCTCTTAAATGAGAAATGAAACATTGCTACATAACATTCATTCAGCACGAGGAATGGCAGCACGAGGAATCTGAAGCCCATATCTCAGAAGTCTCATTTCATTCTGAAAATCTGCGCTTCCTTCTTTGTTCACTCCCTGCACGGCAAGAGGCAAGAGCGCCCACCACCATCAGCAGCTGAAGGTCCCATCAGTTTGTTACCAGTCCTGGGTCTCACCTTTCTCCAGCTTCAGATTTTGAGGACAGGAGTACACTGCATGACTGAGGGATTGACTCTTAAGGAGAAAACAAAAGTAATATTGGCTTTCTTCTTTCTAAGTAAACTGTGAATCTTTAGAGATTCTTAAACCTTTCTAAGTGTCCTCCTTAGGAGTCTATGGATGGGGCTGGAGAGATAGCTCAGAGGGTAAGGCAACCGCTTAAACCTGGTGATCTGAGTTCAATCTCTCAGAAGCCCACATGTAGCAGGAGGGAACTGATTTCTGAAAGTTGTTCCTTGACCTCCCACCTGTGTGCCACGGCATGCATTTGTCCTCCCCTCCCTCAAATAAATAAGTGAATCATTGAGGGACTTAAGAAAAATTTACAAAAAGCAAAAACAACTAAGAGCCCTAACATTCATGCATCTGATTTTTGGTGTGAGTGTAAATGTGCATGGAGCCATCATTTTACCAAATGTTCAAAGAGAACTGGGACCTGGGAAGGTAAAAGGACAACATGAACAATCCCCCTTCCCCATCTTTACGCGAATACGATCCATGTGCAAACTAAATCTTTCCTACTAAACTAGGTCTCAGTTGCATGCACAATTTTAATTCAGTGAAATCCAGTGACACCCCACAATACAATATTCTTGACTCCTCAGGGACATAACAGAAATGTTACTCTGTAAAGCACTTTGAGGTAAAGACCCTGAAGTGAATCAGAGCCCAAATTCCTGCTCTGTTCATATTAACCGGACCTGCCAGTAATTCACCAATATTCATGACTGTCAGCATAAGGATCAAGTGCTGGAATGTATGTGAAACTAATTTACGGGCCACAAAATATATGGCTGGTGGCATGTATGAAAAGAAATACTGATGGGTTTCCACATGCTCGTTATAATTAAATGAACAATTATGGGAATAATTATAATTATATGAGTATTTGCATATTTTCTTCTGCCATATACTTACAGGGAGAATCAACACACCTTGGATCCCCAACAACTAGTAAGCATTCTCATGCTTCACTGTCTCAATGAATCCTTGAGATAAAGTCTGTCTTTATGTATTGTATGAATATACCATCCCCATCAATCCCCTTCATTTTAACATATCAGGAAAATAAGATAGAGAGACAAAATTGCCCAAGGTCATCTAGCTAACAAACACCAGGCTTTAACACAGCCATCCCTTCTTTGAAGAGGAAATAATAGAAAAAGAAATAACTTTTATTCAGATTTAGGTAGATCTCTTGTCCTGCACATTTTTGTGCGAAGTCCAGGCATTCAGGATCAAACAACTGCCTTGGGATGTTCAGTCTTCTTATAAATTCTGGACCCTCAAAGAAACTGTCTTTAACCTGCTCACTTCCCTTTCATTTCCTCCACAGTTCAGGTTTACTAGCATCTTAATTGAAACATACACACTTGCTTCCTTATTAGTGGCAGCTAGCTTCTTCAGCTAATTAGGACGACATCGAGGGAAAACCTCTGCCTTCCATTCTGCAAACCCTCCCAGGAACATGGTGTAGCAGCAACTATCATGCTTAGCAACTAACATGCCCAAACACACACCCAATCCCAATGGTTAAACATCTCACAAGATGTTAATTCACAAGAACATGCCTTCCCCATCCTGCCCCTCTCACCTTGTCTATCACACCAACACATCGAACCAATGAAGCAAAGTATTCATTTTGCTATTCTTGAAGTTGGAAGCACATTAAAAACATAAACAGGAGCTCTATCCACTTGCCTTTAAATCCTTTCTTGTGTTTTGGACAGTGACACTGCATGCTTGGTTTCTCTTTAGCATAAAATACATAATAGCAAGCCCAGACAGTGCAATTGGTAGATACTCCAGAAAGTAAGCAGCCATCTGTTCTTGATCTGTACTTGTGTTCTAATTATGTCTTGAGGACTGTACAGCAGAAAACAAGTGGCTGTAAGGCCAGGGCTGAAGGCAAAGACAAGCTCAATGGGATCATAGGAGGAGCTTTGCTCAAAACCAGGAACAGGGATGGATCGATAGTTCTGGGGTTAAAGCCTTTGCCTCGAAGGTGAAAGCAAAAGGATCCGAGTTCAATCTCATGTAAAAAATACCAGGCAGAAACAGTAGTGGTCAATAATTCCAGCCCTGGAGGGCAGAACCTGGGATACCCCAGAGCAAAATCAGTAAGGTAGAGCAATCCAGAGTGATTCCTATAGCCACCCTCCGGGCTTCACAAGCACACACAATTAAGTGCCCTTTTGTACAGACTCAAATATCACACACACACACACACACACACACACACACACACACACACACAACAAAACAAAACAAAACAAAACAAACAAAAAACCCAGGAACAATGTGCTCCTACATAGAACATGGGTAGGACATAGGTAGGACACAGCTGGACTCACCCACTGTGAAACTTCTCAGTGATATTTTGAAACTTTTACAAGGATGGGTGGTTGACATACATTTTTCAAAATAACAGTCACCTCTGTGGCTTGATTATTTTCTTCATAGACCTGAAGTCTGATGGTCTATTTTAGATCTAGCTGGAATCTGTTCTTACTTACTATATGTCTATGTTTTATCTTAGCCTACCTTTTGCTGCTATCATACACTACCCAGATTAAGCAGTGCAAAGTCATTTGACGCTCAGCTCTGGTAGCTGTCAAATCCAAGATGGAAGAGCTGCACCGCACAATGTCCTCTTGCTGTGGCAAGACAGCATGGAGGAAAGCATCACCTGGAGAACGCCTGAGAGAGGAAAGGACACTAGCCTGGAGATTTGAGGTGCTCCCTCCCATGCGAGCACACAGCGCTGAGCTCTCCCATGGTCGACCTCATCTGGTAGGGCTCACCTCTCAGCTCTGGCCATTGCTGTTAAATTTCTCACACGTGAACTTTAGAGGATAGATTCAAACTATAGTACTATTGAAGGAACTGATTCATCTGATTTTAGGACTCCATGATCTCTAAAATTCAGGCATTGACAAGTTTTTCCTATAGAGAGCCAGGCACTGAAAGTTTAGACTTTAGTCATTACATCTTCCTCCTACCTCCTTCTTTCCCTCCTCTTTTTATCCTGCTCTTACAACTGCAGATAGATGATAGATAGATAGATAGATAGATAGATAGATATCATTTGTATTCATTTTCTATGTTTACATAACCAAATACCAAGGACTGGTGGTGTAACTAACACAAATGTATTGTCTAGATTTGGAAAACTACATGTTGGAAGGTGTCAGAAGGTTGACCTTTGAAAGGATGCCTCGATCCTAGCTTCAATCGGCTTCATAGCCATCTTTGATGCTATGCTTTGATGCAGTTTGAACATATTCTCCACGTTCATGTGTTGGAGCGCCAATCCGCAATGCCAGTGCATTGAGAAGGAGCTTTAAGAAGCGATGAAGCCGCAGGAGCCAAGCTCTCACGAATGGGCAAACAACTCTATGCTGCTGTCATGGGTTCACCTCCGCCCCTTCCCACTCTCCCTCTTGTTCTTTTCATGCCTTGCCCTCTGTCTTCCACCATGGGGTGAAACTCTTCCTAATGCTGTACCAGACACCAAGAGGCAGGACAGCTACACTTCTATTGCTTATAAATTGCATATTTTCTAGAGCCCTGTCTCATAGAACAAAAGAATAAGTAGACTTATTCTTTCCACCTCTAGATCTCTATGTACCTGTCTGTATCTGTTTCCCCTTTGTACAAAGAACACATTCAGGTTAGGAGCCCATTCTCTTCTAACTGCAGCAGAAGCAGTCATATTTTCAAATAAGGTCACCTTCTCAAGTATTGAGTGTTAAGTTATTTATTTCACAAATGAATAAAGGGTGGGGGGGAGACAGAATTCAATGGATGAGATAATTCTTATCTAAGGGGTCATACAAAAGGAAGCTATGAGCCTTGGTAAGTTGTTTATTCTTAATTCTATAGTTTGTTATCCTTCATGACTTTAGGGGAAAAAAATCATTGTTTCCTTTTCTATTTCAATTAGCATCTTTCTATCGAGTACAGCATGTTTTTGGTGGCAAGGAAGGGGAGGAAGAAAATAATTTAAAAATTCTTGTCTCTGGTCTCACTGGGTCTTAGAGTGTAGAAGAAAAATAATTTGACCACAAAATAAATAAGAACAATCTACAACATGTCAGATCAGTACCAAAAAAAAAAAAAGTCAGAAAGAGAGATACAATGGTATTAAACTGTAATAAGTAGAGAGCTGAAGGAGCTGTGAGCTGGGCTGGACATATGGAGCCTGTTCCTATGATCTGGATATGATTTAAGTGTGCCTCCCAAGGATTCATTTGTTAGCATAATCCTCAGTGTGACAGTGATGAGAATTGGTGGCATTTTTAGGAAATGGAGCCTAGTGCAAGGTCACAGGGGTGGCGCCTTTAGAAGGTGGAGTGTTCCTGTGAGTCCACAGTCAACTCTTGTGAAACTGGGTTGTGTCAGACAGATACTGGTGTCAACCGAAGGCTCTGAGCTCTAGGCACAGTTGTGAGAAATTAGTAGTTGAGTTAAACCCCAAGCAAGCCTGAAGAAGATTGTCTGATTGATGTGGAGGCCCAGCCCATAGTAGGTGGGACTAGTCCCTGTGCAAGCGAATGAGATGGGGGAACTGGCTGAGGAAGTTGGTATCCTTTGCTGTACTGACTAGACGTGCTGGTCTGGCAAGTAGGGATTATCCCTCTCCCAACAGTCCTGCAGATGTATGGATATGGTGTGGCCAGTTCCCTTGGCCCCTGGTGTTGATGTGGGCATTCCTGCCAAACTGGATAAGGAACTGTAACAAGACAATCATAAGCCAGAATAAAATTCCTTGTTCCTGAAGTTGTTTGGTTACAAATTTACCAGCAACCATATAGAGTAACTACAACCGGTTGTTATGAAGGAAAAGAGTGAGTCTCCCCTACCCCTACCTTCCCTCACTCCCTGCCTCGCTGTGAATCCATCTCAACCATGCTTCCACTCTATTATGTGCCACGAGGCCCTCGCCAGAAGCTAAAGAAATGGGGCTGCTCAGTCTTGGATTTTTTTCCGGATTCCAAAATCATGAGTTACATAATTTCTTTATTACACATTAGTCAGCCTTGGGTGTTTCCTTATAGCTGGAAAAAAAAAAGCATTAGTGTACCCGGGAAGCCCTTCCGTTCTAAAGGAAGAGCAGCATGAACCCTGAGGTGTTTAGGCAACAAGCAAGCAGGCAAATGTCCTTCAGCAGAAATGGGTGGGCCAGAGGACGATGAGATGAAGTCAGAGAGGAGGCCGATGACATGCTTGATGATATGTATCCTTGAGTCATGGCCTCAGTGAGGACAACTGGTGGGGTGAAGCTGAGACAAGCAAGACGCGCAGTCTGAGCAGGTCCCTAAATCCAAGGTGGGCACCTGAGAATGTGTGCCTCCTTAGGCTGCATGCTAGGAGTTGCCCGTTTCACTCTAGTTCTGGCCCTGAAAGGGCTTTGGCTCCAACTGCAAGTCAGAAAGGAAGGCTCTATGGGGCAACTTACATTTGATTAGAATCATTCTGGCTGCAGTGTTTAGGACACTAAGGAAAAGACAATTGAAATACCTCCCAGAGAAACAAGGCAGAGGGCTTCACTGTTAGTAACCCAGCAGGGGCATCCCAGTGTTGACGCATAACCAGTGGATCTTGTATTGTCTTTGCATTTCCATACAGCATGCTGTGGAGGTCACCCTCAGTGCTGGATTCTGTGCCAGGTACCAAGATTCAATTTCAATAATGAGCAAGAGATGGCCTTCTCCACAAGAAAAAAAAAATTCCCTTTCATTCTTCTTTCTTTCCTTCTACTTTCTTCCTTCCTTACATAGCTTGAAATTGTGTAGATATGCAACATAAAAAATGAGCAAGCAAAAACAAAACCTTATGTCTCACCTCTCGTCATCTTGGGAATTTACCATGACTATTTTTTGATCCATTCCACACCCATTCTATTCACAGTGATACCTGAAAGATAGTAAGCACCAAGGAATAACAGGACATCAACTAAGATTTATTATGCATTCTCATGAGAATACCTCATCTCCTTGTCATTCTTAAGGTCAGGAATTTTGGGGCCCTGAATGTTCTATCCCTACTCCTTTCTTTAAAGGGATAATACTGAGATCCAGGAAGACCCTCCTACTTAGTGATAGAGTGTAGCTGATTGTATTAAAACTGACTGTAAAAATATCTTGTCAAATATCTGAGTGTGTGTGTGTGTGTGTGTGTGTGTGTGTGTGTTCATTATACAGTTCAGACTGTCCTGAAACTCACTGAAGTCCTCTAGCTTCAGTTCCCCAAAATGTTAGGATTATAGATGTTAACCACCACTCCCTGCTTCCTGTACATTTTATTAACATTTATTCACTTGTGTGTATGAGAGAAAGAGAGAGAGAGAGAGAGCAGCAAATACCACGGCAGTCAGATGGGGATCAGAGGACAACTTTCAGAAATCTGTTCTCCTCTTCCACCATGTGGGCTTTCAGGAATCAAACTCAGGTCACCAGGTTTATGGGCAGGTCCCTACCTGCTGAACTATCTTTCACATGCCTCCCCCACTGCCATGTTCTTGAATGAAACTTTGACCCTTTTCCTAACCAGAAATGAAGGATCTACATTCTTCCCCTTGAACTTAGACACATCAGTTTTCTGCAGCTGCTGCAACACATCATCAAAAATCCCATGTTTTAACACAGTACAGATCTGTTATCTTAAGCTTCTAGAAATTAAAACTCCAAAGCAGGTCTTAGCAGGATAAAAATCAAGGTGTTGACAGGACTCTGTTCCTTCTTGAAGCTCTAGAGAGAGTCTGTTCCCCTGTTTTTTCCAGTTTCCAGAGGTTGCCTGTATTCTTGGGTCCACGGTCAGCATCAGTCTGGCCTCTGTTTCATCTATCTCCTCCACTTCTGATCTTTTTGGAGGCCTGTTGAAAGGACCTTTGGATTATATGTATGCATATGGATAATCTCTCTGAGGCTACTTCCTTAACGTAATCATACCTGTAAAGTCCTCTTATCTAGGCTAGGCAGCACAACCACAGAGTCGGGGATGAGGATATGGACTTCGTAGAGGAACTTAACATTGCCTCCATATACCTGCATCAGGAACTGAGGAACCTGACTACCGAAATGCTGATGCTGTGTAACATCCAAGTCTAGGCCATGAAGGTGACGGCTTCCTACTGGTTGTCTTGAGTCCTTTGATTTTACCTAGTGTCCTCACTATGTTACCAGGAGACCCAACTAAAGCCCAAGACAAGAAGTTCCGTGAGAGGTTGTGTTCTTGTGTCCTGGTTGGTTGGTTGGCCCCCAATTGTGGCCATTCATTTAAATGAGCATAACATCTTGACCTAGACATCACAAAGGAAAGATAAGTACCTTCACTACACTCTGTTGAAAGGTTGACTCACAAATAAAATGAGAAATATTAAAATGATTGTTGTAAGTCACTAGGTTTAGGAGTGTTTTGTTATATAGTCATAGGTACAGATGAAGAACCACATAGGATGACCCAAGTCTTTGGTTTCTCAGCCCCAATTGACTTGGCCTGGGCATAGCTCACACTTGTCATGCCAGCACTTTGGCAGTGAAGACAGGAAGATCATGTGTTCTAGATCTTGTCTACAGAATCAGACTCTGTCTCAAAAACCAAAACAAAACCAGAGACAAAGAAAAATAACCCCATGAGCAAGAACCATTTACTGAGCACTCTTAGGAACAACATTCTTAGGAAATTTAAATTTTTCTAAAACCTGTTGTTCCTCTTCAGAGAATACCCTGTAATCTGATGAGAAAGACATACAAGAACCACCTGGCAGGAGACCGGTGCACCAGCCATGATAAGAGATGGGAGATTCTGTATCTGCAGGCTTAGCACAGGAAGAGCAGAGAAACCAGAGTCCAAGGAATTTTCTGAGGACTGACTGATAAGGCTTTTCCCATGAGGGATGTCCAGAAACAAGAGGTATGCACACTGTTGTTCCTAACCATTCATGCATGGAGAGACCTCATGGTGTACAAATTCAGTGTGATTACTAGAGAGGTGAATCTATGTCTTTGAGAGCATTTTCTCCATTACATGTTTTATCCCAAGGTTGGAATATCTAGAAAACAAAACTGGGGGCCATCTTAAGAGGTGCCTGCACTGTCTGTTACAGTTGGGGTTTTAAACGCCTCTCAAAGACCCATAGCATTATTGGAAAGTGTCAGAACTTTTAGAAGGAAGAATATAATGAATGGACGGTAGAGAGATCCCTTCAAGGGTAGATTAGAACCCGTCCACCATCCCCTTTCTCTCTTTCCTTCTGCTCCCCAGAGCCATGAAGAGTGACTTTGCTTACCATATGCTACCTGAATAAGATTCTGTGTTTGTCATATTTACTCCATATGTTCCTGATAAATTTATGACAAAACAGCTTAAGGAGGAACAAGGGCTTTTATTCTTGCTTACCCTTGTCCAGTTGTGGTTATTACTCCAGCTTGGCAGGAGAGTCTACACCAGCATCAGGACCTAAGGGAATTGATTACACTCCAGTTACAGGACGACTGAGAGAGTAAACTTCCCTTGCCCGACAGCCTATCTGTTCAAGTATGCCGAAGAATGCCAACTTACTTAACCGTCTCTCTCCATTTTGTCCAGCTCTCTGAAAAATGGTCCATCCACCATGAGCTGGTTCTCCCCTATCAATTAGACAATCTCCTGCAGAGTTTCTCAAGGTTTAACTTAACTACTAATTCTTTACAAATATATCCAGAGTTCCAGCTTTCAATTTGTCAGGTTGACATCTATGTATAACTGTGACAGTGTTGTTGTTGTAGGCACCAAAATAACAGAACCAAACAACTATAGGCTGAAATCTCTGAACCTGTAAACCAAAATAAACCTTCCATCAGGTTAGGCTGATTTTATGGGGTATTTTGTCACAACTAAGAGCATTAACACACTATCTGTATAAGACACTGGAATTTCTACTTTCTATTCTCAGGAGGATCTTAGTCTCATTTACATAAGTTGGCAGCTTTACTTCGTAAAAGTATATGACAAAAGAGAAGGTGCAATAAGTGTTCTTATTTCTAGTTTTGTTTAAGAACTCATTCATATGGAGACCACTTCCTACCCCATTTGGGTCAACTCCTAAGTAGAAATTTTCTTCTCTCATGGATGGAAAGAAAATCATTTTCTTTCCATTACTCAGTAAGTTTCAGGCCATTTTTATGTGGATTTCAGAGATATCCACAAACAGGAATTTACCACAACACATACCTTCTGCTTAATTTCCACAATGGGTTACCATTGCATTAGGCTAGAAAGCTTGGGCCTGTATAATTATAAACATGGAATTTCCTGTAATTTCAGGCAACTCAAATGATAGCCAAAGAATGTTCCATTTTGCCAGCCATGAATGTCAACTTGATGGAATTTAGAGACACCATGGGAACAAACATCTAGGGCCTGTCTGTGAGAGAGTTTCTAGATTAGGTTAACAGGGATGCAAAGACCTAAGGGGCCACATCATTCCATAGGCAATGGTTCCTGGACCAAATGAAATTGAGAAAAGTAACTGAGCAGGACCATCTCTCTGTGCTTTCTGACTGTGAATGTCATGGGACCAACTACTTGGGGAGGTGGGGAGGGTCCCTTACTTCCATGCTTTCCCATCATGATGGACTGTGCCCTTGAACTGTAAACCAAGGTAAAACCCTTCCTTCCCCAAGTTATCTTTGCTGGCAAGTTTGTCCCAGCAACATGAAAAATAACTGATACAATTTTCATCATTGTTCAAGACTGAATAATCAATCTTTCATTGGTTTGAGTCACAGGAATTGCTATCAGAAATCACTGGAGACAAGAAAAAACAGTTTCTACTTTTTTTTCTACTCTTGGAGCCAGAAAAGCAATGTACAAATGGTGTTGGAAACTAGAAAAACTATGTAGAAAGAGACATAGAAATGTTCAATTAAGGGCTGGAGAGATGGCTCAAGGGTTAAGACCCTGCCTCACAAGCAAAAGGTCCTGAGTTCAGATCCCAGATCCCACATAAAAAACGCCAGGCAGAGTCAACGGGGCACTTCTGGCCCTGGTGGGCGGAGCCTGGGAAAACAGTGAAGTAAAAAGGAAGTAGAAGCAATCCAGGACAGTTCTCCAAAATCACCCCTCCCCAGAGACATGCGCAGGGGCCCGAGGGGCCCGCGGGCACACACACACAAAAGATATATAAAATTTTAAAAAATATTCAGTTGACAAGAATTTGAGGATTTTATTTGTGGCTTTAGGTGATATTTTTATAAAAATGTATGAATGCTCTAATTTAATTTAAAATAAATAATATTTCCAGGTTATCATGCTAGCACAATTTAATTTTAGAAATCACATGAAAGACATGAAGAAATAAAAGTATTTCTTTCAATCCTTTGACCTAGAAATAATTATTACTTGAAAAAAATACTATTGGCTACTTTTTTTGCAATTATACACTTGAAATTTTTAAGTAGAACTAAGCGGCATTTACTGATTGCAAACTGATTTTTTTTTCAAACTAGACCTTTTGTGGTTAATACATCACATACATCTTTGCATTAGATTTCACTGGTGAAGCCAGTAAGAGAGGCTTTCTGGAAACCGAGTACATTTCTTGCAGGAACATTTTATCAGATGTCGATTTCATGTATGTTACAATCTTTTCTCTGCTTGTTAATTCAGAAAGTATCTATTGAGGATCCACTGCAGATGAAGCACTGTTCTAGGTTCTGGGGATACAGGTGGCAACACTGTTGTCTTGAATCTGGACATTCAGAAAGGACAGACAAGTACTGAGGAAGCAGATGAATGCTATTGGAAACAGCAGGAAATTACAATCAGGAATCCAAGGCTTCGAAAGCTTAACAATTCGTATTGACATACACACAAATGGCAACGTTGGGATCCAAATCCACACAGTCCAGTCCCAGAGCCCATCCTCTTACTGACCAACTGCCCCACTTGTTTCTGATTTCTCTGCATTGAAGTTTCCTTATCTGCAAACCACAGCCCATGCCCTTCATTCATAGCCGTTCTTAGTTTCTTCCAGTATTCACTACTCATAAACTATGTAACCTTGTAGCAATGGCTTAACCTTACTGGGTCTTGCTTTCCCCATGAAGTGAATGACTGCAATGTATTTTATGAGATCACTATACAATGCATAGAAAGTGCAGTGTCCGGCATACATGGCTGCTGTTACATGTTATCATTGATATTAATATCATCACTGCTTTATGTTACAACACAGTTTTGAGGTTTTCTTTTTTTTTTAAGCTTAACTTTAATACCCTTGCAAATTTAAGGCTGAAATTGCTGTCATTTGGTCTGATTTTTACTGTTCTCTTTCTTTCCCACTCAGGAAACAGCTGCATGTTTGGGCAGAGGGACATAAAAAGCATTGGTAGATAGTCACGTTGCCACCACAGATGTCTCTGCCTTGGCTGAGCACAGAAGACAGCAGCCAATATTCACAGAGAACTGCAGATGTTTTCCTGTAACTCTCGGATCAGAGGGGCCATTATAGACACAGTGCGAATATTGCCGACTTTTGTGTTCCAAATAGAATATTGTAGAATATGCATGCATTCATCCAATACATCTTGAATACCTAGCCTGTGCTGAGCTGCCCTGGCAAATACAAAGGAGAATGGAGGATGCTCCCTTTCTATTTGGATGTCAAAATATAGACATGGAGACAACACACACACATCATTAACCACAGCACAGCATAAGGGAGTCTATGTATATCAAAAATACAGTGGTTGATCCCAAAAGGAGACATTTTGTCAAAGAGGCTTGGAGGAAAACAAGGAAGGATTCTCTGGAGAGGTATTTTATCTGGATTGCGAATACTGAAAGTACTTTAATGGACGGAGATAGGGTAGGACAAAGGTCATTCAAGGTGGATGAATTGAGGTGAAGGCAGATAGAGGAAGGTCAGTAAGCTGCCTAATTACGGGGGAGTGTGTGTGTGTGTGTGTGTGTGTGTGAGAGAGAGAGAGAGAGAGAGACAGAGAGAGAGACAGAGAGAGAGAGAGAGAAGCACTCCTCCTTGGCTGTCTTACCTCCACCCAGTCACTTCTACTGTCCTATCTTTACCCAGACACCTTCTTGTGATAGAGTTATAAGCAGTGTAAACTGGGTGAAGATGCTGGAGAAATCTTAACCTACAAGAACAGGACCGGTTCAATTAGGATGCACTTTCCTGCAACATTTTCCTGCTGCTATCTGGCCTCTCTCCTCCTGGGAATGTGGATGGGATTCTTAGAGGTATACCTTGAGGTACAGAGATGATAAGCACAGGGAAAGGTAGAAGCAGAGCCAGACATAGAATAAATAAGTGATTGCAAGATAAGTCCTGTGTTGCTCAAAGTTTCAGGAAGGAGGAAGGAACATATGCAGAAGGGACGGGGAGTATCTAGTGGGTTCCTCAGACAACTAACTGTCAGAAGTGGATGTTTTAGGAATTGTTCCCCTCTCATGGAGGCACTTCTAGGAAGACCTGCTGCCCTTGCTGCTAGGCTTGGGAGAGACAGAGTGTGACCTCTGAAGGCCTCTCAGTTCATCCATTTGTAAGTATTTGGGACTGACTACTCTAACCCAGACTTGTGCAAATGAGTACAAACACAATTGCGTTGACTCCCAGTGCTCTTGGCTTTTGATAAGAGAGAAAAAGATAAGTTCACAAAGGTTCAGCCTCTGGTGATAGAGAACCAGGTGGAGAGTTGCAAGGATGTCTGGGAAAGCTTCAGAATGAAAAGGACTCATGGGAGTGCTAAGTAGGACACTCAGGATGGAAGCAAGCATGTGATAAGTGTCACCACACCTAGTGCATTCTGCCCTTGCGCTGCCCAACTGCAATGGGGGAGGAGTGTGTGTAATTAAGTGGATGAATGAAGTCCAAACTGTAATCTGCAACTCCCTTGCACAATTGATTTGCCTCTCAGAGCCAACCTTGTTTCTCTGTAGAATAGGAATGATTTGCTAGGGGTTTACGAGGATTGAATGGGGTAATGAATGCTTAGCACCGTGACAAGCATAGTAAATGCTCAATAAATATTAGCTCTTGTTATCCAGTGGGTAAACAGCAGTGAGGATGAGTAGACCGTGGGAGACAGGAAGTTCAGTGGGGGCAAACTACAACAGGCAAGGCTAGGGCCGAGGCCGATGGGGGCAGTGATGGCGATGCCAGCCTGTAAGAAGATAGGAACATAAGTATTTAGTCAATCAGAACAGTATTTCTTTTTATAAGAAAAATTGTTATTTGAGAGAGAGAGAGAGAGAGACAGAGACAGAGAGACAGAGACAGAGACAGAAGACAGAGAAAACATTCCATGATGCACACGTGAAAAAGGACAACTTTGAGAGTCGGCTCCCTCCTTCCAGTCACCCTGAGGGCTTCTGGGATTGAACTTAAGTCTCCAGGTTTGAGAGCAGGAGCCTTACCCTCACCCCACAACCTGGAACAGCATTTCTCAGGAGAAGAAGAGAAACTTAACTTCAGTCCACTGTGGTAAATCAAAAATCCAAGTATTGCAGAAACAGCAACAAACTACTAAAACAAACTGGGAAAATGTTTGGAGAGTTTTTACAATTAACATGGCAAGTAATGATGCTCAAAACCTGAGACCTTGCACTATCTGTAGGAGCCTAGGATGCCAACAATGGTCGTTTTTCAGGGAGAAGAGCATCTAGCTGTGTGTAGCAAGTATTTATTGAATACTTACTCCATACAAAACATTGGCATGACATTCAAGTTTGTTCCGAAAAGTTGTGCTTGTGCTGAACAGTTTTGGAGAAGTTTGAAACTTTTACATCCAATGATGTAAAAGCAATCAAACTTGGTGGCGGGGAGGGGGGGAACTCTGAAAATTTAACCATGGATCCTTTTTTAAATGGTGGAACACCTCAAAGCAAACCAAATACATAGTGGAATTTTTTCTCTCCCAAGCACTCTGATGTTCTGCTGAGCCGTCACAAGGTTGAACTCTTCAAGCTGTCTCGTGACTGCAAGATGGCTTGTTCTCATGAACACGCTGTGACTAGAATTGCCCACCGCCATCCCATAGTTCACTTAGTCTGGTGGTTGTGGGGAAAAACATTGAATAAAAATCATCATAGATACTAGGGTGGCTTCCTCTTATTCAAAACTTACAGGCATGCCACACAACATTATGAGTTTGACAGTAGCTTGATATATAAGGTACTACCAACCCCACTTAACACAAGAGACAATGGTGCTCAAAGTTAAATTCTGCATGTGCTGACCCTAAAACTGACGGCTTACTCACTGGGACCTTCTTAAACTACCCTGATCTGAGCTCTTTAAATAAGCATATTATCTGATTTATCTTCTGGATTTGTTTTCCCTAATGTTTTCCCTCCTGGGTTATAAACATCATAAAGGTTCCCTCTAGAAATTTGAGAAAAAAGAAACATTAGAAACATTATACCAGCCCTAGCCTCTGGGAATGAACTCCCTCCCCACCCCCAGATAAGAAAAGATCTCAACACTTAAACAAGATAGTTTAGCAATGGAAGAGCAGTAACCAACCAGAGTGCAGAATATCCAGACTCTAAAATGCTCAGCCAGTTAGGCCAACCAAACACCTTCTCATCCTAAGGCTCAGGGGATCTTGTAGAAGAGGGGGCGATAAGGTGGTAAAGGCCTGAAGGTAGGGAGATCCACAACCAGCCTGGTCATTCCACTCAAGACAGGCTGCTGCATCCAGGAACTCACTGTGGTGAGACTTATCCTCACCAGACCCGCACAATGGCTGACATGTCAACATTCTTCCCACAGATCAGCAAGAAACTCAGGAGAAATAAATACATGCAGTGGGCACCTTAGGGGTTAGTGTCAGGAAGGTGGGTCTGCCTAAGGAAAAGTCACTTAATTCTGCTACAGAATCCTAAGCCCCTACTAGAACAGTCAATCCAAAGGGAACCCTGGGGCCCACATAAGCAGACTGACAGAAAGGTGGAAGAGAGAGGGATGAGTAGGAGAAGGGAGGAAAGGGTGGGAAAGGAAGGAGGGACAGGGATAACCATTCATTATGTTTGTAAAACTAGAAGAAGAAGAAAACAAGAAAACAGAAAAAAAAGAAGCATTATACTCATAATTTTAATCCTTATATCTCAATTACCAAAGTCAAAGTCCTCATTCCCAAAGCAATACTTTCAATTATGAGTTGAATTTAAAAAGAGAAACAAGGGCTAGGGAAATGGCTTAGTGGGTAAAGTGCTTATCTCACAAGCATGAGGATCTGAGTTCAGACCCCCTGCACCCTCAGAAAAAGCCAGGTGCACTTCTATAACCCTGGTGCTGGGGAGGCAGAGACAGAAGGACCCCTGGCTCTCACCTGCCAGTCAGCCTCACCACAGGTGAGTTCCTGGTTTATGGAGAGAGAACAAACATGGAAAGAGAACACAAGGGAGCGAATGATAGAGGACGATTGTCCTCCACACACATACTAATGGAAACTCCATAATGCAACCTTCACTTTTGTCAAACTATAGGCAATGGAATGAACAAATAAGGTCTATGGTAAGGAGAGGGTTTTCTTTCTTTCTAAATCAGAGTGGCAGGTGGATAGGAACAAATATGTACAAACTCTGGTACATGGCAGCAAGGATCATACATTATTAGGGACACACGCATGTTACATGCAAATTGCACAGTTAGATCTTAGTCCACAGTCCCTGATTTCTACTACTGATTGCAGAGGGCCAGTGTCTTCGCTATAAATTGACGTCTCAATAATTAGAATATTGTTTTAATGTGAAAGAGGAGATACGAAGTCAGGCAGATGATGAAATCATAAATAAAGCAAAGTCACTCAAATGCTGACAGATGTCACTCATATGAGTTGAGACAGCTACCCCTCTTCACCAAGGTCTCAAGGCATTTCCCTTTTCTCTGAGATTGGGAGGCAACTTGACTGGTCTATTTTTCATAAAGGTCACAACTTTCTGGCTCCCCGAAGCCTCATTACTCTGACTTGAAGAGCACACTGGCATATTTGCATCAACAATTTTTTTTTTTTAACTGGGAAATCTCACACAAAAATCTTAATTCCTTCTCACGTCTCTGGGCGTCAGATGATCCCGCCACACTGGGGTGGAATGTTCAGCCGGCATGAGCGGCTGGGGTGATGGCCCCCTTGAGATGTGGTGGTCACTGTGGGTGACCTACTTCCCTGGGATGCTGGGATTACTAGCCCACCATAGGTCTCATGCCTTCAGCTCTGTTGTGCTTCTTACACTACGGAATCGTGTCTCTGTGCTCACAGTTCTGTCTCAGACAGGAGGATAAAAATCAAAACAAGAAGAATCAGAGAGAAGAACATTTCTGCAATAAGTTCCAGCCAGTTTCAGACAGATGTCTGCTTGGTTTGGCATATGTCTTGTTTGCTGCTTTGGTGGTCTGTATCCCAGCATTCTTTTCTTCACCTTGGGTTCTGGGTTCCATTCCTGCTCTATCCCTTACCGGTCCCGTGGGACTTTGAGCAAGTTCCTGTACTTCCTGAGCTTCCTTCTCTCATCTGTAAGATGAGGTTTCCGCCCAGAAATCCTTGTCCACTTACCTCTGAGAAGTTTCCTTGGTGAAAAGTACCCCAGCTATGCGGGTACAGTCTCCCTTTTTTCTTAGACGTCTTCCTCCCAAAGGCCTCCCAGGTTTCAGTGGGCGCCGAGAGGCCAGGCACATGATCCCGACTGAAGAAGCAACAAGGAGAACTTGCGGTGGGAAATGAGAGAAGGAACAAGGGGAAATTATGGAAGTGTCAAGAGGAAAAAGAGATGCCCTGATACAAGGAGAAAGGTAACAAAGAAAAAAAATCTCAACTTTGGATGTAACATACCCAAGAAGAAAACAAACAGGGTTTTTTTGTTTGTTTGTTTTTTGCATTTAAATAACATTATAGGGGCTGGAAAGATGGTTCAGGAGTTAAGTCTCCTCCTCACAAGCAAAGAGACCTGAGTTTGAATCCCAGATACCACATAAAATTGCCAGGCAGAAATGGTGGTGGCCTGTACCTCCCACCTGGAAGGTAGAGCCTGGGAAACCCGAGTAAAGTAAAAAAAAAAAAAAAAAAAAAAAAAAAGTAGCGCAATTCAGGATGATTCCTGAAGTTAAGTTTGGGTCTCCATAAACATACACAGTGCTTCTGATACACAGAAACAGATACACACACACACACACACACACACACACAGATATACACACATACACAAAATAAATAAATAAAAATAGCATTATAAGTATTAAAAATAATAAATGATTATTATAAAGAACTTGAAAAATTCTAAAAATCCAAACATAAATTACAGTTGTATTCCATGAAGTCAAAGACTGCTTAGCCTCAAATATATAGTGCTCTAAGCATTTTTATTTTACTTTTAATATTTTAGGAGTTATTACTTTTTACGTATATTAATAGTATAATCATGTGCATGCGTATCCCATGTCTGTATGTCACAGTGCACATGGAGGTCAGAACAACTTGTGGAGTCAGTTCTCTCCTTTTATGTTTATGTGGTTTCCAGACATTGAACTCAGGTCACTGGGTTTTCACCACAATCGCTTTTATCAGCTGAGCCATCCATTTGCCCCCTTCACCATTGCTTAAGCATTCTTTTAATAGGTCATATTACATAGAACCTTCATTGATTTGAAAAAAAAATCATAAAGTAAAATATCCAAAAGGGCTTCCTACAAGTTAGAACGAGGAGTACCAAGGCACGTATTTGCCTGATTTTTGTGTAGGTGGCACATCCAGAAAAAGAACAAAAACAAAAACAAAAACCAGTAGAATAAGTAGCTTTCCACTATTTTTCCATTTGCCAATATAGTTTATAAAGGTTTTGGGTATCATATTGCAAATATGAAAAGTGGGCTTTGTAAAGAAGGGTTAAATGAGACCAACTTGCAAAGTTAAACGAGTGGATAACTGCGCTCTGACTTAGAACTTCAAAGCATTTATTTTCCTCCCTCCCCTCCTTCCCTCCTTCCCTCCCTCTTCCTTCCCTCCCTCTTCCTTCCCTCTCTCCCTCCCTTCTTCTTTCCTTCCTTCCTCCTTCCTTCCTTCTTCCTTCTTCCTTCCTTCCTTCCTTCCTTCCTTCCTTCCTTCCTTCCTTCCTTCCTTCCTTCCCTCCTTCCCTCCTTCCTTCCTTCCTTTCTTCCTCATATCTGTTATTTCCTTGTAACCAATGCTATAAAGTATTCCTAAGAAAGTGCCCTTAGACTTGATGGAACCTGGCAGCTTTCTTGACAATCGCATAGAGACACTTACCCTTCAGATTTTGGTAACCTCTTTCTGATGCACAAGAGATAAGTAAGATGTGATTTAAAAATATTTGTAAGCGTGAGAGAATTACCACATGACTCACAGAAGCTGAGAGCTCCCGTGGCTGCCAGAGTCTTCGGGGACGGTGAACTACTCTTAGATGGGCCTCAGGGGACGCCCCTCAGCAGTAACAAGGATGCCGATTTGCAGTTCAGTTTACCTGACTTTCAGAAAATCTCCAATTTTATCAGTATTGAGCTACATAGATTATTCTTTCTCTACTTTGTTGATACCTAAACTGGTTCCCCCTCCCCCCTTTCTCCTGGGAATGCTCAAGCCTGGGGCATGCTTCTGGGCGTTCTGAAGAGTTAAATGCCACCACTTAAAGAGTTAAAGATCTCTGAAGCCCAAGTAAAAGGGCGATAAGGAAAACGGCTCGCCCACTGGAGAAGCGTTCCTGTCCTTCACCAAAACAACTGCCAAACAGTTTCGGGAAATGCAGCTCTGCAAAGCAGAAGGCTGATTGTAGGTCTTTAAGGTCGGAGAAAGTTCTCACTATAATCATTTATCTTTTGAGGACCAAGTTTAGTTTTCACGTATCAAGAGCTTAACATTTCATTCTTAGGAAAATTGCTGTGAGTGATATGTTATAACCCAGACGACAGTAGCAAAGTATTTCTGTTTATCAGTTCAAACTGAAAATTCCCCTGAGAGATAAAACCATTTCCAGCCCTAGGGGCATTGTCCTGCAACTGGTGTGTAGGCAGGTGGAGGTTTTGGTCTTGTTTACAGTTCTGGTCATTGTATTCTGGAGGAGAAAGTTACCCCATGGAGAAATACTTCCAAACAAAAAGGGGGTGGGGGGAGGCTTCCACTCTGCTCTGCAGCAGGAGGAATTGGATTCTGAACTTCCCTAAGCATTTGGAAACTCAGGGACACTCACTCCCTGTGAAAATGAGACAGTGCCATTGAGTTGTACAGAAGGAGAAAATAGGGAAATAGAGACAGATATATAGAGGAAATTTTTTTTTAGTATCTGTGGCCAGAGAGCAAGACATACTTAAAATATTTGCATCCTAATGAGATAAAAATTTAGCTCTTCAATGTCTTCAGTTTGACTCCTAACCGAATTATAAGGTTGGGACGGTGGTATTCTGGAAGATTTGGATCTCTAAAAACCAGAGTCCCCTGTCTTTTGTCAGAGGGTTCTCTTTCAGAGCTACTAGGCATACTGATTCCTTTTTATTATGGTACTTATTCAAATTTAAATGAAAAGCTTTTTTTTTTTTCTTAGTGACGCTCTTGCTACGCTTATTGCAATGTTGGTGGGAGGCAGAGCCCTCTGTGAAAACATTTGAAAATGAAACACTCCCAGTGCATAATCCCTACCTCAGCAACGTGAGGCTTTCAAATAAGTGAGAAAGAGAAAAGTGCACGTGAGTCTGTGCCTACCAGCAGCCGGCTAGCAGTGTGAATCTCCTCTCTGCAGAGTGCTGACATTTGATACCGCTGTGAACCCAGATACAGCGGGCCCCTGAATTCTCTCCCACCTTGTGACTCACTCTTAAAGCCCTGCACCTTTCCAAGCTCTCCCGCAACAGCATAGAGGCAAAACCAAATCCATGCCAGGGCTCCATTAGGGGTCACCAGTTGTCAGAGGATCCTATCCTCTTCATTCGCTGTCAAAGAGGCCGTCAAGGTGAGCCAATGATTTCTGTCAGGGATCTGGCAGCTTCTGTGATCTTGTAAATAGTCTAATGAAATCCCAGCTCAGAGCTTCCAGAGAGCTCCTTTGGTGACAGAAGAGCACCAGAGAGATGTACTTGGGGCTTCCGTGGTGCGGTAGTCATGGAAGCTTTAGGGTGTGGTGAGAGATTAGGCCTCTGCAGAGTCATTGTAGGTTGCCAGACGGAATTAGCCTTTGATGTACGCTGGGGTCTAAATTGTTTTCTTTCCTTTGATACATTTAGAATTAAGATTCCGTGTTAATCCCTAATTAATTCCAAGATTAAGCTTTCTATTTTGGCTCCTTGAATGAGTGATGTTGGAATGCTTTTAGGGAAAGGTAGCCATAAGAAAATATGTTCCAATTACATTCCAAACCTTGAGGGTATGGTTATTAGGCATGTCTGCCTTAAATATGGGATTTTAAATCAGAATGACATGATTTTTAAGTCAGAGATCATTTTAAATCAGGAGCAGAGTACTAATGACTGTAATTCTACAAAAAAAAAAAAAAAAGAAAAGAAAAGAAAGAAAGAGGAGGAACAGAAGCTATTCTAAAAGTGAACATTCACTTTAGTATAAAACACTGAATTGTGAGGTGTATAACTTAAAAAGCTTAAATATTAAATATGAACACTCGGTATGAAACAGGTAAAATACTAACCGGCTGGAAAAGGCAGAGATGGAGGTGTGTGTTGGGGGGCAGGGTCAACCTGTGCTGGCCCAGAGGTCTGTCTAAACTGCATGCTGAAAAAAAAAAAAAGTCACCCTCCACTCACGTGAGATTTCGTACAGACTCCACCAGAGGGTCTAAGGGCAGCTGACCTGGGCTGGATCCAGGCAAGACTGTGAGGTTAGTTGGAACTTAATGAGTTACCCTTTTAGACATTCCCAACATTCTCATCTCAGGTGTTGCACCTGGTCTTGAAGTAGAGACATTAAAGAACATGGCAGTAAAACCACCGCAGGGTTTTCTGGACCAAGCGCATCTTAAAACGCCCTGTGTCTTCACAAATACAGTTCAGCAACTAAAGTACTTGCTGCACACACAGAAAGACCAGAGTTCAGCATTCCAGATCTCAGGCAAGATGCTAAGTAGGTATGTGATTCCAGCCTCAGAAAGCAGAGAATGGGAACCACCAAAGCAAACTGGCTAGCCAGGTGAGCTCTGGGTTTGATAGAGACCTTGTCTCCAGAACAAAAAGGTGGAAGAGCAATCAGGATGATTCCCCATGTTAACCCAGAGTCTCCAAGGGCATATGTATGCGCGCGCGCACACACACACAACCACACACACACAAAACCACATAATCCTACATACGTAAGGAAAACAAATGGAATACCTGTCAGGGTATGAATCTAGAACATTGGTGGAGCTAGGGAGCTATTGCCATTGCTGTGAGAACTCTGTGTATCAGTACACATGTGTGCTCCCACATGCATCTGAGAGTCACACTCAGGTCCTTGTGCCTGATAGGCAAGTCTTATGTCATTGCTCCCCAGAACCACCTGTGGAATTCATCCCTGTCTCCTAACTCAAGAAAAAAGGAATTGCGTATTTTGGGTGTCATTTCCTGTCTTATCATTCGTCCTGGAAGTTGGGTGGAAGTAAGTGATTTCCTGCTTCTCTTTCCTACCCTTAATTAGGAGTCTGGATCTCCTGCGATAACATCTTCAAAGGTGCTCTGCCATTATCAGTGGGTGGGGCTGTAGCTCAGGTCCTGGCTCCTTCAGCAGTCAGGCGACACCTCAGCTCTCACATCTGCATCAGTTTCAAAAGGGCCTGCACCTGCTCTACTGGTTGGCAAGTGTTTTAATACCACCTGCTACAGGGATTTTATTTTTTTGAGATTTCTCTGGCCAGTCAGTAAAGACACCTTGGATCACTGAAACGTATATTAGATTTGCCATCATCAAATGATTTTAGTTCAATGGTGTCATAGTTAGACAGAGGTGTCAATTTGACAGTCGCGAGTTTGAGCTCTGGGCACATTTGCAGAGAGTTAATGGTTGAATTAAGCCCAGAGCAAACCTGCAAGAGATTGTCTAGCTGAAGGTTCAGCCCATGGTGGGTGGGATTAGGCTCTGGATAAAATACGGAGAACTGGTTGAGAGATTTGGCATCCTTGTGTATACTTGGCCAGACATGTGGGTGTGGCAAGTAAGGATTGTCCCTCTCTTAGCCATTATGTGGTGATGGTGTGGCCAGTTCCCTTGGCCCTGGTGTTAGTGCGTGCTCTCCCATCAAGCTGGACTAAGAACTGTAACTAGTAATCGTAATAGAAAATAAATTCCTTGTTCCCTTAAGCCATTTGATGGTAATTTACCAACTATGCAGATGAATTGCAACAAATGGAGTGTGGCGGTGAATGCCTATAATTCTAGCATTCAGGAGGCTGAGGCAGGAGGATTGTCATGAGTACAAGGCCAGCTTGGATTACATGGTGAGGTCCTACCTCAAAACAAAGAGGTAGAGAGATTTGAGTTTGAAGTGCCAAGTCTGCCAACATGCAAATTAGCATCCCTGATGGAAACTCCAAAGTCTGAAGTATTCTGGAGCATTGGCATAGAAAAAAAATCCCCTTCTGACCTCAGGTGATGTGCCACAATCAGAACACAAGGGCAACACCTAGAGGCACTCAAGGATAAATCTCTGTAATACCTGCAGTAATTGCAAGGAGTATGAACAGGAGGGATGGGGTAGGAGGGCCACGCCAGAAACAAGGAGAGAGGGGACCATGTTACAGCAGAGAAAATAGACCTCCATCAAGGACTGCAAGGGGTGACATCCAATACCCACCAGGATGGAGTGAAGGGCATTGCAGGAGCAGCAAAACTGCAAAAGAAAATCAACAAACCATAATCCAGAACTTCAGAGACTCTATATCAACCACTTGGAACTAGGCCAGCCTAATCTCTCCCCATCCTGAAGCTCAGGGAAATTCAAGGAAGAGGGGGCAGTAAGATTTTAAGAGCAGGGCTGGAAGGTGGCTCAGGGGTTAAGCCTCCGCCTTGCAGGCGGAAGGTCCTGAGTTCGGATCCCAGATCCCACGTATAGACGCCAGGTGGAAGCCCGGACGGCGTGCGTTTCTGGTCCTGGTAGGGCGGAGCCTGTGAATCCCGGGGCAGAAGGAGGTGGAGGCGTCCATGGTGGTTCCCAAATTCGTCCGTGGTTCTACACATACACAGACACACACACACGCGCGCGCATGCACATACACACACACATGCGCACAGTTGAATAAATAATAATAATAATAAAAAAAATTTAAAAAAAGATTGTAAGAGCACAAGGATGGGAGGAGCAATGATATGCAAGATACTCCTCACAAGTTAGGGCCGAAGCAATCACAGTTGGACTTTGCATGCCCTGAGCAATGTCCAACACACTATTGACCCCACAAAGTCTAGCATTTGCTAAAGGCACCAAGATCTTTGGAGGCAAGGGATTGACAGCCACAGTAGTGTTCCTATGCTTAAGGGGAACACAGGAAAGAGTTCAGGGAAATGCCACTGGGTCCTTGTATGTCATCGGAGAGGAGGGCTCAGAGTAGAGTCAGGCATGCACATTAAAGGATTTTCCGGGGATTGGGGGAGAGGCACTGGGGGATGGGGAGGGATGGGTGAGGGGAGGGGCAGCAGGGGGTTGGGGGGGGGGGAGGGAGGGAACCGGTGTACCTACTAAGTTTGTATGAGCGGAAATAACAATAAAAATGTTAAAAAAAATAAAAGAACACAGGGGCAAGGGGATGGCTGAGTGAGTAAAGCACTTGCTGCGTAAGCATGAGGACCTGAGTTCAGATTCTTAGCACCCACTAAAAAGCTGGGTGTGGTGATACAAGAACTGGAGCGACAAAAGATCAGGCAGATGGCTTCCTGGGGAACATTAGTTGGTCAAGCTAAATCATTGAGCTGCAGGTTCATCAAGAGATCCTGTGTCAAAAAATAAGGTGGAAAGAAATTGGGGAAAGACACCCAACATCACTGTCCACTGGCCTCTCCACGTGGGCATACGTGCAAATATGTACATACACATATACATGGAAAACACAGGTCCACAAAAGATGCTGTGTAAATTACCTTCAGGCTATATGTACAAGACACATGTGAAATGTCCCTTCATTTTCTGTTTAGATTTGCATATAAGTGAGTGTAATTTTGGAAATATTTGCATCAGTGCAATTACCTCCAAGTCAACAAATGTAAGATCTGAAAATTCTTCTTGTCCCAAGCATCTCAGAGAAGGGCTATCTGACTTATACTGAATGAGAACCCCCCTATGGCAAGGGAACATTCTGGATGCTCATCCCAGGTGCAAATGCCGAAGAAGACCTATTCTTAAATTCAGCCCACATGATGCAATGCGGAGAAGGCAGGGTGGGGTGGGGTGGGGGACCCAGTACCTTCTGATGTAGACAACCAGGCTGCAGTTAGACCTTGAAGTCCAGAGCTCCCAGAGAGAGCCATTGAGATCTCATTGGTTCAATGTTGAAATGCAGGTAGGTCTATTAGACCTCAGGGGAAAAAATAGCCATGGCTTTAGATCCAAAGGGTTTGGGTCCTCCTCTTACTGATCTGGCTGTCAAATGAAGATTGAAGAATTTAAGACTCTGCCTCAGACCTGCCAAATCATAATCTCTGAAGTTCTGTGCAAGGCCAGGAACTTTCACTTTAAACACTCTGTGGTAGATTTTGACAGACTAATGTATAGCTGAGAGCCACAGGTGTAGGGGCAGGAGTACTGAAAACCACTCAGTATGGGCGATGTGACATGCATGACAGAAGCCAATGTCTGGATAGCTGACAGTTGCAGTCTGTGACCCCAGACCTCTGTCAACGCACTCAATGAAAGGATTACTAGAAAAGTGAGTGCCCTTTGTGTGCATGTGTGTGAATGCTGGAGACTGCGTGCAAGACAGTATGTAGGTCTGTGAGTATGTATATCAAGTATGAAACTAAGAATGTGTACTTGTTAGAGGTGTGTGTGTAGTGTGTGTGTGAGAGAGAGAGAGAGAGAGAGAGAATACGTAGCATGTGTCCTTTCATACAGAACAAAACTGACTTTCAGATCAGAACCTCAGGATGTATGGCATCCCTACCAACTGACTTCATGGCCCTGTCAGGTTTAACAGCAAATGGAGTAAACCAATAAAGCACAGTAAAGCCTAGGGAAACCTTGCCTTACACACACATTAACTTGAGCGTGTTGAACTGCACCTATATCTACATATATAAAGTTTCTCGGTGATCTTTGCATTGGGCATCTATGCCAACTAGGACTCCTGCAAACCCCACGCCTGGCCAGCTCACATTTCCTAAAGGATCACTTGCACCTCAGGGGGCTGGAAGAAGCTCATGTTACCTCCAGCATTGACTTTCCTTCAAACACACATCAGTGAGATGGGGCTGCTTCTCTGTTTTGCTTCTTTCTGCAGCTTCCTTTCTCCCAGTTTGGGTCCAGTCTTTGCGTTGTAGTTCAGTCCAGCTTGACTAGCATTTATTCAGTGCCAGGGAAGACCAGGTGCAACTCCAAGCTTGTGTTTGTGTGCACACCAGACTGGGAAAGGGGAGACCAAAAAAAAAAAAAAAAAAAAAAGATGAACCAGAAGACGCCATTACCTGCACACCTTCAAGGATGCTTCTACATAGACAACGTATTGCACTCAAAATGCAAGGGATGATGCATGATTTACTCAAAGTGCAGCAAGAGGAAAGAGTTGTTCTTTTGCAAGTGAGGGAAGTACACTTTTAGAGTATTTATTTATTTATTTAATTTTGCGTGCGTGTGTGTGTGTGTGTGTGTGTGTGTGTGTGTGTGTGTGTGTGTGTGTGTAACAGAGGCACTGTGTGTCCCTGTGAGGCCCAAGGGTGACTTCGGAAATCATCCTGGATTGCTTCTACCTCCATTTTGCTTTGCTCTGGGATTTCCCAAGCTCTGTCCAATAGGGCTAGAAGTGCAGGCTACTGCTGTTTCCACCTAGCATTTTATGTGGGACCTGGGATTCGAATTCAGGACCTTCTGCTTGAAGCTTAACCCCTGAGCCATCTCCCCAGCCTGATTAGGGTCTGGAAAAGAAAGATCATTTCTATGTCAGTTCTTTCATTTGTTTGGGCTATGAACTATTTTGTGCATGTTTTAATTGTATGATAGTGCTGATATTCAATCATGATACTTAAAATGTACTGAACGCATGGTGCTCTCTCACACTCACACAGTGTAGACATTATATGTGAGTGTTTCAAGATAACTGCTTGAATACAACCACTGTAGATACTACACTCTGTAAATACTCTGGACAGTCTGACTTCTGCTCAGGGAGATAAGCCTTCTCTGTCAGGACCCTTGAGGCCCTCATGCCTTTGGAAACCCAACGGTGCAGTGATTTTTGTTTTGCTTTTATTTTATTGAGTCAATTAATTAATTTATACATTAAAATTAATTTTTGAGAGAGCAAACAGACATACCAGCCGTGGTGTGCACGTATGCGTCAGAGGAACACTTGTGAAACTCGGTTTTCTCCTTCCACCATGTGCGTTTTGGGGTTTGAGCTCAGGTGGTCAGGCCTTGCTTTTACTTATGTCATCTTGCTGCCTCTGTTCGTTTCAGTGGCACTGGAGACTGACCCACATATTGTGCATGCTAAACAAGTGCTCTGCCATCCCCAGCCCTCACCTCACCACCTCGTTTTATAATTTTGAGCCATGGTCTCACTAAGTTGCCCAGGCTGACCCGGAACTCAGTCTTCTGAGTAGCTGGGGTTGCCAGTCTGTGCCACCAGGCCTGGCAAAGAGCGCAATGTTAGTGGCACATACTGAGCATACTGTCCATGGTGGGCACCTCCATGGTGGGCACCGACACGCTTGGGAATCCATCAAAACAGAGCCTAGTCTGCTTGCCGCTTCCCGGCATTTACCTATCTAATCTCCTCGTACTTCAGTTTATACCTCTGTGCGATCTTTACTTTTAAGGTTTTTTTTTTAATTTATCCATTTGTGTGTGTGTGTCTGTGTGTGTGAGTGTACATGCCATAGTGTATGAGTAGATGTCAGAGGACAATCCAAAGGAGTCAGTTCTTTCCTTCTACCACAAGTAGTCCAGGGAATCAAACTAATATCTTCAGGGTTGGTAGCAAGCACCTCTATCTGCTGAGCTCTCTTGCTTGTCCCCTAAATCTATCTTTAATGTAGGTTTGTTATAGACAGTATGTAATCGATCCTGGTTTTATCCAGTCTATACCTCTGTGTTTTAATGGTGTTTTTAGAATATAAGCATTTAGCTGATTGCTGTTGTTAGAGCAATTTCCACCATCTTGCTGTTCCTATTCATTGTACTTTCAGAAGTTTGTGCTGTCTTTCCGTCTTGTGGACTTCGGGGATTGAACTCAGGTCATCAGTTTGTGTGCAGGTGCCCTTAACCACTGAGTCCCACTTGTGGGCCTGGCTAGGGTTCTAATGGATATTTCAGGGAGAAAAGTTTGGACTCCTGTGTTTCCTAAAGAAAGACTGGAATATGAGTGTGATTTTGTTTCCTTCTGAGAAAGGCCTTGAGATATTTTGTTAACAGTATCTAGCACTCTTGAGTGCTGAAGTTTGACTTGACATTGTCATTTAAGGCAACATGTTCATTTGCAGCCAATGAAGCAGCTCAAATCTTCATCATGTATCAAATTGTTCTGACAATTTCAGGGACCTTGCGGACTTCCTTGAGCGTCTCCCCATCTCTCAGCAGAAGCTCCGCCCATGAGTCAGTGTGAATGTTGTTAAGGAAACATAGATGTCAACGTGTATCCTGGTATGCAGAACAAATAGTCGCTTCAAGTCTGACCTGAGTGGCCCAGAGAAGGCCACGAAGACTCTTGTGTTCCACTTACTGTCTGAAAAGCCTCAAGTCCGAGTCACACCCAGGCCTAGTGCTGAGTCCTGTCTCCTGACTAGTCCTAGCGCCTTAGTGTGACACAACTGTAACCTCCACCACTAATGAATTGGTTATTTTTTTTAAAATATTGGATTGATTGATTGATTGAGTGAGTGAGTGTTGGGGGAGACTGTGTACCTGGGGAGGCCCAAGGGTGACTCGGGAATCATCCTGGATTACTTCTACCTCCCTCTTGCTTCACTCTGGGATTTCCCAGGCTCTAGGCCCACCAGGGTCACAAGTGCAGGCCACCACTGTTTCCACTTGGTGTTTTTATGTGAGACCTGGGATCTGAACTCAGGACCTTTTGCTTGCAAGACAGAGTCTTAACCCCTGAATCAGAATTGGTTATTTGTATTTTGGACCCAGTTGGATGTACCCCTGTGAAACAAGTGGCCAACAGCTCAAGCGACTGCACTGGATTTAGCAAGATCTTTGTTCTGCTCTTCCTGAGACTAACCAATGTGTGACTTGTCATGTTTCTGTCTTTTTTTTTTTCCAAATTGTGTATATAAGAATGGTGTGTGTGTGGGGGATACATATATGCAGAGATCAGAGGAGGCTATCATATAACTTGCTTTATTACTTTCTATCTTATTCCCTTGAGAAAGGGTCTCTCATGGAGCAAGACTAGTGACCAGCAAGCCCCGACCATCCTCCTTTCAACAGCTCCTCCAAAACTGAGGTTATAGGCATTGGCGTAGTCACACCTGACTTTTGATGTCAGTGCCAGGATCCGAACTCTGATCCTCCTGCTTGCACAGCAGTTGCTCTTGTCTGCTGAGCCGTCTTTCCTAAGCCCTTTCGCTATTTTTTTTAAAGCTTCCACACCCTTAAACAGAGCGTGTCATGAAGCTGCTGCCTTTCATCTTGCTTGGAGGGATGTGGACACAAGGGATGTATCTGATGAAGAGTCTGTTGGCCACATTTCTTAATGTGGAACGGATTGAGAACATTTCATTTCCCAGGATATAATGGAGGCCCAAAGGAAAACAAAGGCCACTTTTCTCCACTTGTATCTTTCCAGCGAATGTCAGGGCTTTGGCATTCCTGAAGGCAGGTTCTCAGGTGCTCCAGCCTGATAACTTTAATCCCTCTGTAACAGTTTATACTCTGTAAAGATAAGCTTCTCTCTCACTGTCAAATATTCTTTCCTTTTGATAAGTGATGATGTTTTTTTTAAATGTGTTCCCAAAGAAAGGAAAATTAACTTAGATCAATTTCAATGACTTCCTTATTTATACACTAAACTTACTAACCATCTTCTCAAAGCTCACATCTAACAGAGCTCAGGTGTCCGCTTGTCTCCTGGCCCAACCTGAATGTCTTTTCTGTGAACAGCAGCCCTTTTTCAATTGCTCCGTAGGTCTGAGGAAGACTTGCAGTTTCTTTTGGTGATAAAAATATACTCCTGGTTTGATTCTGTTGTTCTGAAAACAAAACAAAACAAAAACCCAGAACTTAAAAGGAAACAAAAGTTTAAATCTTGACACATGACTTTCTCCTTCTTATGTAAGTATAGTATCCATCCTAAAATAAGGATTGCAGTGACATTTCACTAACACTTTGAGTTGTCCAAGACTCATCTGCTGCAACACTATCAAAAGCCTTTCTTTGTTTGCATCTCTTCTGACAGGCTGGTAGGAGGGAGGGTAGAAGATACCACTTGAATGAACTGAGCCACTTAAACCTATGCCACTGGCCTGCTGTAGCTCAGAGTTGGAAGTCACCAAACACCCATGTATTCAAAGCATTGAGGAGCACCCAGTGTGGTGCTCCTGGGAGCTGGAAGAAGGAAGCTGAAAGAGGCAAAGCCTAGTGGCAGGTTTAGATCATTAAGGATTCTATGTGCCTCTGACAGGAACCTTGGCCTTGTCTCCTGCAATCGATCTCACTTTCATGCCAGTCAGGGCACGACCAGTTTTCTGACATGTTCACCCCATAATGTACTGTCTTGCCACAGGCCCAAGAGCCACAAGGCTAACTTGACCATAGACTGAAACCTCTAAAACTGAGGCCAAATCAGTCTTTCCCTTTTCAAATCAGTTAGCCCTCAGATTTGTCATAGTAACAGACAGTGGATTAACATAACAGCTACTCAGTATTTAGCACACTGACACATGTGTACCAGTAGTGGCTGGTGTGCCCAATTAGGAGATGTTTTCAGCAAGTCCAAAGGAAGCCATGTCTCAGAACACTGCCACAAATCCACTCGTTTTCACATATTCAAGCATTGGACTGTAAGGGGCCCTTGACAGAGGCAAAAAGGAGGGAGGAATGTGCTGCGGGCAGAACCAGAAAGGGAGCAGGGGGAGCTCGTCCACAGATAGGGAAGACCCTTCACAGGTTAGAAAAAGACTCAGGAAGGGGAAATCAGCTATTTTTTTTTAATCTCTTGCAATTTGCATTAAGGAGAGGGTTGATCATCTCCTTGATTTGTAAAAGCCTCACAAATTTAAGGAAGTCTTTACCATAGAGAAGGTTGAAGGTTTTCATTAGCCAATTTACTTGCCTTTTTCTTTTGTGACTTCTGGACTTGCATGCTGTCAAGAAAGGCTTCTTCCCTTTATCCTATGGTTATGAGTCCATTCACCCCCTGCTTCGCCCTGACAATTTCACTGTCGAATGCTTAAATAATTTAGTATCTACTCCATTTTTTGCATTAATTTGTGAAGGCTGTAAAGTATGGAAAACTTATCTTCTTTAATGTAATTTTGCTCCAGTGCATACTCCATGCAATTTACACTTAGATCAGTTATTCCATTTGTAACTGTTTACTGAAGATCTGCAGCATTCTAAGTGAGAAAAATAAGACCTGGTGGTTGATGTTGATAGAAAACTGACACTATAGTTGGACAAACAACCAACACTTGAGATGATTCCAGAATCAGACAGCATGCAATTAAGTACTAGGTAGCAGGTCACTTACTTGAAGCTCTGAAGAAGGAAAAGTCCATTTGGATAGGAGAAGTCAGGGCAGACTGTTTACAGAAGGTAGAGCTTGGGTTTGTTTATGCATTTGCTGAAACGCTAAAGCAGAGGTTACTGTGTGTGTGTGTGTGTGTGTGTGTGTGTGTGTGTGTGTGTGTGTTAGTTTGAATTTAAAGTGTTAAAGTGTTTTGAATTCTTGTTCTCCAATTTTGAGAGGCTGGGTCTGACCTATAAAAATAGGCGACCACAGGCAGATCTTTGAAAGATATACCTTGGTCCCAATTCTGGTCCTGCCCACTCTGCTCTCTGGTCTGCCAGTATGTGAAGAGACACATGCTCCTAAGCCACAGACTGAGTCATCCTCCAAGCCTTCCTCACTATGAAGGCTAAAACCACAGGCTAGAATAACAGCTTCCTTTTTTCAGTGGTTTTTCTGTCAGGTATTGTGTCACAGTAGCATAAAAGTAACTAATATAGTATATGTTTGCTTCCCATGGACACCCGTTCTTACAGATTTGCCCTTTGAAGGAGACAATGTCTTGGACACAGTGTATTGCAGGATTTGTAGATCTGCAAATTTGAAACACGGTTTTAGAATTAAAAATCAGTTGTAGGGTGATAAGGGTGGCCAAAGAAGGGGTGCTCTGGAGAAGGTTCCTTATTAAGAATTTTCATCCCTGGGCTGGAGAGGTGGCTCAGAGGTTAAGCCTCCGCCTTACAGGCAGAAGGTCCTGAGTTCGGATCCCAGATCCCACGTATAGACGCCAGGCGGAAGCGGGGGCGGCCTGCGCTTCTGGTCCTGGTAGGGCGGAGCCTGTGAATCCCGGGGCAGAAGGAGGTGGAGGCGTCCATGGTGGTTCGCGAATTCGTCCGTGGTTCTACACACACACACACACACACACACACACACACACACAGACACACACACTCGCGCGGGCACATACACACGCATATGCACACAGTTGAATAAATAATAATAAAAAAAAATTAAAAAAAATCACGACCAAAAAAAAAAAAAGAATTTTCATCCCTTTTCTGTAATCCTATTACCTTCCAGAGCCTTCTGGAGTATCTCCTTGCTTGATTCACCAGAGTGTTCCACCATGCAGGCATTGCTTGGAGTCCTTCTTTGGACAGCAGCAGCCTACTCCCTCTCACTGCATGGAGAAGTCTCTAGTATTCTACACTTCACCAGCCCACATATTCCCCAGCTGAGGGAGGAGCTTAGCCTGCTTCAAATATTCTTTCGTGTTAGTATTCAATGTGTCATTGGCTGGAGAGATGGCTCAGGGGTTAAGACTCTGCCTCACAAGTAGAAGGTCCTGAGTTTGGATCCTAGGTCCTTGTAAAAAAAAAATGCCAGGCAGAAATGGTGATAGCCTGCACTTCCAGCCCTGGTGGGTGGAGCCTGGAAAAATCCCAAGGAGGAACAAAAAGGAGGTAGAAGCAATCCAGGATGATTCTCAAAGTCACCCTTGATCCTCCACAGAGACACATGTACCCTCTAATACACACACGCACACACACAATGAATGAATAAACAAAGAAATAAAAACTCACCTTCTCAAGTATTATCTCCCACATTTTTTCAACTCTGTGTCTAGAAGCTCACTCAAATAACTGTTCTTTGGTCATCAAAATTACTGACACGCATGCAAACGCAGACAGGCAGGAAGGTGGAAGGAAGTGGGATGGAATGAGAAAGGGAAGGGAAGGGAGATGGATGGGAGGGGGATGAAGGGAAGTAGGGATAAGCACTCCATATGCTTGTAAAACTAGAAAAATAAAAATTTAAAAAGCTGAAAATAAATAAGCAAATAATAAAATGTGTAATTTTACCACTGATTGACTGTTGTTGTTTTGTCGTGATACAGCGTCTCCCTCACTATTCTATTGTCCAGAATGGCCTTGAACTCTCAGGGATCCTTTGAGCCCAAGCCTTCCTAACCCTAGGATTACAGGGTTGAACCACCACACCCACCTTTAAGTATTTTTTTAAGTTAGCTCATTTAATCTCCATAACAATCCGATGAGTTAAGTACTGTTATTATCCTCATTTACAGGCAGGAAAATCTGGCAGAAAGGCTAAGTAATTTCTCTGGCCACCAGTTAGTGTGTGGCAAAGAGAGCACTTAGGTCCACACAGTCTGATCCCAGAATCCTTGGAGTTACTGAGACAGACTAAAGCAGTCATCACAGATACAACGATTTATCAGCAGGGACGCATGCATACCCAGCACAGCCCAGTTTCTCTGAACCCCTAAGACCAAGATTCTTTTTTTTCAATACTCTTTTATTTTTATTATTATTTTTCCACTCATACAAACTTAATAGGTACTCCGGTCCCCTCCGCCCCTCCCCGACCCCCTTGCTCCCTCCCCCCATTCCCCCTTGCTTTCACCTCCCTCCCTCCCTTTTTCCCAGTGTCCCCCTCTTCCCCCTCCCCCAATCCTTGGAGCATCCTTTAGTGTGAATGTCAAACTTCCCTCTGGGTCCTCCACTCTAATGAGGTGTGAGGACTCAGTAGCATTGCCTAGAGCCCTTTCTTGTGCTGCCCTTTAGTATGGGAACATTATTGTGACTGTTAATCCCTTGCCTCTAAGGATCCTAGTGCCTGGGACCCATGCTAGACTTTGGGGGGTCATTAATATGTTAGTCATTGTGCAGGTCATGCAAAGTCCTATTATGGTTACTTCGGCCTTAACTTGTGTGGAGTATCTTGCGTATCATTGCTCTCCCCATATTTAGGCTCTTACAATCTTACCGCCCCCTCCTCTGCAAACTTCCCTGAGCTTTAGGATGGGGAGAGATTTGGCTGGTCTGGATCCAGGTGATTAATGTAGTAAGACTAAGATTCTTAATTAAGAGTCAAAGGTCTTCTGTGGGTCAAAAAATTTAGCAAGTTGTGATTAGAGTATCTTTTACTTATTTTTTATTTGTGTGCGTGTGTGTGCATGCATGTGTGTGTGTACAAGAGGGCACGTGAATGTGTGCCTGTGAAAGCACAGGGTGACTTTGGGAAATCATCCTGGATTGCTTTACCTTCTTATTGCTTTGCTCTGGGGACTCCGAGGCTCTACCTTCCAAGGCTAGAAGTTCAGGCCGCCACTATATCTACTCTATGCTTTTAGTGGGACCAGAGACCAGAACTCAGGTTTGTGAGGCAACCCTTTAACCCCTGGGCTATCTCCCTAGCTCCAGAATATCTTTTAGATGCAAATAAGAGATATAAGAGAGGGCAGCAAGATAGCTCAGAGGGTAAAGGCATGTGCTTGCAAACCTGGAGACCTGAGTCTGGTCACCAGGACCTACCTACATGGTGGGAGGAGAGAACCGACCTCTGGAAGTTTTCCTCTGACCTCTATTTGTATACCAAAGCATCTCTCTCTCTCTCTCTCTTTCTCTCTCTAATATGTCAAACAAATAAATATTTTAAAAAGAGTTTATAAAAATTATCAGGCAGGAAGTTTTATTCCAACCTTTTTCCTACATATATATATGAATATGAATGTATGTCACACACTCAGGTGCATATCAGCAGGCCATAGATTGTGCCAGACCTCTTGTGCCTGTGGGAAAGCAGTTACCAAAACATCATTTTACTGGATCAGGTAGCTTAGGAGAAAAGAACTGACCCAATTACTAAAAAAGTAGGAGAATATTCAATAAATTATGATATGACAATATCTGTTGAGAAGCAAATTATATCACCAGCAAGCATTTAGTGACATAAAAACATGTGTACTGCGTAGAAGACAGCAGAAGCATAATAAGGTATTTTGTGCAACAATCTATTCATACAAATATTCTTATATAGGAAGGGGACTTAAAGGCAACTGCATAGCCAGTCCAGTTGCCCATCGAAAGATGAACGAGTAAAGCAGTTGAGGCAGGCGTGCGCCATGGAGTGCAGCAACAACAAGGAAGGATAATCAGCCACTCCCAGCAGCAGGGACGGGAAAGGGAGACAGCATTTCAGTGAAGTAGACCAGCCACCAAAATATAAGGACTGACCTTCCGTCATAGGGAGAGGCTGAAAACAGTCACTTGCCAGTGGAAAGATGATTGTTATTAGAGATAAAAGGGAAAAGGTTGGATTTGATCCTTGCTATGTCCATGTATGGAATGTCTCATAGGGTCCCATTAATATGTGCAATTAATGTGTGCTGTTAGAGCTCTCAAAAACTCATGCAGCTCCACAATGTTTCTACCTGGGGAATGTAAGATAACATCTTGGAGAGAAGTGAGATGCTCAGCAGGTAAAGATACTTGTGTAGACACCTGGTGACCTAAGTTCAATCCCCAGAGCACACATGGTAAACACACCTTCTGAACCAACTTCTGAAAACTGACCTTTGACCCCCCCCCACACACAATAAATACATAAATATTTTTCTAAAATTTCTTTGTTTTTCTGTATTTTTCTATGAGGAGTATAGTTACTTTTATAGAAGACAAGACATAGCTTTATATACGTGATTATACACCAAAGATAAGCATAAAGCATATGTAAAGAATTCTTGCAAATAATAAAGCAATATTAAATCATTATCAAAGTGAAATATTTAAGCCACAAAATATAATAAAACCATAAATACATCAAAGGACAGAGTAGTAATTAAATAGCTTAATTAAAGTAATCAACTAATATTGAAAAGTGCAAAATGTCCCATACAAGACTGGGCAAAGGACAGAAACATTATTCATAAACCCATCAAGCAATGTTCCTCTCCCATCAGATATTAACTGAAACCAACCAGAAAGGGATAAAAATGTTGCTCTTATCAGTTTTCAAACTGCTAACTCTGCCCTGTGGAAAGGCTTTAAGAAAATCCATCACATGATGCTAGAAGAATCAGAATGGAAGCAAACAGGTTTCATCCTGCAGATATCCAGTAACAAGGCAATCTAGTTTGGTAGCATGTGGCATCTTTGCTGTTTCAGCTTCTAAAAGCCAAGAGTCTGAAAAATTTGTGATATTACAGAATAACTCAGCTAAACAAATCACTCAGGGTCCACAAATGGTTCAGCAGGTAAGGCGCCTGCTTGTAAACCTCATGACCTGAGTTCAAATCCCCAGAAACCCACATGATGGGAGGAGAGAAATGACTTGTGAAAATTGTCCTCTAAATAACTCTTTCTCAAAGAAATAATTTTTAAATTTATTATTATTTGTGTATGTGTGTGTGAGAGAGAGAGAGAGAAAAAGAGAGAGTGAGGATCCCTATCAGTAGCTTCACTAATCACCCTGGATTACTCTACTTCCTTTTTGCTTTTGCTCTGGGGTTTCCCAGGCTCAGTCTTCTAGGGCAGGAAGTATAGGCCACTGTCATTTCTGTCTGATGGTTTTACATGGGATCTGGGATCTGAACTCAGGTCCTTCTGCTTGTGAAACAGAGGCTTAGCCCTTGAGCTATCTCTCCAGCCCTAAAATTTTTAATAAAGATTAAAAATCTAAAAATTATAAAAAATTTAAGATAATAATATGGTAATTATGAATATAATTACTGATACTTTTTCATCGTTTGTTCTACACACACAGAGTGGTGTGTTTTCTATGTCAGTAAACTCTCTTAACATACCATATTTCATTTAACTCCTACAGTAATTTTACAGCCTATAATTACTACTTTAACCCCTTTTCTAATCTAAGACAAGTAGGGCTGCAAGAACTCATGTAAGCAGCACCATAGATAAGCCCAGGAGGTAGGATTTGATCCCAGCACTCAGTCCTCTCCATCTGCCATCTCAGTCGCATGGGAAATTTAGTGTATATTGAAGCCTGACAGTTAGTTCTGGGATATGCTATTTTAGGTCCTTTTAAGTTTTTTTTTTATCATTTTATATATCTATCCATAAAATAAAGTTTAAGCAACTTCCATACATTGTCTAGCACGTATCCTTAAAATAAAAAAATGCTATAAAGCAGCAGCATCTGCAATTATCATCAAAATGTAAAAAATTGCAAAAAAATAGTATTGACTTTACTCTTGCATATAAGCTTATGAACGCACGTACACACACACATACATATTCTAGAAAGAGTTATTCATGAGTTTCCCAGATAGAGATTAAAAAGGTTCTTTAAAAGCCTTAGGGGTTTAGACGCAACACTTCATGTTTCTGTATTAATGACTTCATTTCTTTTTAATTTACCCCCTCATCCTTGAGGGGTGAGGGTTGAATGTCCCATCTGTGGCTGAGTGATACACGGTCATCTGTTCTCTGCTGACCACCAACAACTGCTAAGCAAAGCTCCTGATCTAAAGGTTGTTAGCTGTGCAAACTGGGAGATTTAATATTAATATCTGTATATGAGAGGGAACATGTAGTATTTGTCTGTGTAGGACAATGGTAATGAAAATGTACTTTTGTGATTAGATTTCAATGTCTTGCCAGAGAATTATTGGCACTGATCATAGATTCTCTTAAGTTTCCAAGTGATGATTTCTTAGAACATACACTGTCTGGATTTTTATGACCAGAATTTTTCCTCATAAAAATTTGAAACACACACACACACACACACACACACACACACTATATCTTGTTCTAGAGTATATACAGTCTAGATAGCACACAAAGCTATGTCATAGCCTTTTCCCATTCTGATGTAACTCAAATTTTAAAATAATGACTAGCATTGGATCCTTGTATTAAACTCTTCCTGTACCGCTGTAAATAAAGGTTACTTTTTCTTGTCTAAAGTGTTACACTACAGTCATCAGAGCTACAATAATAAAGCAATAACGAAAATTGCAATAGTATTGCTAATGGAATGTAGCACCAGCACTGGGTCACTCTGCTCTCTAAAGATACCATCTCGCAGTGCCATGGTGACAGAGGACTCTGCAGGTGGACACTCATGCTCTGACAGGGTTTGACTTCTCCTGCCTTCTCTCTCTTGTTCCTAGCTGCTGCTTTATTCTATTGATTTCAAGAATTATCTTACATGACTTAGAAGGTAAGATGAAGATCAGCACATGCACAGAGAATTCTTTCCTTGCAGACAGATTTAAGGTTAAATGGCTTTAGTTAAAGCTAAATGGCTTCCAAGTGGCTCCAGAGTGCGAGTTGAGGATTAAGGTCTCAAGAGCTGATATAATCAAACTAGGTCACCTCTTCAGGCCAGCAGAGAATTGAATAATTGTTTTTATTTCCTACTTCGGTCTTTGCCTAGTGTAGAGTTGCAACCATTTTTTAATCAAGTCTCATAGTTCGGTGACTGGGGGAAAAGCCAGTAGGATAAGAAAAATGAAGCAGAATGGGAGATAAACTTAACATGCTCTGCACAGATAACTCTTCCAACAGTTGATATCGTCTCAGAATTTTATGTGGACTTCTGTAAGTAATCATTACTATGTGAGTTAACTGTTGAGTCTTCACAGAAGATTACTTCACACAAGTAAGTCTAGATTTTAGATGCAAGCAGGCATATGCATGCGCACACACAGAATCACAGGAAACATGCCCTGTATTGAGATTTATTTTAAAATTGCCCGAATAATTAATTCACAGCCATAATTAACTAATCGTTGCATCTATCTTAAGGGATCTCCCAGTCAGTGTAAGTGAAATATTTTACCCAACAATAGCAGCAGAGTTATTTAAATAAAACAAAATAAGGTGAAGCATGAAGACAATATTTATCCCCCAGAGACCTTTATTAAATCCATCATTCACTGGGTACTGCATGGTTGAAAGAGAACCGTGGTTTATGGCAATTGTTGATATCTCTCAGGGTTGGGTGGCAGGCAGTAACATGAGACAGAATCCAGCCACTCTGGGAAGTGGGATTTGCTTTGTTTTGTTTGTTTTCTGGTGTTTGTTGTTGTGGTTTGAGGGGACTTCAGCCTGAACCCCAGGCTGTCCTTGAACTCACTACATGGCCCAAATTAACCTTGAACTCGCAGTGATCCACCTGCCTCAGCCTCCCCAGTACTGAAACTTCAGGCTTGAGCTTTGGCTGGTGGCTTGGGGTGTGGTGTGTTTCTGCCTCCCTACCTTCTCTGACAGCCTGGGCAAGAAGCCAGGGGACCTAAAGAAAGTGTGAGAAGAGCAGGAGGCTCAGCTCAACAAACTCCCTGTTTGATCTTTTCATCCCACCTCAGACTCCTTAGAGCTGAAGCTCAAATTCAGCTCTGAGCTAATAGAGAGAGGGAAGGCAGGAGGTTAAACCAAACTGTTAACTGTGTCTCTTCAAAACTGACATTTAATACAGGGTGTAAATCACTAGGGGGGCCTGTTATTCCTTCAGGAATGCAATTACAGAGGGTCAAATAAAACATGAAAGAAGCCAACAAGTTTTAAAATGTAGTATGTGCTCAAAAGTAGGCAAGAAGGAATGCGAAGCAGCCCAAAAATGCTAACACTAGCTGCTGTCCTGCTAGAAGGCTGGGAGAGGAGGGGTCTGAGTGGTAAGGGTGAGGTGGGGAAGCCGGAGGAGGAGCACATCTTCCTCTCGGCTGCCCCTAGGTCCTGCCTTCATCCCCAGAAGGGGCCGACTCCATCTGGGCTCCACCACCCACCCAGTGACCACCACAGATCCTGTCAACGCTGTGCTCCGCCGAACACTTGACCAGAGTGTTTAAGCGGCCGTGTCGAATGGCGCATGGTGGCCTGGTTTCCTTTCTGTTTCTCTCTTCCTTGCTGAAACCCAAAACGTCGGAGCATCTTGTTCTGAAATAGAGAAAAATTAATGCTGGGTTTGCTAAAGACGTGCCAAGATTGATGGCTAGTTGTCAACTAAAACATTAATCTAACTCAGTTCATTTTATCATTTATTTGTCATTAATGCATTTCTCAGGGTGGAAGAGTGTGACAAAAGCTACTATGTGATTTTTGAGAAGCATCTGTAAATAGCTTGGGGTGTCTTGAACTACCTGAGATCTTAAAAACGTGGGTGGGACCCCTTTCTTGGGGATTTCTGCTGTTTATTGCTAGGTGGATAACATCCCTGGAGAGACCTCAGTCCCCAAAGGCGAGGACGTGGCTGTCTTGACAAACAGGTTTACGCCCTGTGCCTATTCTGCCTCAGGTCCGACACCTAGAGGCCTTTAAGCTTCTAGACTTGAGGGGGCACTCAAAGCATGTACGAGGGGTATAATACAGAATCAGAATTAAACCAAGACAACCTACTTACAATCAATTGTTTGCTGTTAAGTTTTTGAGATGGCACCCTGGGCAAATGACTCTCTTCCTACCCTGCCTCTGCTTCCCCAGCAGCTGAGACCACATGCGCAGACCATCAGGCCTGACTTTCTTTAAATTGTTTTTAAGCACAGCCCATGTGTGCAGATTGTATAAGGAGAGGAGATGATTGGAAAGAGACACTGGAGTATGAACTCAGCTGATTATAAAAGAATTCTAACAGAGCTGGAGAGATGGCTCTGGGGTTAAGACCCTGTCTCACAAACAGAAGGTCCTGAGTTCAAATCCCAGGTCCCTCATAAAAAATGGTCAGGTAGAAGCAGCAGTGGCCCATACTTTTGGTCTTGGTGGGTGGAGCCTGGGAAATCCCAGAGCAAAGCAAGAAGGAGGAAGAAGCAATCCAGAATGATTCCTGAAGTCACCCTTGGTTCTCCACGGGATACACAGTCCCTATGAAACACACACACACACACACACACACACACACACACACACACACACTAAACAAACAAACAAACAAATAAATAAATAACGAAAAAAGGTTTAAAAGAATTAGAACAGACAGATCCATTGGAGTTTGGAGTTTAGTTTGTTTATAACTAGCTCTCACTTCTTCCAAATAAATATCATTAAAACTTATTTTTATCTTGTTCACAAAATGAATCAAACTACAAAGCCAGCTTCTCAGCATCTAATGGAAGATACAGATTCTATCTACTTTGTCTTAGCTGCATGAATCTTGGGAGCCCCTTCCCACGCCTCCCTGTCTACACCACAAACAGACTGTCTTCTTCAAGTAGGCTGGCTCCACGGCAGGTCTCAGAGGGATCCTGTTGCCCCAGGTCTTCTCCTGTCAGTGAGTAGGACAAGCTCCCAGACTTCTCCAGCACCCCTGACAACTCCATAGATTTCATGGCTACCTTAAGGCCAGGAGGTACATCATTTGAACTCCAAGCTGAGTTATGGAAGTCTTGGGGTTCTCCTCAGTGCTGGAAAGCAATAACTCTAATGAGGCATCTGAAGGCCAGAGGAGCACTCAACTCAATGTCCTGTTTCTCTCTAGGTCACTTGATCTTTCTGTGACTTCTGACAGGGTGACTGGGAATATTCATCCTGAGAGAGCTCATATTCTGTGGTCATTTCCTTGATCTATGTGAAGGATGCTGCCCTCGAACGTCCACCAGAAGCAGCATGCAGAACCAAAAGCGATGGTAGTCCGGGTTTGCTTGCAAGTTAGTGGTTCCCCTTCCCTTCCCTTGCAGCTTCTCCATTCGGGTATCAACCTCTACATTCTGTCGAAGTCAAAGAAGCAGGTAGATGGCTAGGAGGAATAAGAGCTCAGAGACTGAAGAAGGAGGTAGAGAGGGATGGAGAAGTGCCTTCCTGCAATATTCAAATGAACACAAGGCGTGTGCTGGGGAAAAGCACACAACCCTGGAAGCTGCTTACCAGCTATGAGAGCTTGGTCAGGATGCTCATTTCATCTCCAGTCAACTTCTGTGCCTCATAGGTGCCATCAGTATAACGCTTGATTTAATATGACAAAAGGAACAACTCATAATTGTGAAGCACCCAATACAGAGAAAATGTTTAAAGAGTGACAATTAGACCTTGATAGTTCTAGCAAGAGCTGAGTACCACAGTACCCTCTGTGTTTGGGCTGCTGCTTTTACACACACACACACACACACAACACACATATTTTTTTTTCCTAAGGCACATCTCCAGGAGCCCTGAACCTCAGTAGCCACCCACACTCCCTCATTGGCCTCAGGCAAATCACTTATCTGACCCAATTGCTTCATCAGTAAAGGGGAGGAAAATAATATTTACCCTCCTCAGAGGAATGCTGGGAGAATTAATGACTGCTTGCAACGTTCCCTGAGATCTACAGATGAAAGGCAGTGTGGCATTGTAACGCATTATTATGAATATTAGTGTTATTTTGATAGGTCTGCATGCATGCATGTGTCTAAGTGTATTTGCACTTGAGCTCACTGGAGGAAATGCATGCAATCTTCAAAAGTGACCAGATGGATACCTCTGGAAGCCCCCAGATATTTATGCTTCTGCAGTTTAAATTCAAATTTAATAATAAAGTGATCCTGCGCATGAGAATATGCCCAGAAGAGAGAGCAAATATCAAGTCAACCACGGCCTGCAGGTCCATATTTCCAGATGCCTCTTTGATTTCTTCCCGAGCCCTGACTCTGTGCCAAGCCTAGTGACACTGGTACCCCAGCTTCTCCAGAGATTAGGGAAACAAGACTGCAAGTTCAAGGCCTGCCTGGACTACAGTGTGAACTCAAGGTCAGCCTGAGTAACTTAGTGAAATCCTGCCCCGAAGTTCAATAAGCAAATCGGTTGGAGGTGCAGCTCAGTGGGACCATGCATGCCTCACATGTGCTAGGCCCACGGTTCAATCCCCAGTCCGGGAAAAGACAAAACAGCAAAAACAAAAATAACTAGGTGAAAGGTTGCCTAAAAAACATTTCTTCAAAAAAATTAGATTGATAATTCTTAAAAAAAAACCCTTCATCCTCATAGTTTATTTCCCACATATGTTTGTTTGAAAAAAAAAAAGTTGTAGAATGAAAACCAAAGACACGCCTTCTTTGAGGTGCCAGCTAACCTCCCACCCCATCAGCGTTAAGTTCCCACTCACTTCGTCTTCGCCGTAATGCCTGTCGTACTCCCATCTGGCCTCCTCCCCCCTGACTCAATACCTTCCACCCTACTAGGTAATGCAAGGTAATGTTAACACTATACACAGTCGCAACATATCACATGTCCCCTAAGAGATCCACTCTGTGGTCTGTGTTTCAAGGAGTAAGAGAACAAATGAAAAATCACAACTCCTTAGCTATTCCCACTTGCATGAGCCTGAGACTCTCTTCTTCCTTCCAGAACAGAAGCTGTGCACGAGACGTATACCTGCTCTCCACTGTAAACCTTTGCAGACTGGCAAGAAACGGCAAGGCTGATTCCCCATTCAGATTCTCTATTCTGCTTCAGCCCTCATAAATGCCTCTGACGCCAACAAAGAACAAGACTAGGACCCTTGTAAAAGAATGTTCTGGAATCTCAGAAGGGAAGGAGGAGTGTCAGGCCTTAACACTTGCCATCTTCTCCGCTTTTGAGTTGCACGGACACCAAGGAAACAGGTGATCGCTCTGGGGCTGAATCTCTAGCTGGTTAGAGAGCCTGGAGCTTCACAGCTTGCCACGAGTGGTTAGGACAGAAATGTGCTGCATGAAAATCATCCTAGCAGTGCTCTGTCCCCACTCGGTCACAGCACACCAACGCCTTGGAACCACCAACATAGCAAGTCAAAAAGAAAGTTTTTGAACCTTCCCTGGGGTCCAATAACATGGTTCAGCCAGTAAAAGCACTTGCCCCACAAGCCTGAGAACCAGAGTTTACTCCCTGAAATGCACAAGAATCTGGATGCGGTGCTGCGCATCTATGTCGCCAGTACCTCTGTGGTAAGAAGCGAGACAGAGACAAGAGAACTGTCCAGAAGCTCCAGGCCAACTAACCTTGGACAGAAACAATGAAGGAGACTCTGCCCAGCAAGGTGGAAGGAGAAAGACAGCTCCTGAAAGCTGTCCTCTGACCTCCACACATGTACCTTGGGTTACAGTTGCAGGCATGCGCACATGCGCATATACACACATGAGCAATAAATAAAACAAATTTAAAAACCCTCTCCTGGAGCCACCCATGAGTCCCTACCTGGGTTGGTCATCATTTGACAGCAGATGGACTCACATCATGGATAAGGCAGGAGGCTGGGGGGGGCGGTTGGAAAGGTTGGGAGCATGATGCAGAGATGAAAGACAGCATCGCTTGGACGCATCAGAAGTAGTCAGAGCACCAACTTGTTTCAGGGAGGAGTAAGCAGAATGCCCACTTCCAGGTTTCATGCCCTGTTAATGCCAGCCAGGAGAGGGTGTGACCAGCCTCACCTTCCAGAGACACCAACTGAAAGAGATCTGGCTTCAGGCTCCTTGCTGCCCTATAGACTGCATAACCTCCCAGAGCCTCAGTTTTCTTCATTATAAAGCCGACACAGGAGTCCTCAGTTGCTGTGGCTTTTTTATAAAGAATAGGCGAGATGCTTGTAATGTACTTGCTCACGTTTCTAATGCAGAAGAGTTGTCGGGCACTGCACTGCTTTCTTCCAGTGCTATTTCTTAGGAGTTTTTGTCACGAGCGTCCATCCACCTGATCTAAGACCCTACCTTCCCTAGACCGTCTCCTCCTCCACTCCTGCTTCCACAGGATCTTCCTTCATTACCTATCCCCACAGCCTCTTCCTCCCGTTTCTTTTCAGTGTCATTGCAATCTCATCTAGCCCCACAGATTTAAGTATTGTCTTTATGCTGATGACTCCTAGAATTGCCCCCTGTCTAGACTAATATTGTTTCCAGTGGGCTGCTAGCATCGGTACCACCTGGGAACTGGTTAAAATTGACAATTCCCAGGCCCCACCCACACTTGCTCCATCCACAGCCGTGAAAGCAGGCTCCGAGGGCTCAGCCACCTATGTTAGTTCAGCAAGGATGTCTTCCAAGGATTCCAGGACTGGGGCTTGGACCCCAGTGTGACAAGACATGGTAGGACCAGCTGTTAAGGGAAATGGGGGGAACTGAGTAGTTATAATTAAGTCATTGAGAATATCTGGAAGAGAGGAGTGTGATTTCGCAGGATTCTGGCTTGTTCCTGTTTGAGAGAGAGAATTGCTCTGAAAAGACCAAACCTGGCCCCCGAATTGTTCTGGTTTCCTGTCTTACTGTGAGACCATCTTCTCCTTGCACCTGGTCCTGCCATGATGTGAGGTAACCAGGAAGAACTTAAGGGAACTAGTTCCTAGCCCTGAGTATTGTTCCCTTAATGGGAAATGAACTGATATAAAGCTGAAGTTTAAGAACTGTTGCTTCATCCAAGTATATTAAGGGGCCTGGTTTACATTTCTCCTTATATATCTTAGAGAAATATCAAACACGTCCAGATCTCATTAAATCTTTCACTTTCTCAATTTTACTGGTATATATCTAATCAATTAGTAAATCTTTTAAGAAAGAGTTAGAAATACGAATATCCAGGCCACAATTACTAAACCTGAAGAGGGAAAGTATCACTGTATCAAATTGTTTAGTGCACCTTCTGAGTTGAGCACAAGTGAATTTAATTCATCTCATTGTTTTACTTCGTGGTTTAATCACTGTTATGGTTCCAATGACTTTCCTGCCTCCCACACATGCAGGGCTTCATGTCTTGACTCCCCATTGTGAAGTTCTGAAAAGAGGAAAATGACCTGATCTGACTATGTTATTCAGAAATGTGTATGTGGGGGGGTGGGTAGGTTATGAAGATTAAGCTCGCAACAGTGGAATCTCTATGATTGAATACTGCGAGCTTTGTAAAAAGATCAGGACACACACACACACACACCTCATGTCTCTTGCTATTTGACAGCCTACACTATCACAGAACTCTACCAGCAAAGGCATCACCAGATAAAGGCCCCTGACCTTAGACCTCCGGAACTGTGATCGAAAACAGACTTCTTTTTCTTACAAAGTTACTCAGATTCAGGTACTTCATTATAGTAAAACAAACAAACAAAAAAGAACAAAAACAAAAACAAATGTACGTATCATTTTAACAAATTTACCAAGTAGAGAGTACATTGCTCACTGGCTTTGCAATTTCAATTTACAATGTGTTTAACACATGTATTTAGAATTGGGACTTTATCACAGGGAACAATTACCAGAATGAAGAGATGGCCTGCAAAATAAGAGAAATAAGGATGTATGTGCATGTGTATATAAGGAAAAACAACAACAAAAAAAAACCCAGCAAAAATAATACAGTCAACAAATGGGAAGATGAAGAAACAGTTCTCTAAAGAAGAAGTACCAATGGCTAATGAAGGTATGAAAATGCTTGATATCCTTAGGGAAATGTCAAGGAAAAAATACACTGAGGTTCCATCTCACCCCAGTTGGCAGCATCATTAAGAAAGTAAATGACTCAATCACTGATGAGATGGGAAAGAACACATAGCAGATGGTTCTAAAGTGCATGGAGAATCACAACTATAACAGCAGCTTATCCTCTTAGTATTGGACAATCTTCCTTTTCCTAGCATGGTTTTTTTGTTTTGTTTTGTTGTTTGTTTTATCTACTCACCAGATGAAGCACATCATGAGTGCTTCCAAATTTTGGCAATTCTGAATAAAGCTTGAACAAATATCTGTGAGTAGCTTTTTGTCTGACTTTGAGTTTTTGATTCAGTTGTGTAAATACCCAATTGTATTCCAAATATTCCAGACCACGTCTCCTTCCCACCAGCACCAAGGGAACGTGTTTTGAATGCTGGCCATTCTAATAGGGATGGAGAGGTATCTCCTATGGAATAGCAAACATTTTGTGTGCTTTCTGAATTTTTTTCAACTTGTGACCTTTTGGTTTATTATTGAAGTCATTTTATAATTGTCGTAGCTTAAAGAACATCTTTTATTTGTCTTCGATTTCATTCATTCACTTGTGTATTTATCTGTCCTATTTTAATGGGCTGAATACTTGAGGGAGACAGCTTCATATTTATTCTAGTAAGGAGAGTTTGTCCCTCAACAAGAGAATCCTGTATCATTGTTCCAACATCAGGTAATGAGCTGATGGTAATGAGGGAAGGTGGCCGAGTAGAGCTGAATGGGCATTTAGTAGTGGAAGGGACCATACATCTATGCATAGCTTCTACCCTTAGCACCATGTTATTGAGAGCCGTGGATTCATCTCTAGAGAGGCCAAGTGACATTGCTGCTGATTGATCTATGAAATTAGTCTCTGGGTCCATCCTTTGCCACTGGACTGAGAAAGTTCTTAGGTGAGGGTACTGGTCAGGATTCATGAAGCGCAGATGCTGTCACATTCTGTTCTAAGGCAAGATTAAGTGAAGATTCCAACAAATCAAGCGATAAGAAGCACATTACTTATAGCGCATCTAAAACCAATCGCAGACCAACTAAAGCAGTCTTGGCTTAGCAGTAGATGCTGGTACTAACAAGGCCAGTGATACGATACTTTTGAAGAGGATTTTGTTGATTTAAATTCTAAAACATGACTTGTTCTTGAGGCTAAGTGCATCCATGTTTTGACAAGTTTCCATTCACTTACCTTGATCTTACACTTTCTTATTGCCGACTTTCCTGTGCTATTCTTCTCTGATCCCTCACCATCCAGACAACCATGACTGGTGACTACTACACCTTGTACACTCATGATGCAGGACAATTTTCTTTTCAGGGATTATAACTCTGTGTACAGGGAAGGTTCCTCTTCATTTTCATCTTTATCATCAGATACAATTTGAGGTTAATAAGTACAGCAGACTGCATGCAGTGCAGAATCACCTATAATCAATCATCATAAAATGCTCCTCCTGCCCAACAAGTTAGAGAGCCGAGAAGAAGATGAGGCTGTGTATCAAGATCAAGTATGTCTAGAAAGTGAGCCCTGGTCTTTGGTTGCTTAAACTCACTCCCCTATGAAAGACATACCTTTGCTGAGGGTGTCAGACACAGACAACTTTATGATTTGATGTGTGGGTTAATACCCATTCCATGGCAGCCCACAGGTAGCAAACTAGACAGCACCCACATTCAGGATAAAGATTGGCTGGAGTGCTACCTGATTTTATAATAATCCACTAACAACACCTAAACTTTTGGTCATTTTCCTAGATGAAATACGAGTGCACCACCATATCTACCAATCCCATGTTTTTAAAGTTGGCAACCTGACAGCAATCTTTACAATACCTCAGAGTGCTTTTGATGCACTTTTAATTCATGTTCTTGACATTATTTGTATGAAATCATTTATCACATTCCTTTCTTATCCTTTTAATACTTCTGGGACCTGAAATGATGACCTTACATTATGGACAACAAGAATTATATTACATATATTTATTGTGTCTATTATATCTATATAATATTAGATGCTTATATAATAAAAGTCTACACATATACTTTCTATATATATACATATGTGTACAAGTATATTATACAGACATCTATTATATATTTCATCTACATAAGATGTCTGAATCTTTTTTATTATTTATTCAATTGTGCATGTGTGCATGTATGTATATGTGTGTATGTATGTGTGTGTAGAACCACGGACAAATTCGGGAACCACCATGGACGCCTCCACCTCCTCCTTGTTTACTCTGCCTGGGGATTCACAGGCTCCGCCCTACCAGGACCAGAAACACAGGCCGCTCCCGCTTCTGCCTGGCGTCTATACGTGGGGTCTAGGATCCGAACTTAGGACCTTTTGCCTGCAAGGCAGAGGCTTAACCCCTGAACCACCTCTCCAGCCCCTAAGATGTCTGAATCTTAATAGATACCAATACAATTCTCTCTCTATATCTATATATCTATATCTATATCTATATATATCTATATCCACACAATCATACATTGAAAACCAATTTTATTAGCCATTTTGAGATGTCTTGGCAGGTACAGGTGCTTGCTGCCAAGCGTGACAGCATGAATTTCACCTCTAGAATTCACATGGTAGAAGAAGAGAACCAACTCCCACAAAGTTGTCCTCTGACCACCATATGCTTACCCATGACACAGGCAGGCACATAGTGCACACACACACACACACACACACACACACACACACACACACATGCACACACACACACATGCACACACACAAATAAAATGAAAAAGTTTTTTAAATTAACAGAAAGGGTTAGAGAGAGAGAGAGAGAGAGAGAGAGAGAGATAGTTCAGGGGCTAAAACTGCTCATAACCAGGTTCCACATAAAAAATATCAGGTGGAAACAGCTAAGGCCAGAGGCCTGCACTTCTGGCCCTGGGGGATGGAGCCTGGGAAATCCCAGAGCAAAGCAAAAAGGAGATAGAAACATTTCAGGATGATTCTCAAAGTAACCTTGGTCCTCCACAGGGATATACAGTGCTCCCTGAAACACACACACACACACACACACACACACACACACACACACACACACAAAATAAATAAATTTTTAAAAATATCAAAATTTGACTTTGTTACTTTCATTGTCTGTTTTCTATCTAATTTATTTCCATTTTTATCTTTACATTTTAATTTTTCATCTTAATTTGTTTCTCATCTTCTTCTCTCATCTGAGAACAGAAATACAGATCATTAATTCAAAGCCTGTTTTTTTTTTAAAAAACATTAGAAGATACTAGTTTCCCTCTGTGCACAAATTAGCTGTTTCCTACAAATCCCTGTTACCACCATTATCATTTCACTCAAATTATTTTTCTCATTTCCATCACAGTGTCTTCATTGATGTATAAGCTATTTAAAAGTCTATTGTTTAATTTCCAGGTACATGAGGATTTCCTAGATGGCATTTTTTTACTGATTATTATTTATGTGTATTTTCCGAGAATATGTTCAGGCCTCTGGAATTCACAAGACTTACCTTGTGGCCCAATAGCACAGATTCTCTTGGTGAATGCCCCATATTCATTTTAAAAGAATACTGGATCTGTTGTGGTGTGAAGTGCTTTATAAATGTCAGTTAAATCATGTTGACTGATATCACCCAATTTCCTGATTTTCTGTCTGCTTGTTCTATCAATTATTGAGAAATAGACACTGAAATTTCTGATCGTACCTGTGATTTGTTTGTCTTCCCCTTTTGTCAAAATTTGCTTTATGTATTTTAAAACATTGTTTGTAGGAGGCTTACACATATAGTATCTTTTTTCTAGAGGATTTCATTGTGTGTGTGTGTGTGTGTGTGTGTGTGTGTGTGTGTGTGTGTGTATCAGAGAACACTATGTCTCCCTGTGGAGGACCAAGGGTGACTTTGGGAATCATCCTGGATTGTATCTACCTCCTTTTCACTTTGCTCAAGTGGGGAGGGGGCAGATTCCAGGCCTTGCCTAGTAGGGCAGGAAGTGCAGACCACACTGTTTGCTGTTTCTGCCTTGTGTTTTTACGTGGGACGTGGGATCCAAACTCAGATCTTTTTGCTTTGGAGACAGATTCTTAACCCCTGAGCCATCTCTCTAGTGCACATAAAGTATTTCTAAGTCTTCTTAATTAATTGACCTTCTTATCTTTATAAAATGCCACTCATCTTTGCTAATGCGTTTCATTATAATGCTTGACCAATCGTCTTGATAACTTTCATATGAATTGTGCTCATATAAAACTTTTCAAAAGTATGTTATTTTATAATGAAATTTTAGTGGTTTGAATATGATGTGCCTAGGAACTTACAAATGAGTTTTTATTTGTTTTGTTTTGGTGTTTTTCTACTTGCTGTTTTCTGAACTTGCATTTATTTTCATTAATTTGTGAAAATGTTTGGCCTTTACCCATTCTGCCCCATACTTTCTCTCTATAATATCTTGAGAAAGCATCACAGAATGGAGTGGGGAATTCTGTACTAAAACAATAAGAAGCAGGGATATGTTCTGAGGAATAGAAAGAAAATATTAGAAATACAACAAAAACAACAAGGGACAAGACTCTTCAGTGAGACTATCTTTCCTCATATTCAAGTTATAACTTGCTTTCTCCCTGTAGAATAGGGGGCCAAACTTTACTAGTTACTAGCAAACTACGATGATTTAAGGAGGTCTAATTTTCATTCTGAATCTTGTAATAAGTGTTATATGGGCAAAGATCATCTTCAGGAAACCTGTACTAGGTTCTTTTTTGTTTTATTGTTTTTGATGTCCTGGTTCAAGTATCCCAAAGTATACAATGACTAGCAAGATGTTCCGGCAGATGTTAAAGCTAATTCAGTCCACTTGGCCCTTATTCACCCATAAAGATTATGTCCAGTGGGGTCCCAGTGACTTGGATTGGTGAGTCTTACAAACATTAATGAAATGATCTTTTGAAAAATAAAAACATAACTATTTTCTATCCATTTTTAATGATTTATCTCACCAAACCCACATGGATCATTGTCAGGTTGGGATGCTAACATTTTGCAACAACAATAAATGTCACAATAAAGATCCTTTTATATTCTTTACTATGCTCCTCTGGTGGTCACCATTTAAAGTCAGTTCTGTGATAAGGAACTTAATTTTGTAGCAATTATACCCATCAAAATCTGTAACACAGAATACACATTATAACAAATTCACATCACACAAAGAACAAAGCATTTGGGGGGATTGTACAAACTTTCTGAGTTCTTATAAACATTTCCTTAATAAAAAAACTCAACTTTATGAAGATTTACATTTGTAGATTCAAGAAGTTTCTGAGGCTTGAGAGTAACTCTTTTGGATGTTGGGTCTGAGATACACAGAATTAGTGTATATCTGTTTCTTCTGTGACGCTTTGGATTAAGATCCTGCTACAGTTTAGTTATGATTTGAGTATTTAACTCAAAGTTTCATGTGCTAGAAGTTTGGTTGGCAGCATGGTGGTAGAGAAGTGACGAGGAAAGGATGATGTAAGGAAATGTAGGGGATAAAAAATATGTGAGAAAGTCGTTGTCTACATATATGACATCCTCAAACAAAAGGTAAATAAACAAGAAGTAAGGCCTGGTACAGCATGACTGTTTTTCTGTAGGCACTGCCCTTGGAAGAAATCAACATAGTCAGTCCTTGAGGGATGCAGCTGATTTCTAGGAGAACAAGTTTTTATAAAATAAACAAGCAAATTCCTTTTGACTATGTGACTACGCTCACTCCCAAAATGTGATATAGCCAGAAGACCCTTCTCAGAGTCAAGCCAAAGCCTGCTCCATTCTTTTAACCTTCTGACCCACAGGCTACATAAATTTCTTTTTTTATAAAGTACCTAAGCCTGGATATCTCATCATAGTATTTTCTACTAGAATAGAATATTTTCTACTAGTAACTATTTTCTTTTTGTTAAAAAACTACCTATCCCTTCAAGGTAGATCAGGAGAGTTCTTTAGTCTCTCTGTCTCTCTGTCTGTCTCTCTGTCTCTCTCTCTGTGTCTGTCTGTCTGTGTCTGTCTGTCTGTCTGTCTGTCTCTCTCTCTCTCTCTCTCTCTCTCCCCCCTGAAGGATTGGTGAGTCAGAGTGCTTGTCATATCCTGAGGTTTCCTTTATGTGTATCTGAAACCTTAAATCTATCAGTCACATCACAGGTTTTCTGGAATATAGAGATGAAGTTCAGCATCTCTGAACTTCCATCTAGGTCAATACAGGGGACTGTATTGATAAATTCTTTATTATGAACACACATTTTTTAAAAATGCCTATTCAGCAAAATCTTTCCTGTGAGCAAATATAAATGATATTCCTTAAACATTAGAGTATAAAAGATTATAAAAGTAGGAAAAACTTTTATGTAATAATTAGTTTGCTTTTGGGAATATGAAATGTAGAAAGATAACATATGTTGTAATGTAGCTAAACACTCAAATAAATAGTAGTTTCATTTTGCTTAAGTATTTATGTATTCATATAAATACACAAAGTTAAGCTTTGGACTGCTCTTCATTCGTCTTCAAGCTTCAAAGTCAAAATTCAGGATTAGAGATTGTGATAGTTAATCATGACTTGACCATACCTGGCATTAACTAAGATCAACTGTTGGACTACCTGAAAAGATTATCCAAATCAGTACATTTACAATACAAAGACCAACCCTAGATTAGAACCCCCCCTAGATCTGATGAGAACTCCCCTAGATCTGATTAGAACCCCCCTAGATCTGATTGGAACACCCCAGTAGCAGACCAGATAAAAGGAATCACAGAAGACTTAGAAGAACAGGCACTCTCCAGGATGTTTGCAGTGACTTAGCTGCCTCCAGCTTCAGCCACCAGCCATGTCCCTTCCACCATGAAAGGCTGTTTCTCCCCTCGGGAACTGTAAGCTGAATAAATCCCCCTTTCTCCTGTAAGTTGCTTGACTTTGAATGCTCTCTCACCGCAACAGTTAATAGTAACTCTTACAGAGGCAAAATTAATTCCCTATGACAATACAGAAGGACTCAACAGATCCTTGACCAAGGTTACAAACAGACTCATTTCTCTTCCCAGGAATCATAACTAATGTTGAATAAAGCAGTTTCTAAATAACCATCTAACCCCAAATTTCATGATCCTATGTATTCAGAATGAAATGATTCATTACTTTACAGGCTGTGTATCTCACAGAGGAATGCAAGGAGTTAACAAAAATATCTCAAGATATTCATCTGGACTCTTCATGAACTACCAACAATCTATTATTTACATGAAAATATCTCACAAATTGTTCATTTATATAATTCTTTTCTACAGGCGCTTCAGCTTATAGGAAAATCATTGTTCTATTAGCATGTATTTAGTATAGAAGTGGTTGGGAAGATGCTATAGTTTTTCTTCGCATGAAGAGCTTAATCACCATGAAGTTGTGCCTACTGTGTTCTTCTGCTACTTTCATGTAACACAACTGTTTTTAAATGTTGCATTTTGATCAAACTGCTTATTCATTGTTTTTTTCCAGGATGCTTGCAAATTTTAAACATTACCTTTATGTGTTTTATGAAGCAGTCTGATTGTTTCAGACCCAATCAGACAGTGCTGGGCAAAGTAAGGATACCCTGAAATGAACTTCTGGGTCTGTGTTTCCTCTTGACTAAAATGAAAATAGTGAAGTTGCTTGAGTTTTTTCCTCCTTTAAACAGTCTTTCATTCCATTCATCTCATCAAAAGTTCCTCACATGGTTTACCAAACTCTAATTCTGCTAGATGTGTTTACAGCTGACATACCTTGTTTGCACATTAGTAACAACAATAATAGCAAGAAAGCAGGCATCCTCCTCTTTTGATTCTTGAGTATCTCATTTTTTAGTAGAAGAACCAAAGTTCAAACATGAAGGATCATACATAGAAAGGATAGACAACTCAGAAGTTCATAAGCAGGTTTTATATCCAAGGATAAGGGAAAGAAACTCATGAAGTTACTTGATTGCATGTAGCATTAACCTAGCAACCCCTTCACACTCACCCCTACTCCCACACCAAATGAAGACAGATTAAGAGAATCAACTCTCCTAGCTAAAAACTTCAGGTTTCCTCAATTTCATCTGGTACATCTGAGTGAAACATCACAAATGACGGTATCCAAGTCATCTCACTCCCTGGCTCTTGAACATGTTCCAAGTCACCAAGATGACTGCTGAAAATGAAAATTCAAAGTCTATGTAAATTTAATAATTCCTATGTAAATTTAGAGAGAAATATGAGTTGTTTTGTTTTGTTCCCAAATAACAGTAAGTCTATCTTACTGGTCTGAATTAACCACATGCCTATTTCTTCACCAACCAGCATAGCTTGTGTATTGGGTTCTCTAGTTTACTAAGCCAGCCTAGGTAACATTTCTACTCTGGGAACTAGACACAGAAGTGAAATCAGCCACATCAAATTCCTAGATAATAGGTTACTTTATATAAGGCACTTTTTTGTGACAAAGCACCTTACAAAAACGACTTAAGGCAAGGATATACTTTGGCTCACAGTTTGAAGGGATACAGTTCATTGTGGTAAGGCACATCAGACAGATGGTCATATTATATCACAGTCATGAAGCAAAGAAAGATAAATGTTGGCTCCTCCTCCTTGTTCTTCTATTTTATTTTCTAATTAGAATACCAACCTATGGGATGGAATAGCCCACATTCAAGGTAGATCTTTCCTCCTCAGTTAAATCTCTTTGGAAATACTCTCACAGTTATCTCTAGAAGTGTCTCCTAGATGATTTTAAATCTAATGGGGTTGATAATAAAGATGAAATACCATAATTGCTCATAGAATTTGTACTGTAAAAAAAAAAAGGTGGGAGGAAAGTATTAGAAGAAAGTACATATCAAAGACCACTACAGCACCTATTATTTGACAGGTTAAATACAAGATAGATGGCAGTCAACTGCAATAGTGATTGCTGATAAAATGATTTGGAACTACAAAAGGTTCAATAAGAAAGAATGCAAATATTGGCTAGCCACATCCATGATGGACATTGAGATAGAAATAGACTGCTGCCACCTCCCACGAAATCATGACTCTTCTGTTTCTCTTCAGTACAGTGTAGTTAACCACTGAGTATTTGAGTGTTTAGAATATCATCTCTTCATACTTAGAGAATTCCTTCCCAGAGATGAGAATCAATTCTCTGCACCCATGATCAAACATGGTCTTTGAGGTCCTGTTGGCCTTTAGGACACAAAAAATGATGACTACCAGAGGCTCTTCAAAAGAAATAAACATGAAAACCTCCTAAGCAATTGCTTTGAAATGCATATGTTTAGCCTCTGCCTCCAAATTTCACGATTTTACAGATCTTAAGAAGACCCTGAAAAAGTGAACTGTGATTATTATTCATAAAAGTTCCTCATAATCTAGGAAAAACAAAAAAGAAGTCCATAGAGGTGATATAAAAAGTAAAAATCCATTTCCAAGGAGGGAATAGGGTATGGAAATAAGAAAGAATTTTTTTACAAATCTTAGAATTATTTCTGTGTTTTACAAGATAATTTACCATACTCAGTGATGACAATGTCCATCCCAACTGTGGTGTCTTCATTGAAGTTATTTTAATTATAGACAACAAAAACAGCATGAAAGACTTTTTGAGCCAATTTGTTCTCCTTACTTTCCTAAGGTAGTTCTACTGACAGTTTATATATCCTTTTGGAAGCTTTCTATACATGTGGACAGATATCAAAAGGAGACACAAACCCATAAGCACATGTTTCTCTTTCCTTTGATGTACATATTCTGTATCTGCTTTTCTTTTGGTACTGGGACCTTAGGCAGGACCTTGCCCATGCTAAGACATGGTCTCCCACTGAGCTTCACTCAAGCCCTAAGTATATATTTTCTGATCTGCAATTTGCTTTCGTCACTTAATTGTCTTATCTTCTTTCTTTATTTGCAGAGGTTCTTCCCAGACTTACAGAGGGTTTATTTACTGTCAATAGCTTCAGAATATTCTGACTTCTGCTATTTATCAAGACAGTTCTCAAAATGAGAGGCTATACCCTGCAATCTCCAGGAGAGACCACCATTTGAACCTCTACATGTGACATCTCATCATTAGAATTGAAAGCTGGGCATCTCCGAGACTTTTAATGAAGATTCTAAGTCCTGGCTTAGGTGATGTGGGCTGTGGAGGCAACATAATATCCCTAGGCATGCTGATGTTTTCTGAATCATGGGTTATAGGGACCACTTCCAGTGATCTTGAATATCTGTCAGCTTGGTCACATCAATCTGCTATGTCAACTGAACTATCTCTGGGTTTAAATCTAAACTTCATTATCAGGACCTTGAAACAATTATCATAAAGGAGAACATGGTGGCTCAGAACATGAGCCAATTCTGTGCAGGGAGATAAAGATGCAGGTGAAAAGCTAATGCAAGCTTGGTTGAATGATGCAGTAGCAACGAGTTCCTGCTTGTAGTGTTACCTCTCTGCTCAATTTCCTTTCTCTTCTGAGAAACTCTGATAATACGTATTGTATGACAGAGCATATATGGAGTGCTTAAACACTGTGCTCATACAAGCAAATATTCACAAGTACTTCTGCTGGAACAAGCCAGTCAGAAAAAGGATACACACAGCAAGAAAGAATCAGCAGAGAAGCAATGCATCTTCTTCCCTTAGTGCACCAACTATTATATAATGCCATTACATAATAACAAGAACTAAGATATGCCTGCTGATGTCTATTGTGAGGGGAACTCTTTCAGTGCTTTTCATAGATACATGTTGGGTGAGTATTATTATTATATCCTTTGGAGGTACAGAGAGTTTAAGTAACTTGTCCTAGTTTACATAGCTAGTAAGTAGTCAGTGTCTACACAGTTGGTGCCTAAGTCCTTAACCCACATGTTACGTTCCACTCTGTACATTTCTCAGACCAGCTGTATAATAGCCTGTCCCATCCTATGTTTTCAAAGCCAAGAGATGTGTGAGGATACACCACCCCAGAGAGAAGCTGGTATGGTTTCAAGATTTTGAACTTGCCAGAATTCCCCTTGTTTATTCACACGCTCCTTTAGTGAGGTGACTTCATCAGAATTAATGGATTGTTGTTCTTCTTGATTAGTGTGTAATCTGTAAACTTGGAGATAGTTTGCTTAATTCGCTTAGTTCAAGATCTGCAGGGTTTACTCACAAAAGCTTTTAGAAGCACCCATGAATAAACAAGAGGGAAAAGTTAAACCAAGGCCAGGCATTTCTGTTTGCACTTGTTGCAAATCTCTCCAAACAACAGGATCCAAAAGCTCTCTCTGACACCAGAGCCAAAGCTTGTTGGTCTGCTGGAGACCCTATGTTGCCATGGTAACCAGAGAAGTTTACGAACAATACATAATATCTTGTTTTGCCAATTTTTTTTTAACCTTAAAAGAGTTCTAAAGGGCAGGCCATTGATAAACAATGATGAAGGCTGATAACTTTGGAGATAATTGTTATATTGACACAGGGGCAAATGCCATTGCTTGGCTGATGTCCATTCTCAGATCCATTTCCTTTAATGTCCTCCAATAGAGGAATGAAGAAAGCCAGATATTTGCTTTGCTGTTGTGCTGCAGGATGGGCATTTGGGCCAAGAAGGTTTAGATCAAAGTCTCCTGAGACTTTGATTCTGTAAAACGGCCGCTTTGTAGTAGAAGGATGGAGTTCACAACATCACGTCCTCTGCTTCCCTTCCCGCCCTGGATGCAGACTATGCTAGAGTGATGGCCACCATCTTGTCCTAGAAGGAAGGAGTCAGCTGAGTTAGAGGAACACTGGCCCTGGTATTTCTGTGCTTTTCACAACTATCATAACTGCTACCCTCTGGAATGCTTGTTATGTAGCCATTTTTAGTCAAGTTTCCTACTTACTGTTACGTAAGTCAGTGCAGCTATCATGGGAATCAGATTGGAAGTTCCTCCAAAAATGAAACATATGATCTATCCATACAGCTCTTGGGTATTTATTTGAAGGGATCAAAGTTCACATCCAGTAAGAGATATATCTGCATGCCCATGCCCACAGCAACCAAGATATAGAATCAGCCTTGGTTTGACGTTCATGTTTGGTAGATGAATGAATAAAAACAAATGTGATATATAAACACAATAGTACTTCAGTCAACTATAAAGAAGAATGAAATTATGTCGTCCATAAGAAAATACATCAAATTGGATACTATTAGATTAAGCAAAGTAAGCTAGACTCAGAAAAATAAGTACTAAGTGTTTTCTTTTATATTTAATCCAAAAAAAAGGACACACACCACAAATAAGAGTATTCCGGTTACTTTTTCTGCTACTGTGAAACAACATACATACAACCAGCTTAAGGGTGAAGGAGAAAGGGAAATTTATTTGGCTTGTGGTTGTAGAGGGGAAGATATAGTCTGTTATAGCAGAAAAGGCATGGCGGGCAGCAGAAAGGAAGGTGGTCGGGTCTCATGTATCATGGAGTCAGAGAGAAAGCAAGCAGCAAAACTGCAAGAGCGGACTACTGGCAGAAGCAGGGCAGGGCTATCCAATCTCAAGATCCACCCCCTGTGACGTGCCTTCCTCCAGCAAGGCTCCACCTCCTAAAGGTGTCACAGTCTTCCCAGATGTTAACATCAGCGAAGCACGAGCAAACACATGAGCCTGTGTAGGTCAACTCATATTCAAACCATGACAAAGAGGGACTACTGCGGGAGAAGAAAGGGTCAGAGAAATAGAGGAAGAGGAAAATGCACATAGGAAAATGTCACCACGAAACTCATTTCCTTGTACAAGTGAAATATACCAACAAAAGGCATTTCTGTGGATACAATGTGATAGCAGATATTTTAGCCCAAACTTTTTTAAACCACTAATCCTACATAAGTCTGCATTCTCCAGAGATCCCTCCCCTCCAACAAAAAAGTTTGTCTACAGAATCATTATTGAATCAAATCTCTGAAGTCACTCACAGAGCACAGCACAATCCAAACAAATCTTTATCATTATTCCATTTTACCTATTTTAAGCTAAAAAAAAAAATCACACCCAAGGAGTATAAAAAAGGATAACACCATCCATTAGTAGTAACTCAGCCCACTGTTTGGAGTCCAAAAGTATGCCTATCTTCTATTATAGATATGTCTATCATCTTTCAACTTAATAAGTCCATGGTTCAGAAAGATGGCGGAGTTTGTATCAGCACTTCAAGCTCTTCCTTACCGGATGCTTTTCTCCTTTCTTCACATTTCACTTGCCCACTTATAGATGGCAAAAGGATTAACAGGAACGAAATAATTCTGAGGAAGTCATACCATTGACTGTGTGATCTGCATTGTCTACACTTTTGCTAAATGAATGAACTGAAAAAAGAGGGTCTCCTGTAACATAGGTACTTGCAGTAAATGTGATCCTAACTGGTCTAAACAATGATTTAATCCAGTAGAGAAGAAAAAGGGTAAGCAAGCTGAAAAGATCAACAGCATGAAATAAGTTGACTTAAGGGAACCCAAAAGAGTGATGTGCTGAGGGGCAAGAGAAATGTCGTACACCTTAGAGTGGGGAGGTTGGTAGAAGTCAGAATACCATGGTGTGATGATTGATCTTGGTATCAACTTGGATTTGCTTTAGATTCAACTAAGAGACACGCCTCTTGGGTAGTGTTGTAGTCAGCCTTTATGATTGCTGATAAATGACCATTGAAGGGCTTGAGGGAACAAGGGGTTTATTTCCTTACAACAGTGCAGTTACAGTTCTCAGTCAAGCTTGATGTGAGAGCACACACCAACACCAGGGCTGAGGAAACTGGCCACACCATCTCTATATAATAGCTGAGAGAGGGATGATCCTTCCTTGCCAGACCTGCATGTTTGGCCAAGTGTACAAAAGGATGCCAACTTCCTCAACCGGCTCTCTGTATTTTATTCACCTGTTCAGGGCCTAGTCCCACCCACTATGGACTGGGCCTTCCCCATCAGCTAGACAATCTTCTATGGGTTTGCTCTGGGCTTAACTGAACCACTAATTCTTCACAAATGTGCGCAGGGATCAAACTCTCAACAGTCAAGTTGACACCTGTGTACAACCATGACAGGTGGTATCCTCTAGGAACAACCAGCTGAGAGAACAAGTGGGTAGGCCCTCTCCAAAGAGTGGGCAGCATCTTCCAGCATAGGCCTAATGATAAAGAGGTCAAGTGAAAACAAGGGCTGCTCCCTCACCTGCTTTCCCTTCTTGCTGGTGAGTGCATCCATTTTGCTGCTGCTGCCTCCATCCTCCACTACCATGAGAACCTGGCTTCTCAGTCTTCCATTGTGGACTGAAGACCAGTGGTTTATCTAGGAGTCCCCAGGGCTTCATTTAGCACAAGGTCAGGACCACCACGGAACCCAATATTAGGGACTGAGCAGCTATTGGGTTCTCAGCCTCTCCACTGTGCAGCACTACCCAGCCCATCTCACATCACCCCAACTCATAAATGCTGTTGCAGTCAACCTGCATGGCTGCTGATAAATGACCATCAAATGGCTTAAGGGAACAAGGAGTTTATTTTCTCTCTTATGATTTCACAGTTACAGTTCACAGTCCAACTTGAAGGGAGAGCATGAACCAACACCAGGTAAGGGAACTGGCCACACTATCTCTATGTAATGCTGAGAGAGGGACGATCCTTCTTTGCCAGACCAGTATGTCTGGCCAAATGTACAAAAGGATGCCAACTTCCTCAATCAGCTCTCTGTATTTATTCATCCTACCCACCATAAGTTGGGCCTTCCCCATCAGCTACACAATCTCCTGAAGGTTTGCTCTGGGCTTAACTCGACGACTAATTCTCCACAAATGTGCCCAGAACTCAAACCCTTAACAGTCAAGTTGACACCTGTGCCTAAGTATGACAAATGTCATCCATAATATAAATCATTGCATTGATTCTCTTCCCCTAGAGAACCCTGACTAACTATTGGCAATGTAGACATGTGGAAGGATTGAAAAGAAGCTGTCACTGCTGTTTGTTTCAGAAAAATCAATTAGGAGGTCACTCAAGGGTTAGTTTCTAGACAAGAGAATGGGTTCAAGGAAGAGAGGCCTACTGTGAGTTCCTTGGAAAAACAATAGGCATGAAACTTAAAACTGATTTATCCACTCCTGAATGTACTGGGTACAGATCTCAATATTGCAGAATGCACTACTGTAATGATTTCAAGTGAGCCACTTGTCCATTTGCACAGCATCCAGGCAGCCTGAGAAAAGGCCCATTCAGAGAGAGAGATGACCACTGTCATAGGTAGATACAAGTGTCAACGTGATGGCTGAGGATTTGAACTCTGAGCATATTTGTAGAGAATTGATAGTTAAGCCCAGAGAAAGCTTGCCGAAGATTGCCTAATTGATGGGGTGGGTGGGATTAGTCCCTTGGCAAGTGAATAAGTTGGAGGGAATTGGTTGAGAAAGTTGGCATCCTTTATTGTGTTTGGCCAGACATGTTAGTCTGGAAAGTGAGGATTGTCCCTCTCAGCAGTCCTGTGGATATGACTCCCTGGGAGCCTGGTATTGGTATGAGCAGTTTCTGGACAGGGAATTGTAACAGAGAATTTTAGACCAAATAAAACCACTTGCCCCTTTAAGTCATTTGGCCGTGCATTTATCAGCAACCATGCAGGCAAATTGCAACAACCACCAACCCCAGATAGGGGCCATCCTCTGAGGATGGGCAGAACACAGCTCTGTGTCTAAGGCACCCATCTCTGATGCTGTAAGGGAGGACCCCCTGGTTCTTCCCCAGCTGATCAGCTTTACAGGTGACAACCACTCCAAAGTCCAGAAGATAGGAACACTGACCAGTCAGGGATAGCCTTTGTGGCTCCTGGACCCAGTTCCAAGCCCTCAGTACTAGGTGACAAACTTGGGCAGGAATTGTTGTGTTATAGTCTAAAATAAAATGCTTACTTGCTCTCCAAGTGAAAACAAGCGGTATTTCAGGAAAACGTCATTTGGGAAGCTGTAAAAATACGGCCAGGCAGTCCCACGGACAGCTGCTTTGTCACGTGATCACGCACTCTGGGTTCTGCCCTCAGCTGTGGCTCTCCACCCCGGTGAAGCAGGGGTGGGAGGTCAGCTGCACAGGATGGTCCATTTAACAGCTGATCTGCTGGGACCTGCGCCTGAGAAGTTAATTTCTAGCTTCGAGATGGTTTTTGGTAATTGTAGGTAATTTAAAATATAATTGCAATTTAGTTGGGGGGAAAAAACCCTCTTTGCAGTGTTTATGCGCATCACTCTAATTTCAGGTCTAAAAGGTTGACTGAACTGCACTCCAATACACGCCCATCTCGCCATCTTCCTGATTTTACCACCGGTGATTATAAAAACGGCCTGCGCAAACCTCAGTCTGCAGGGCAGGACAGATGCTACAAGACTCCAGCGTGAAGTTTCACGTTGCCAGAGGGTCATGTGTGGAGTATGCTAATGATTATTGAACAGATTAAGAAAACCACAATGGCCCCAAAATGCAGATACCCCTCAAAAAGATCCAGCTCACCCATGTTCATAATTAGGTATTCTAGCTCTTTATTTTTCAAAGGGAAGTGAGCTCTTTGTGGTTTAAGTGCAGGTGTGGTGGGCTGCCCTCTGGGGTGTGGGTTATGCCTTTTAAATTGCTCAGTGCTAGCTGGGAGCATCTTGGACCTGAGCATCTATAATACGTTGGGCTACATTCAGAGTTATTCTGGGATTCATGCAGGCCGTAGGTTGGAGACACCTGACTCAGCTTTGCTGCATTCACAGAGATTTCTCACACCTGTGATATCCAGTACTTACAGTCATGGGATTATTTTTAGGCAACTTTTAGAATGTTTTTTTTTTTTTTTTTTATGTTTCACTGATCAAATTTTATTGGCCACTTGGACAGTTTATTTGCCAGGAAGGATGATCCCATCATACTTCTGCTGGAACCAGCGCATGGCCTCTTCTTTGCTGATTCTGTGCTTGGCCCCAATGCAGCCTGTCCTGCACTTCTTGTCAGCAATGCTGAAGCCTGGCCTACCCAGCACCACATAGAAGTCCAGGCCGTAGATGCCGATGCTGGGATCGTATTCGATGCCCAGATCAATGTGTTGATGGATCCCAAAACCAAAATTTCCAATATCAGAGTTGTTTTTTCTTAACTCATATTCCCGCACCTTCAGACCTTTCTCCAGGATTTCTTCTGCCTTGGCCTCACCTACGGTGCAGTGGACAGCAATCTTTTCATTCCTCCTAATGCCAAAGGACCTGACAGTGTACCTGGCTTTGGAAAATACCGGGGTCTGGCCTGTGAGCTGTCCAACACCTTGGCAGCCCGGGTCAGCCTGTCTCCGCTCTCCCCGACACAGATGTTCAGGCAGAGCTTGCAGATGCGAAGTTCCCGCATGGGGTTCTCCTTCTCACCCTGATCCTGAGCCATGATGAAGGATAGGAAAAGGGAGCAGCCTAGGATGTGTTTTGTATGGACTTATAAGTAATTTATTTAAAGTTTCCAAACCATGTTGATAAGAGAGGTCCTCAATGGTACATCAATAATTGCACAGAGTCGGAACCACCATCTTGAATCATGGGCCCAATCAGCCCTCACTGTTCCCCTAAGCATACACAGCTACAAGCTATTTACTCAAAACATAGATAAATGCATCTTGGCACGGTTTAGATACAGATTGTGACTGCCCTTATAGAAATCCTTCCTGTGTAGAAATTCTTAAGCCACCATTGTGTGCCTAGGGCATACATGGACACATACTGGAAGGACCACCCAAGCTAATGACCTCATTCACAGTGTCTCATCCTTAGCAGGAGGCAGGAAAGAGCAGGGGAGAAGGGGTGATTGTGGGACATTGTCAGTTCATTCTCAGAATCTGTGGCCCTTGCACCAGAAGGCTGCCTTCCAAGGCAGACCCAAACTAGTGTTGAGCGTAGAACAATACAATTGGCTAAGATGGAAACTGTCTAGAAAATCTAGAGGTCCATCTAAGCCATCCAGTGTTCTGATGATTGGGAAAACAAAATGTGAATTTAATTTGGGTGCTTGGTGAGATAGCTCAGCAGGTAATAGTGCTTTCTTCTAGGACTAATGACCTAAGGTGGATCCTCAGAAACCACATAGTGAAAAGAGAGAACTGAGTTGCACAAGTTGTATACAGAAAAATAACTTTTTTAAAAACTAATCTGGGTTATTGATATGACTTGGCAAGAAAAGTTTTGCTACAGGTACCTGTTTATTTTCAAATTTTCCAACATTTTCTAAAATTACTAAAGTGAGCATTGAATTTTCTTAAGCTTCTGCCTCCTTAGTCTCCTTCTCTCAAAGTAAAGTCCTGTTATCAGTCTTATACGGCATATGAATATCTAAGTGTATTGTATCCACGTATGCTGTAGACACATAGTGATGGCTGAAGAATTTCTGCATAGGCAGGACTTGGGGAGCCACAGTCTGATCAGATGGAGCTAAACTGGACCAAACTGCATTTACCTGGTATTTTGCATAAATAAGAATATGTAAATTTGAGTGCTCCAAGAAATAAAGGACGATAGTGATTTACAGACCACCAGAAGACAAATTGGGAAGATATGAGTGAACACTAATGACAGATTAGTAATAGATACATGAATGAGAAGAAGAGGCCCTTTGTGCAAGAGCTGTCCCATGAGTGTGCAGGGAGAGGACCAAAGGACAGTGAAGACTGGACCAGACAGGGCTCATCTGGGGTTGTTGCCTCCATAGAGAAGTTTTTTTTAATGAGAACCAGGGGATCCTCATCATCTTAAGGTAGTTTCCCACAGACTGCTTTTATTTTCTAAGCCTAGAAGGAGGAATCCAACGATTACATAATTGAGAATTTGGACCACCCTTTGACCAAGTCATCCAAATTACAGACACGGCACCTTGAGAAGAAGCCAACATCCTCAGGGCAGGTCTATGTCATCGGATGCAGAACTTCAGCCCAACTACAAGGCATATCAGATATACCTAAGAAGCATGTTTCATTAAAAACAGCGGTGATGGAGGGGGAGGTGGTAAGGAGGAGTACATTCTTCAGAAAGGCCAATGTCATAAACCACCAAGAGAGGCTGTAGAAATGTTCCAGATCAAAGGAAACGAGAGAGATTTGACAACCTAGACTTGACCCTGTTGTAGAAGGGAATCTGGATCAACTGACAGGATGAAAACACAGTCAACTTGACAGAAAGGCAGTTACGGGCTGATTCGGCTACATTTCTCACGTAGTCACCCAGGTCTAAGAAACCGTGCTCTACAGAAGGCTCCAAGCTTCCAGTCATGAAGCCCCTTCTCTGGCCGAGGAATCAGGAGGTCAGTAAGTTCTGGCAAGGGGCCAGTTGTCTCTGCTGCTGGGAAAAGGGACTCTTTCAAAGGTTGCTTCAGAGTTGCTTCCCACTGACCAATTTGTGCTAATCTTGTCGAAACCTTCATTAGCACCCTTTTTATTCCTCCCTAAAGTTTTTTTTTTTTTTTTTTGATTGTTCATTTCATACTGTTTTGTTCTAGTGTCATGGTTTGTAATGTGTCGCCCACAGTCTCATGTGTTTGGCAAGGTCATGGCACCTTGAGAGGTGGAGCCTTGTTGGAGGAAGGCGGTCACAAGGGGTGGGCCTTGAGGTGGATTAGTCCCACCCTACCTCCAGGAGAAGTCGGCCTTTGCAGCAAGAAGTCTTGCAGCTCTCAGCTTCCAAGATGTCTGCAGTGACTTAGCCTCCTCCAGCTTTGACCATCCAGCCATGCCGCCTCTGCCATGAGAAACTGTGCCTTCCCTCTGGAACCGTAAGTTGAATAAATCTCCCTTTCTCCCTTAAGTTGCTTGACTTTGGGTGCTCTCTCACAGCAATAGTTAAGAGTAACTGTTACACTGTGTAACTCAAGCTGGCTAGGAACTCACTATACAGAACAGTCTGGTCTCAAACTTGTTATCAGTGCCCCTGTCTCTGTCCACCCCAATCCTACCACACACACCAGTGCTATGATTAAAGACATGACATCACACTAGCTCCAGCTCCTTAAGTCATTTTAATGCTAACTAGAGAAAAGGATGGTGCATGATGAATATAGGTGGCCAATCCAATAATGACTTCCTTCCTTCCTTCCTTCCTTCCTTCCTTCCTTCCTTCCTTCTTCTTTCCTTCTTCTTCTCTTTTCTTTCTTTCTTTCTTTCTTTCTTTCCTTCTTTCTTTCCTTTCTTTCTTTCTTTCTTTCTTTCTTTCTTTCTTTCTTTCTTTCTTTCTTTCATGCACCGGTGTGTGTGTGTGTGTGTGTGTGTGTGTGTGTACATTTCCCCAGCCCAATAATGGCTGAACAGATAAGCAGAACCAATATAAATGATGTTCTGATAATGAAGAAAACTATCATAAATTATAAAAGAATGACAATAAAACACTAAGTGTTTTCTTCCTTTGCTTTCCATGAGCTGCAATTATGTAATGAGGTCCTTCCTCTCTATAGGCATCCAAATTTAAATGCCATTCTATTGTAAGCTTGTCTAAAGCTGAAGGAAAAGAAGGAAATAAGTTCTTTGAGGGACATGTAGTAACATAATACTCCTATCAGTTGGGCTTCTCATCAGATAGATTAAAATGGGACTATTAAAACTATATAACATGAAAATAGTATTGCACATTCTAACAGGAACTCGAGAGAAATGTGTGGATCAAGAAAAATCCAGTGATGCTAGGAAAGCAAAATGGAGGAGGAAAATGAAATGTCTAATTTGAGTCACCAGAGAAAAAGCCAAGTGAGTCAAAGGCATTAGGTCCTTAGGGTCTTCTCCCACCTGGGATGTAGCAGGAGCAGGCAGAAGCAATACCAGGATGGACATCCATAGTGAGGTTCTGCTTGGCTCTACAGTGGTGATAATGTTTGTGGTGGGGTGGGGAGAAAGGTGGAGACTAATACTTTCTGGTCCACTGATTGGGGATATTTGGGGGAAGAAAATCAAGAAAACAATCAATTAGAGAAGTCCATGTCTCTTTAAAAAAAAAAAAAAAAAAAAGAAAGCTTTTATACATAAAGGAAAACCATCCGACCCCTGCTTTTAGCACAAGTGGACAGGACACTATACTTAAGAAAGAATGCTTATGCTGATATGTATCCATCAAGTTTCACATTCAGAGGCTTGGCATGCAGTGGTACAGTTATCTTACGCTGAGCATGTTAAGAATGAATGAATGTGTCCAGACCTCTTCTGACTAAACCAATGAGATAACCAACTTTCTTCTTAAGATTTGGATCTTCAGTGAAAGGGAGAGACTTAAAAAAAAAAAAAAAAAGCCAGCGGCAGATTCAGTCTAGCAGAGACATCCTAATTAAAGACCATTCATTTTGTTTCCGAACCCCTGGGGGCACCTCTGTCAGGGCTTCTGTCCTCTCCCAGCCAGGTGCTTTGGCGCTTCCTTTTATTCTGAGGACTTTCTTAGGTCCTTCCAATAAACTCTCTCTCCACTTACATTTCTGCTGCTTATAAACGGAGAACCATGACAAACACACATTCCCTAGCTTCCCCCCATGGAGCATGTCAGTTATTGCCTCCAAATACGGGCCTGGGAATAAGATGGCTAATGGAAACCTAGAGAAGTTTTTTTTTTTTTTTCCCTCTTCTACTTCTGTTTCTGTTCATCTGACTGAGTATACCCAAGGGCAATTAGCTGGAGGAGTAGGAATAAGAATTATCAGTTCTTTGCATTCCCCTATGAGAACCCATTATTACTGTATTTTAAACTGCTTAGTGTCCATCAATGCATGCTACAGATACAAGTATTTCTGTAGAAACCCCCTATTCATACATCCATTTCAAAGGGCTCTCAGGCAATCTGCTGATTTCCAAAGCACCACCGAGCACCACAGACTACTCCTGATTTGCATGTCCTGTCATAAACAGATTGGAACCAAACCAGGTCATACTTTCACTTCTGAACTCTAGCTATGTGAAGGACATTTCTAAACAAGTCCTAGGACAAGCTCTTTTTAAAAATAGAGTTTAAATATAAGTTCTTTTTTAGCAGCCCAGTTACTTTTTTAGGCAAGTCTGAAGAAAATGGAAAATGGTTGTTGGTATCTTTTGCCTTCAACTGGTTATTTTTTTTAAGTAGTCCAAAAATATCCACCATACACTGGATATGGTGGTTCATGCCTGTACCCTCAGTACATGAGAGGCTGAAACCAGAGAATTGTCAGGAGTTGGGGAATTGTTTGGTTGGACTGACTAATAGTTCTAGGCTAGTCCAGGCTGGAAAACTGCAAAACAAAAGTTGTGTGTGTGTGTGTGTGTGTGTGTGTGTGTGTGTGTGTGTGTGTGTGTGTGTGTGTGTGTATGTAAATATAATTTTTTATCTTCACATGGTCATGATGGTCATGGTGCCTAATATAATTCTGACCATCTATCAAATGATTAAGAAATAGTGAAATTTAAAAAGAAAGATGGGGTTTGGTGAGATTCTTCAAAATTCTTCATTTTATTTGTTCATTTATTTATTGCGGAGCTAGGGTGGAACCCAAAGCTTCAACCATGCCATGTGAACAATCAGTGTATCACTGAGCTATGTTCCCAGCCCATAATGCTTTGCTTTAAGTTGTAGGATAATTTTGGTTGAACCATCTCTAAGAGATGGTTCAAAGGAATCTACTGTGCAGACATTTTCAAGTCAGAGGATACAGGATAACAGCAGGAAAGGGCCATCTTCGATGCTTCCATGAATTTCTACAAAAGTTTCCATGTCCTAAAATGATCCCATCTAGAATGGAAAGCATTAGACACTCTCCTACGTGCCCTGTGGAAGCTGCCCCTTCCTGGATCCCACTGGTCCTTAACACCAGGTTGTAAGACTAGACTGTATTTTCTTGACTCCTTTCCCCTCCTCTATCCAAATTCTCCTATGACCTTACAGGATTTTTCTATTGAAGAAGGACCAAATTTCTGGCTCATGCTTTTCGCGAATCCAGTCCATGACGCTACTATGCTACTAATCTGAGTGGAAATATTATATAACAGTACTGTGGGCTTCACTGTGAATTTGAAATAAAAAAATGTGTTGCTGGCTATAAAAGCTCAATACTGTGGGTTTCATTGTGAATTTGAAATAAAAAACATGTACTGATGGCTGTAAAAGCTATCTCATGATTGTAGTAAACACAGATAAGCTACAACTGGATTGATGACTTTGTATGTAGACATCATCTACCTTCAATTCTATACGCAGTCTTCTTAGGTAGCATTCATATTTTCAAATGAAAAATAAAGAAGACTCAGAATGTTGTCGCTGTTCTCTGGTACACATGTACCAAAGAACTATATCACAGGTCATTTCTCAAACATTGTCCACCTTGACTTTTGTTTGTTTTATTGAGACTGGGTCTGAAACTCGACCAGTAGATGAAGATAGCTGGTTGATCTACAAGCTCCAGAGAGCCTCCTTCCTGTCTCTGACTTTCCAGAGCTGAGATTACAAGCACATGCCCGTCACACCTGACTTTTTCACTTTGCTTTAAGAGGGTTCTGGGGATTGAACTCAGGTCCTAGTGCTTGCAAGGCAAGCACTTTACAGAGTTATCTCCCTAGCTTCAAGATTCATGGTGAATAACCTGTCCAAAGTCAAATAAGCAGTAGGAGACTGTTTTGATCATTTCTTGAAAGGTCTCCAGGGCTGATCATACATGTCTACAATTCTACAAAAGAAACAGCAGCATCTCTCATCTCTTCTGCTTTAGCACTTGTGGGATAAAACAGAAGTGCCCACTTTAGACATGATTGATGGGCTTTAAACCTTACCCATGAGATCTGAAGCAGATTAAAATATAAACAAAAAACTAGCCTCAGCCACACAATACAACTTGTTAATGACACAAACCAATCAGGCAACCTCCCTGTAGCAGAATGGAGAGAGCCAAGCTGTTAAAATAGTGTTTTAGCAATAGAAGCAGTTGAAAACTAGGACAGCCAAATTTCAAATAGAAATACTGCATAGCTTTGTTAGCAGACGAGGTGACTGCCAGCAGGTTCACAGGCTGAGGGGCCCAGACAGTTCTTTGCCCGCAAAATCTTGTCAGCGGCCAGCTTATCTCAAGGTTTTCTGGGCCTATTTTTATGTCAAACCTGGTCTAACTCTCAAGAGGATCACTTCCCATCAAGAATAGTTCCAACATACATTTTTCAGTCCCTTGGTAGGTCCTATTGTTTAAAGGACACATCTAAGAGGAGAAAAAACATTTAATAGAGACTGGTGCATGTCATGGTTAGTATTAAGAGTTAATACTAACTGTCAACTGACACTCAGGACTGGTTTCCAGGCCCACCTGGGAGAAAAAGATTGCCCTGTGGACATGCCCGTGAGAGATTGTTTTAATTGCATGATTGCTGTGGGAAGACCCAACCCATTTTGGGTGGGACCGTTCCCTGCGTACCTGGCCTTGAACCGCATAAAAATATAGTAAGCTGAGCATAGGCAAGCAAACACGTGTATTCGGTTGCTTTCTTTTCTGGGTGCTTTGGTCTTCTGCTGCTGTGACTCCCTGTCATGATGGACTGTGATCTCGAATCTGGAATAAACCGCTTCTTCCTCTTAAGTTGCTTGGGACAGGTATGCTGTTATATACTTTGCAATGTGTAATGAAACCAAAGCAATGTGCTAAATGAACTAAGCCAAGCACAAAAGGATAAGTATGAGATGGTTCCACCCATGAGCAACATGAACAACGGAGGCCATGGAGACAAACAGCACCACCAGCTGGAGACCAAGTGTTCAAACGCCTGAGCTTGAGTGGACAAACCGTGACAGTCAGTAACTCTCAAAAAGAAAAGGGGATACAGGAAGTATGAACAGCCACCATAGTGTTCCTATACTAAAGGGGAACACAAGAAAGAGTTCTAGGAATTGCCACTGAGTCCTTAGAGCTCATCAGAGAGGAGGACCCAGAGGAAAGTTTGACATACACATTAAAGGATGCTCCAGGGATAGGGGGAGGGGGCACTGGGAGATAGGGAGGGAGGGGGGAAAGAAAGGGGAAAAGGGGGAAGGGAGCAGGGAGGCCCAGGGAGAGGTGGAGGGAGGGAGGGGACCAGGGTATCTATTAAATTTGTATGAGGGGGGAGGGAGGGAAAACATTATTTAAAAAAAAAAAAGGAAGCATGAACTCTTAGGGGAACACACTGAAACCATATCGAAACACAGCACATAGTTAAAGAAAACGCTTTTCTTTTCTCTCTGAACACTGCTTTTAATGAGTTTTATACTCTAAAATGTTAATGGCCAGAGACAAAGATAATCTTGCCAAAGCTCAGAGCAGGGAGAAGGGATGTGGCTTATTATCACCTGAGTACTTACTACAAACTGAGCAAACCAGCCACCGATTAAGTTTAAGTGTTTTACGTGGCTGAATGCAGCCCGTAACTCTCACAGCAATCCTGCAACACCACTGTAATCATCTGCATTTTGCTAAAGGGGAAACTGGGACGACCAGAGATAAAATCATGGTCAAAGCCTTCAGTTAGCAAGCCACAGAGCCAAGGCCCAGCCCCAGGGACTGCTATGAAACCCCTATTGTATGCTATGCTATGTTATGCTAGCTGCACTTCTGGCCCTCTCCAGAGTCTGCGCAGACTTGCAGAGTCTCTGCACCAACACACACCTGCTTTGCTTTTGTTGAGATGTCTGGTACACGGTGACATTCTTACTTAGCACCAGCTGAAACCTATATGGTCCCCAGCCTTCTAGTAAGGATCTAAAAGGATTGAAAGATAAATAAAGCTCCTGATCGATCTAGTGCGTGTGACAAAAATCAATAATCTGCAAAAGTTGGTATTGTTTATATCATCTGCAACCTATCACATTTTAGAATTGTGTTTTTCATTGGCACTGAGGGTTCATTTCGATTGATAATTGATGGAATTTAGAAAGAAATCTCTGGATATAATTGTGAAGAATTATCTAGATTAGATTACCTAAGATGAGAAGATCCATCTTAAGTGAGGGAAAGGGTTCTTCACTAAACAAAAGGGAGAAAGGGAAATAGGCACAAGTAGTTAGGGTTCTTCACTAAACAAAAGGGAGAAAGGGAAATAGGCACAAGTAGTTAGCACTCTGCTTCCCGACTGTTCCTGCAACATGACCAGCTAGCTGCCGTCTGTTCCTGCTGCTACGCCTTCCAGTCTACAACGGACTGCGCCTTGGAACTGCTGCTTTCATTGGGTATTTTGCCACAGCAAGGAGAAAAATAGCTAATGTATATGTCATGAGGATATCGTGTGTTCTGATGTATTGCCAAGGACCTCAACTGATTTCCTACCCATGGGAAAGACTCGTTGCATAATATCCCAAAGACCCGATTTTTGGTCTCTCTTTCATTCTCTTGACAGCCTGTCTAGGCCAGACATGTGACCCTGATTCCAACTAGGCCAATGCTCCTGTCTAGAACCTGAATATCAAGAAGGAGTCAATTAGGGGATCTATCCCCACGATGGCGTCACCAGCATCGGTGACACCAGAGACCATAGTAACATTCCTCTGCAGATGGGGTTGGACAGGAATTTGCCCAAGGCTGTCTATCTCACTATTTTATTATTATTATTATTATTATTATTATTATTATTATTATTTCCGCTCATACAAACTTAACAGGAACACCAGTCCCCTCCCTCCCTCCACCTCCCCCCCACCCACCTGCTCCCCCTCCCCTCCCTCGTCCCTTTCCATCCCCCAGTGCCTCCTCCCCTATCCCCGGAGCATCCTTTAATGTGCATGCCAAACTCTCCTCTGGGTCCTCCTCTCCAATGAGGTGCAAGGACCCAAGGGCATTTCCCAGAACCCTTTCCTGTGTTCCCCTTAAGCTTAGGAACTTTACTGTGACTGTCAGTCCCTAGTCTCCAAGGATCCTATTGCCTTTAGTTCATCCTAGACTTTGTGGGGTCAATAATGTATTGGACATAGTGCAGGTCATGCAAAGTCCTATTCTGATTGCTTTGGCCCTAACTTGTATCTTGCATATCATTACTCTTCCCATCCTTGTGCTCTTACAATCTTACCGGCCCCTCTTCCACAAATTTCCCTGAACTTCAGGATGGGGAGAGATTAGGCTGGCCTAGTTCCAGGTGGTTAATATAGAGTCTCTGATGTTCTGAATTATGGTTTGTTGATTTTTTTTTTTTCAGTTTTGCTGCTCCTGCAATGCCCTTGGCTCTATTCTGATGGGTATTGGATGTCATCCCCTGGCCAGAGATGAAAACTTGCAGTCCTTGATGGTGGCCTATTTTCTCTGCTGTAACATGATCCCCTCTCTCCTTGTTTCTGGTGGGGCCCTCCTTCCCCATTCCTCCTGTTTATAATCTTTACAATTACTGTAGGTATTACAGAGATTTGTCTTTCAGTGTGTCTCTAAGTGGGTTTGGTACTAGGATCCACCTATTAGGGAGTACATACGGCGCTTAATTTTCCGTGTCTGGGATACTTCACTCAATATAATTGTTTCTAATTCCATCCATTTCCCAGAAAATTATATTAATTCATAATTTTTGATGGCTGAGTAGTATTCCATTGTATAAATGTACCACATTTTTCTTATCCACTTGTCAACTGTTGGACATTTGGGCTGACTCCATGACCTTGCTATTGTAAACAGTGCTGTTGTGAACATGGTTGTGCTTGTGCTACCGAGGTGAATTTTTGCTGTATGGGGAATTGTTCCCAAAAGTGGTTTAGCAGGGTCATATGGCATTTCAATCTTTAACTTCTTTAAGAATCACCAGATGGCTCGCCAGAGTGGTTGTGTGAGCTTGCATTTCCACCAGCAATGTAGAAGAGATCCCCTCTCTCCACATCCTTTCCAGCACTTGGTGTTGTTTGTATTGTGGATTTTTGCCATCCTGACCGGGGTGAGATGATATCTCAGGGAAGTTTTGATTTGCAATTCCCTGATGGCTAAGGATGTGGAGGACTTTTTAAGATATTTGTTAGACACTTTAATTTCATCCTTGGTAAAGTTTCTTTTAAGTTCCAAGGCCCATTTTTTAATTGGCCCATTTGTTTCTTCGGTGTTTAGTTTTCTAAGCTCTTTGTGCACTCTGGATAATAGAGCTCTATCAGATATGTGGTTAGTGAAGATTTTCTCCCGTTCTGTGGGTTTCCTTTTGCTCAAGTTACAATCTCTTTATCTGAACAGAAGCTCTTTAATTTCACAAGAGCCCATCTGTTGAGTGTTGGTTGTAGTGACTGTGCTATTGGATGTCCGTTTAGGAACTGTTGGCCTAGCCCAATCAGCTCGAGGGAGTTCCCTACCCTTTCAACTATGGTTTTTATAGTCTCTGGCCTTATATTGAGGTCCTTGATCCATTTGGAATTAATTCTTGTACATGGTGACAAGTATGGGTCTAGTGTTAATCTTCTGCATGTGGAGATCCAGTTTTACCAGCACCATTTGTTGAAGATGCTGTTCTTTTTCCATTGGATTTTTTGGGCCCCTTTGTCAAAGATCAAATGGCTGTAGTTATGTGGGCTTATATCTGGGTCTTCAACCCTTATCCATTGATCTGTGTGTCTATTTTGAAGCCAGTACCAGGCTGTTTTTACAACTATGGATTTGTAGTATAGACTAAGGTTTGGTATGGTGATACCTCCAGCCGTGTTTTTGTTACTCAGGATTGTTTTTGCTATCCAGGGTCTTTTGTGCCTCCATATGAATTTTGAGATTGTTTGGTCAACTTCTTTAAAGAATTGCTTTGGGATTTTAATTGGTATAGCATTGAATCTGTATATTGCCTTTGGTAGGATGGTCATTTTTATGATGTTGATTCTGCCAATCCAGGAACATGGGAGGTCTTTCCAGCTTCTGGTGTTTTCTTCAATTTCTTTCTTTAGGGTTTTAAAGTTTTTATTATAAAGGACTCTTACTTCCTTGGTTAGGTTTATACCAAGGTATTTCATTTTTTTAGGGGCTATAGTAAATGGGATTGTTTCTCTCAGGGCTTTTTCACTTCTTTCATTCAGGTATATAGGAAGGCCACTGATTTTTGTACATTTATTTTGTATCCTGCCACCTTGCTGAACTTCTGTATTAGTTCCAGGAGTTTCCCGGTGGAGTTTTTGGAATCACTCAGGTATAAGATCATATCATCTGCAAATAGAGATAACTTGACTTCTTCCTTGCCGATTTGAATTCCTTTTATGTCCCTTTTTTGTCTTATGGCTTCAGCTAAGACTTCAAGTACAATATTGAGTAGAAGTGGTGAGAGTGGACAGCCTTGTGTAGTTCCTGATTAAAGTGGGAATGCTTCCAGTTTTTCCCCATTGAGTATAATCCTGGCCATTGGCTTATTGTATACAGCTTTTATTATATTGATAAAGGTTCCTTCCATTCCAACCTTCTCTAGGGTTTTGATCAGAAAGGGCTGTTGGATCTTGTCAAAAGCTTTTTCTACATCTATCGAGAGTATCAAGTGGTCTTGAACTTTGGACTGGTTTATATGGTGAATTATATTTATTGATTTGCATATGTTGAACCAACCTTGTATGCCTGGGATAAAGCCTACTTGATCCCCATGGAAGATCTTTTTGATATGTTTTTGAATCTGATTTGCTAAGATTTTGTTGAGAATCTTTGCATCTTTGTTCATCAGAGAGATTAGCCTATAGTTTTCTTTTTTAAGTGTATCTTTATTAGGTTTTGGGATTAAGACGATATTAGCTTCATAGAAGGAATGTGGTAGTGTTCCTTCCTTTGCTATTCGATGGAACAGTTTTAAGGAGTATTGGTGTTATTAGCTCCTTAAATGTCTGGTAGAACTCTGTGCTGAATCCATCTGGTCCAGGACATTTTTTGGTGGGAAGATTCGAGATTACTTCCTCAATTTCCTTATATGTTATAGGACTATTTAAATAATTCACAACTTCCTGATTCAATTTAGGTAAGTTGTGTTTACTTAGGAATTCATCCATCTCTTTTGTGTTGTCAAACTTCACAGAGTATAAGTTTTTGAAATATGATGTTATAATTCTCTGGATTTCGTGGGTATCAGTAGTGATAACTCCATTTTCATTTCTAATTTTGTTAATTTGGGCTCTCTTTCTCTTGCTTTTCATTAATGTAGCTAGGGGTGTATCAATCTTATTGATTTTTTCAAAAAACCAGCTTTTTGACTAGTTGATTTTCTGTATCATTTTCCTAATCTCGTTATTGGATATTTCTCCCCTTATTTTGCTAATCTCCTCCCTTCTACTGCTTTTGGGATCAGATTGCTCTAGTGTCTCTAAAGCTTTAAGCTGTATTTTTAAGTTTCCATTTTTTTGATATAGGCATTAAGAGCGATGAACTTACCTCTTAGAACAGCTTTCATTGTGTCCCAGAGATTTTGATAAGTTGTGTTTTCATTATCATTCACTTTCAGGAAATCTTGAGTTTCCTTTTTAATTTCTTCCTGAATGCAATTCTCCTTCAGCATCATAGTGTTAAGTTTCCAGGAGTTAGTGTATTTTCTGTTGCTTGTTGTGTTGTAGATGTCAAGCTTTAGGCCGTGGTGGTCTGATAAGGTACAGGTTAGAATTTCAACTTTCCTGTATATGTGTAGATTCATTTTGTGGCCCAATATGTGATCTATTTTAGAGAAAGTTCCGTGTGCTGCTGAGAAAAATGTGTATTCTTTGGTGCGTGGATGAAAAGTTCGATAGAGATCTGTAAGGTCCATTTCAGTAAGGGTTTGATTACGCTCCAAAGTGTCTCTGTTAAGTTTTTGACCTGTTGATCTATCCCATGTTGAGAGGGCGGTGTTGAAGTCCCCAAGAATTATCATTTGGGGATTGATTTCTCGCTTTAGACTTTGTAGGGTTTGCTTAATGAATGTAGGGGGGCCCGTATTGGGTGCATATATGTTCAGTATTGTGAAGTCTTCCTGGTGAATTGTACCTGTGACTAAAATGTAGTATCTATCTGTCTCTTATGATTTTTTTTGGTTTGAAGTCCACTTTGTCTGATAGCATAATGGCTACCCCTGCCTGTTTTCTGCTTCCATTAGCTTGCAGAATTTTTGACCAGCCTTTTATTTTTAGGATGTGCCTATCTTTTGTGGTGAGATGGGTTTCCTGTAGGCAGCAGATTAATGGATTGTGATTTTTAATCCAAGTTTGTAATCTGTGTCTCTTGATTGGTGAGTTAATTCCATTAGCATTTAATGTTATAATGGCGAAACTATTTTTAATTCCAGACATTTATTATGTTTAGTGGCTTTTGTAAGTGTATTGTTTTGCTTTTAGGTTTTAGTGGTACTATACTTCCCTTCTGTTCTCCTGTGTATGCCTGTTTTTTTCTTCAAGCTTGAGTATCATTTCTAGCATTTTTTGAAGGCCTGGTTTGGTGGACATGTATCCCTTCAAGTTGTCTTCGTGCTGGAAAATTTTTCTTTCTCCCTCAATCATGATGGATAGTTTTGCGGGGTATATCAGCCTGAGTTGAAATTTTTGCCCATTTAATATTTGAAGTACATCTCTCTAAGCTCTTCTTGCTTTTACTATTTCCATTGAGAAGTCATTTGTTATTTTAATAGGGTTTACCTTTAAAAGTGGCTTCTTTTTTTCCCCTTGAAGCTGTCAGCACCATTTATCTTGAATGTGGAGTATTTTAGCTGTTATTTGCTGTGGCAAGTTTCTATTTTGGTCATATCTGTTTGGGGTTCGGAATGCTTCTTGTATATGAATGGGCTTCTCTTTTTTTAGATGATCGTTGATGATCGTTTGAAAAGTTTCCTCAGGTGTGGTATTTTGGGATTCTTGCTCTGGTATTCCATGAATACGCATGTTAGCTTTTTCAGGGTGTCCCATAACTCTTGAATATTTCTCTCAAGTATCTTTTTGGCTTTAACAACCTCTTCTATTGAGCTGGTTAATACTCCCATTTTGTCTTCAAGGTCTGAAATTCTATTTTCTGCTTCGTTAGTTCTGCCGACAAGACTCTGGGTTGAAGATAACTTGTCTTTTAGTTCAGTTTTAAACTCTGCTTGAGACTGTTTTAACTGCTCTATGCCTGTTTTTGTTTCTTGAACTGTTTTTCTCAACTCCTCCAAGTGTCTGTTGTGTTCCTCTTCAAAGTGATTGATGTGGTTATTTAATTCCTCCTGGATTTCCTCTTTCATAGTATTGAATATGGTAATGATCATGTTTTGAAAGTCTTTATCCTGGGTCAGGCTTTCTTGGCTATTTTCCATGGGTTTGTTCTGGTTGGAGTCTATCATTATGGGATTAATTCCTTCAGTGGGAGATTTGTTTTCTTGGGTGTTGTTTCTCATGGATTTGCACTTTGACTTGAGCATTGTCGTTTTAACTCTTTTTTAAATTTATTATTATTATTATTTGTTATTTATTCAATTATGGGTGTATGTATGTATGCGCATGTGTGTATGTGTGTGTGTGTATGTATGTGTGTGTGTAGAACCACAGATGAATTCCAGAACCACCATGGACTGCCTCCACCTCCTCCTTGTTTACTCTGCCCCAGGATTCACAGGCTCTGCCCTACCAGGACCAGAAACCCAGGCTGCCCTGGCTTCTGCCCGGTGTCTATATGTGAGGTCTAGAATCCGAACTCAGGACCTTCTGCCTGCAAGGCAGAAGCTTAACCCCTGAGCCACCTCTCTAGCCCGTCGTTTTAACTCTTAAGACCTTCTTTCTATTTCTGTGTGTTTTTCACTGAACTGAATTATTTGGCCTGGAGTAGCTCCTGCTCCAGCTGACTGGTGGGAGGAGCTGGGACCAGTTGGCTGCCTGGGGTTTGGGGGTGGGTGGGGGAGCTTACCTAGGTCCTATGAGTCCCAGCTGGACTGAGAGCCTCCCAGTCAGGTAGGGAAAGGGCTGTCTGTCTCACTATTGTGATAGCGTCCTAGAGACAACTATCAAAAGCTCTGTATTGCAAGAAAACAAAAATTAATTTATTCTTCCTCCAGTGACTTTTTTTTTTTTTTTTTTTTGCTGTGAGACCATCATCATGCACAGCCAACTTTAGAAAGAAAGGGAGATTTATCTGACTTACAGTTCCAGAGGAGATATAGTCCATTATGACAGAAGTAACAAAGCAGAAGGCATAGCTACAGGCAGAAGAAAGAGATGGATTTGTATTTCCACAGACATCCAGAGGTGTAGACTGCAAGAGCAAACTGAGAGGAAGCAGGACTAGATTACTAAACTCAAGGCCTGTCTCCTCTGACATGCCTTGCCTCCAGCAAAGCTCCATCTCCCAAAGATGTCACAAACTTCCCAGACATTAACAGCAGCTAAAGGTTCAAATACATAAACCTGACATTCAAACCATGACAATTTTAATGGACATAAACTGAAACTGAGAAGTTGGTGGGACCATACTCTCTGAAAATTCTAAGAATCTTTTGTGGCTTCTGGTAATTGGTGTAGGAGCATAACTCTAACCTTTGCCTCCATCTTCATATGTTTCTTCCTATGTCTTCTGTTTGTAAATCTGTTTTTTTTTATCTTACAGAGGCTAGCTATTACTTTAGAAATCACCCTAATCCAATATAACCATATATCTACTTTTGTTATTACTGTGACAAAATACCTGGCAGAAGCAACTTAAGGGAGGAAGGACTTCTTTTGACCCATGGCTTTAAAGGATTTCAATCCATCACAAGGAAGTTTTGACTACGACTCCATTAGTAATAGGTATGATATAGCACCATGAGTGTCCAGTGGATGTCATGGACCCAAGAGCAACACCATCAGTGGCCAGGGGTGGGCATAGATGCAGGAGGAGCTCCTTAGTGGCTAGTAGTAATATAACTATGAGACTGGTGTTCCTCATGTGCTGGCTAACAAGGAATACCGGATGGAATTAGAAGTGGATATCACTTTCAAAGACCTGTAGCTAATGATTTACTTCTTTCAGGCAGGCTTCATCTCCCTTGCCTTTGCTGCCATTTTGTAAACCCTCTGCCCTTAACCGGTGATCATTTTGTAAAGACCACACCTCTGCCTCACTTCCCGAGTAACTCCTGGGTAATGCCTTAGCAAGGCCCGAGACTATGAAAGATCATGATCCTACCCAGGGTCTCTCTCTTCTCCCTTTCTCTTCTCCCTCACTCTTCTGTTCTCCAGGCTCTCCAAGCTGTCTGATCTGTTCCTCTTTTCTTCATCCTGCCAGGTTGTCATGGCAGCACTCTCTCTGTCCTCTCCGACCTTGAGTTATCTTTTCCGTTCCAATGCTCTTCCACTTTAAAGCTACACAATGGCTTCTTTGGCCACCAAGAAAAGTAAGTCAACCCTGTCGTGGTTTGAATGTGAGTTGCTTCTCACCCCAGGCTCATGTTTTTGAATCCTTAACTGGTGTTATCGTTTGGGAAAGTTGTGGTACCTTTGAAATGCTAGAGCCTTGCTGGGGAGAGCACATCACAGTTGGGGTGCCTTGAGGTTTGATAGCCCAACCTTCTTTCCTCTTGCACTCTTGCTCTCTGCCTACTAATGGCTGTTGTGATCTGAACTAACTTTTTGCTTCTGCCTTTATCTATGCTTTCGGCTATGTGATTCCCATTGCAAGTGGACTATATCCTTTCTGGAAACATAAACCAAATAAACAACTCTTCTTCCCTTTCTGCTTGGCTCTGAGTATTGTCTCACAGCAAAAGACCAGCTGTGATAGCTCCCTTATATTTTGCTTATGAACTATATTCTTACATATGAGTTTCCATCCAGAGCTCACTGCCAAGAGCAGAACAGTGACATTCTGCTGACCACTGTGAAGTCCTCCTCTGTTTTGAGAGGCTCAAGCTTCTCATCCCATTCTCTGGATCAAGCAGAGAGAAGGAACGATAGTGCAGACCCATGTGAAAGGACCCCTGTCGCCCAGTCCCAAACCTTCTTACTGAGATGCCCATGGATCCTTTTGCTACCATAACTTGCAAACTTGCTTTCCAACTGTGGTGCACTGGGGAGCAGACCTCTCTTCAGTTTCACCTCTGGCTAATGGATAGTGTGAGGCCTGTTTGGTGGAGAGACCACACTGCTTGCCTCAAACTCCAGTCAATATGATTTTTTAGCAGCTCATGACAGCACCACCAAAGGGCTAACCAGCACATCAATTGTGATGGCCCTAACGTTTCCAAGCCTCATCAATGCTATTAGGAACAATAACATTTTTGAAAGAGCTGCAGAGGAAATAAAACATTATGAGGTTCTAAGAAACATGGTAATAAAAGCCAGCTGAATTTCTAAAGGACAAATCTATGTCATTGACTTCAAGGAAGCAAAAACACATTTCAAATTTTTGAATAACTCAGCCACCCCAATGGCCATTGAAAGAAGGGTGGTAGCGGGGCATTTTCATGTGCTGGGCTTGGCTTCCCTTGTGATTTTTTTTTCCCTTGCTAACCTCATGGAATTGCCACAGGGCTCAGGACCACAAAAACTTGGAACTGTCTGGAGCTGTCTTTGTCATCACCAGTGGAGAGCCTGTTTTAGAGTCAAGCCAACCCAGGCATGAATAGCAGCAAACACATAGCAACCACTTCATTTGAGTCCCTCTCTAGCCTGTACCTAAAAATACTCTCATTCAGTGACCAAGTGATGGGAGCCAATAGATCTCTTGCTCTCTCTGTCTCTCTTCTTTTTAAGCTAGATTGATCTGAATGCTTCAGTCTTACAAATGACAATGTGTTGTCAAGTGTCCATATCTACTTTGACCTAATTTCTTTGGACTGCTGTTGGCAAGGGAATATCATTGAATGGACCACAAATTTTGATCAGGATGGTGGTTTGTGGATGTCTGTCATCTGGCCTGCTATTGGAAACATATGCTCACAGAGGCATGCAGAGATTTTTATTGAGAAGCATCTTAATAAAACCTTCTTTAGGAAAGTGTATATTCTTGCATTATGCAGATACTGAAGGGTATGCAAAATGCTTAACTAGACCTGGGCACAAACGCTGCATGTCACGACTTTCCCACAGTAAAGCTACAATGAGAAGATTTACCACCTAATAGCATTGGCTAGCTCATAGCTGAGAAGTGCCATTCACCCAACTTGTTATGTTCATGGCTGATGTAGGGGGAACACAGCTCCCAGGTAGATCAAATCCTCAGACCTCTCTTCTTGTCCCAATCATCTTTCTCAATCCCATGGGACTGATCTAAACATCTTCATTTCTTCACATATTCAACATCTGTTCAATAAAGGGACACTCCCTTTCCCAAGCTCAGAAGCAGGCAGTGGAACACAGCAATGAACAGCATAGAAGTGTCTCTCTGTAAAACTTCTACTCAGTGGCAGAAGAGAGGCGATGGGGAAACATATCTGTTTTAAACAGGCATGTGTCAGGTGCTACTACCTAGAATGGAGAAGGATTTGGTGAGTTGAAAGGCTGGGAGTGAAGGACAAGCAGTCACTTGGCGTATGGTAAAACAATCATGCAGGGAGAGCTTGCTCAGCTAAGGGGATGGTAGAACAAAGTCACAGAAGCCAGAATAACCCCAAAGACAACATGGCTGTGGTAGAGGGAATGAGACCAGCGAGAGATAGAGAATGAGGTAAGAGAAATATTAAAGGGGGAACAAATGCTGGAGAATATTCTCCAGCACTCTGGTCTTGTTCCCTCCACTAAGGGAAATGGGAAGTGAAGACATAAGAATCTCTAGAAATTCACAGGCTACTTAGCCCGGCCAACATGGGGAAAAGACCCTGTCTCAAAAAAGGTGAATATCCAAGGACCGACACCCAAAGTTTGTCTGCTGACTTCCACACATGTGCTATAGCATGCATGTATTCACACCATACATGTGCCATGTGCACAGAAAGAAAGAGAGAGAGAAAGGACACAGATTTGTAACTAGGCATAGTTACACCGAGTCTGAAAGGACTGGATGTCCAGATAAACAGATGGCTAGCTTATTGAGCCTGAACGTAAGGGGGAAATCTGTGCTTTACACGTGTATTTGGACACTGTCTGACATTACAGTATAGATGAAATTAATACCATGAAGCTAGATGGTGTCATCCAGGAAGTGGTTCCATGTGCGGGAGGTCTAAGCACTATAGTCTTAGTGTTTAAATTTTTGAGATGAGGAGGGACTAGCAGAGAATGAAAAGGAGCCATCAACACGGTAATATGAGAAACAACCTGAGATTGTCTTGAGACTCAAATGGGATCGGGGTGGGAGAACAAGGACCATTAACATTTTAGTAAAAAATAGAGCAGTTAATTTTATCAAATGACTTGACAGGTCACTAAAATCATGATAAACAGCGATTGTATTTTGGTACTGGGAAGTCATTGAGCACAGTGGAGGAGCATGTTGGAAATGCTGAGCAGAGACCACTACACACAGGAGGGAAGTGAGGCAGTCGGGACCCGTTCCCGGGAGCAGAAGGGCAAAAGCTCTCGTGACCTTGACTTTCAGTAGGAACACAGGCTGTGGAGTCAGGGTCTCTGCTGATCTTCAGACTTTCAGACAGGAGGTGGTAGAAAAGTAACTAAAGGGATTTGATTTCTAATTTAAAAACAAGAATGGCCAGGAAGTTGGCTCAGCACTTCCATACAAGCAGAAGGACCAGAGCCCAAATAAAATGCAGATTGGACATGAGATTCTGCCTGTAATTCCAGCCTCGGAAGACAGAGTCTGGGAATCCCCCAAGCAAGCCAACTAGCCAGACTACCCTTATAGACAAACTATGGGCTTAATTAGAAACCCAATGCTATGGTTAGATTCTAGTGTCAACTTGACAGCTGCAGGCTGTTTAGAGCACAGTGATGAAGAATCAGTGTTTGGAGCAAGCCCCTGAACAAGTCTGCAGGCACTCACTTAATTGATGTGGAAAACCCAGCCCATAATGAGTGGTACTTTCCAGTGTTGAACTGATAATAGGAAGTACAAGGAGAAGGGACTTGCTCTTCCTTATCTTGTGTTAACTTATTGTTGAGTCCACTTTTCAAGTGAGCCTCATTGACTTTTTTGAGCTTGGTTACCTTTTTTGTTGCTGCTGCTGTTGATGCTCCCTGCATCCTTGGATGACATAGAACTTGGCTCTTTCCACCTTGCTGTTGCTCCTGCTGCCTTTGGAGGCTGGTTTTCTAGGCCTTTCTGCTGCTCACTGTTCATTACTGTCTCAGAGCCCAGCTGAGACACTGATCACTGATGTCAGAGTCCAGCATCTTCAAACCTTCAACAAGATAGGGGCTCAAGACCTTCTCAAGATCTTTCAGCTTGTAAGACTTTCCAGTCAAGAATGAAGCAGCTATAGGTGGCTACTGCTACCTTTGAAGGACTCTACCTTCATTATGAGTTTATTATTAAAGTTATTTGTATATATTGCATTCTAGCAATTCTGTTTTTCCAGAGAACCCTGACTAATACACCCACCCTTGAAAGAATAAGGCAAAAGAGCTATCAAAGGTGACTCCAAAATTAACCTCAGACCTTGATATGCATGGGTACCATAAATGCATGTGTTCCTAGACACATGCAAATATATTCACCCTATACATACAAACACATTAAAAGAAAAAAGAAAGAAAGAAATGAAAAGAAGGAGCAAAGAATGCGCAACCTAAGTCCTGGGCAGTGAGAAGGACCTTCATGGGCCAATCAGTGGATTTTGAGCATTGTAGTGAAGGAGACGCTGTCTAGAGGTGTTCAGAATAAAGGGGCGGAAAAACATGGTTGTGACTAGTAAAGGCAGCGAGCTAACACATTAAGAAGCAAACAGCAAACACAAGTCATATTTCCAGGAAGAAAAATATCCAAAAATCTTAAAAAAAAACAACAAATTGACTTGAACATATTTGTTAAAATAAAGTCAAGAAACTTTGGAAATTCAAAAGAAAATTATCTTAATGACTCTGTGGTCAGAGGACCTCATTGGAAAAAAAAATCAAGGTCTTAGAAATCGAAATAATTTGTTCAAGCTCATACACCTAGTTAGTGACAGATACATTTAAATATTCTATTTTCTTGATCTACTAACCCTTTCTTCCTTACAGTGAGGGTACAGTGAGATTTCAGGTTGGTCCCTCTTCTTCATTGCATGTGTACATCTTCCTTCTCTTCATTCTGGTCCAGTTTCATTAATTATCTTCCGTGACAAATTTCCTCATTATCTCTGAGCAAGCCAACATCCTCTCAATGACATGACCATGCATGTACCTCAGTGAAGTTTCACCCCTAGTATACTAGACTGGGTCCAGAGGTCATGCAGGCACGTGTGAACTAGGGTTCACCCATCTAGGAAAAAAGGGGGATTGTTGTCTCATGAAAGTGCTGCAGTGGATCTCTTAGGATTCACTGGCTGGTCCATGCAGTGACGACATTAGATTACTCATGAAAAGGATTTGATGTTTTCTGATCCTGCTTTTCTTATGGCCAGAGAGGAGTCCATGATACTTTTTAGCCATAGACTATGTGTGTACATTGGACCAACAAATGTCAAGTCTTGCCTTAAGATGGAAAACCTGCAGCCTGCGTCCCATCTGAATACCATTTGAACACAACTGGTTAAAGTTCTTCCAGTGGTGGCTTTTGTTATCTATAAAATTAAGACTAAACCAGAGATCAAGGAATTTCAACTGGAAGCTATATCCTGTCTCCAGTCTCCCATCTTGGTATAATTTAAGTGAGTTACAGGCCCCTTTAAATTCACTTATTTAAAACAGATACTCATCCATAGAGGCACTCTATAAACATTTGGCACATCTTCATGGGCACTTCGGCTGTCCTTCAAAGGCAGTGGAAACAACCTCAAAACCAATTACTTATGCTCCTCCAAGACATCCACTAATTGGAACGAGGGCCATGCCTCTGGCTGAATGTGTCCTCTCTTCTCTTTCATGTCCACAGTTGTACCTTCTGGAGACCAGCAGGACAGTCCCAGGCAATGCTTTGCAATTTAGACATTATTTAAGTATAGAGGTACAAGGTAGCAGCGGTTTAGAAGTTTATGCAATGCAATAAAGGGATCCCAATTTTCCTCCAGATTGAAGCTAATCATTAGGAAATGGTGAGAAATCTAGTGGCATCTCTTTTATATGCTAGATAAAATGCAATAAAATTTCCCTAAATAAATTAAATCTTTAAGATGGTGCCTACATAACCTGTGAAAGATTAGAATGCATGTGTATGTAGTGAAATCACCTGCAGCAATTTGCCTGCATTGTTATTGATAAATTCGCAATCAAATGGCTTAAGAAAACAAGGGATTTTATTTTGGTTTACAATTGTCTAGTGACAATTCCTCGTCCAACTGTTAACTATGGGCTCAGGAGAGCCCCACACATATACTAGGACTGAGAGAGCTGGCCACACCAAATCTACAGGATTCTTAAGAGAAATGATCCTTACTTGCCAGACCAGCATGTCTGGCCAAGAATACAGAAAGAAGTCAACTTCCATAGCCAGCTTCATCTATCTTATTCACCCACCCAGGGATTGGCCCAATTCACCATGGAATGGACTGCTTCTCAATCAGACCATCTCTTGGAGACTTGGTCAGGGCTTAACTCAGCTACAATTCTTACAAATGTGCCCAGAACTCAAACCCTCAACTGTGAAGCTGACACCTCTAACATCATCCTTATCAATGCATTGTGTACCAGTGCTACATACACTGCTGAACGACAAGGCAGAGCACATTTCAAAGACTCAAATACATAATCTATTAGAATAGAATTTGATTTTATGTATATCTACCTGTGTCTATATCTCTGTATAATATGGATACAGATAGAACCCACATTTTTTTTATCAAATTCTACATTTGTAAATGAAGTAACCACTGATGTGCAAGATTTAGCTTCTGCACATAACTGCTCTATTTTGAATATTGAAATGCATGTCTCCTCAGGTCCAGATATAAAAGTTGTGAGAACCAGGTTAACAGTATTGGGAAAGGCTATGAACCTTTAAAATTGGGAATTGGGAGGTTAGTGGCAGATCTTCAAGAGCATGTCCTTAAAAGGGACTGTGGGGCCATAGTTTGTCCCCTCTTTGCCCTTTGCTCCCAGACTCACAGTACATGTCTGCTTTGCCTTGGGTTCCTCCATCACCTTCTACCCTTGCCAGAGCGCCACAGTACTTGGACTGGAACCTTCAGAACCATGAGTCAAAATAAAATTCTTTCTCTTTATAAGTTCATCGCATCAGGCATTTTGTTATAGGAATGTAACTATCACAATATTGTCTATAATAATGAAAATTTAGAAACCACACAGTACAATACGAACTATGTACTAACTTAGCGTGATTCTAAGAAGAATGATTTAAGATATTAATAATAGATTAGTTTAAGTAATAAGATGTGAAGCAGAATTCCTGTCATTATATAGATTGGAAGAAAAGAGGGTTGAAGGGAAATACACTATTATTAGGAGGTGGATGATAAAGTTATGCTTTTCTTCTTTGTGTATTCATATTTCTTATCTTCCCTAACATCATTGTTATAGATTTGGGGCTCTTCAAAAGTAGTTTCCCAGCTAGATAGTTTCATGTTCTTATAGCCTCTATAAGGAAGTATTCTCAGAATAATAGTGGGGGAAACAGAGTCAGGCAGAGTGGGATGTTCATTAGTAGATCTTCTAGGAGGTTCTGAGGTTGGGATAATTTCTAGAATGTTCCTGAATTAGAATTTAAAAGCAATGCCTTACACCTCTATACTGACAAGCTGTGGAATATGGACCACATTAGAGAGATCTAAAAGGAAACCTAAAAGGAAACTCTCTTCAGCTGTAGGTAATACCTGCTCAGGAACTTGGCTGTGAGTTATTTGCAGGTAGCATCAACATATTTAGAGTACTGTCTGATGCTTCAAGTGAGTAAGAGAATTTTGTCAGTATACACAGCATCTTCTACCATATCGGGTCACATCAGATCAACTCATTTTCTCTATTAAATATGCCTGATATTGGAAGAACCCCTGTATTTTTCCTTTGGAAATTTAACAGTATGAAGGTTAGCAAGACAAATAGCTCCAGTCCCTACAGCTGGTGATGGAACTGCAGAGGATATTTACTGTCTGTCTCTTTTTAGTTGCGCTACCCCTGCCCAAGTAGCATTTCTGAAGACTGAGGTATTTTACTTAGGGAAAAGAACATATTCTCAACTGAAAAGGCATGGCTCTCCATTACTTTCTAACTTATGATTATTTGATTTGTCCACCAATAAAACGAGATGTGGGATCACAAATAGATGACCTAGAGGATTCAAAAACATTTTTCTCTTGCATCTGCTCCACTTAATGACTAGGACCAACTTTAATAATGCCTTTGTTTGACTCATTGTTTTTGGTAATGGGAATTGATAGTCATTGAGCAACAATAATAACTCAAATATTATGGTACTCTTTCTCAGCCCTTTCATAAATGTATTCCCTTGTAGCAATCGGAAACTCTAGACTACAACACTAGGATTATGAAGACTGAAGACATGAATTCTTCAAGAGATATGAAAGATTGTATGTGGAATCACCCCATTGTTCCTGGGTTCTGCATATCAGATCCATTAGGAACATAGCATCCATCCCACGGTAGGTCATTGCCTTACAGTATGTCATGCATTAGAAGCTTCTGGATTCTGCAATATGAAATGCGACCCATGGCTCCTGCCACTGTTATGTTTCAGTTAGTATAAATTTGATTCTTGATCTAATGTGTTAAGAATGATCCCCTAATTGCAGCCCAAACAGTAGGCCAACCATTAGATAGTGGCCTTGGCTGAGACACTCTGGATAAGAAAGATGTTCAGATCTGAAGTACATACAGACTTCAATCAAGATGAGTTGAGAATGGAAGGAGACTGATGTAACCAATGTAACCAACTTGGTTTCCTGAGGCAGACCTTAGGGTTGCTCATTTGTTGGCACCACAGCTGTCAAATTGGGTATTTGGTAGCAGTGAAAGCTAAATCAGTCTGGATAAGTGAAAAACTATGCTTGCAAGCTTATGCACAGCCAAAGTTATCTCTAATGCTCACAAATCATCATACTGATTGTGCTTGGCCTGTGGTAGAAAGAGTTTCCTTTTTAATACTCACTTATCTGCTGGTTTGCATGATTCGAACCATTCTTCTTCATATCCACTCAAGACCTTTGTGATTGCCCACAGTCAGTAAATATGCTTCATTGAGACATTTCTTTTACCACCCAAAGGAAAGCTAAATGTTGCACTATCCAGAAACACTGCAAAGATGTCTTCCCATGGACCCATGTACCAAACCAGCACATCCACAACAAAACTTGACTTTTTACCTTCTTTGTCAATGGTCATACGATTACATGTGTGGCCATAGGTGCAAAGTGAAAGAAAGGAAACTGCACCTGCCTTAGATGAGATATGAGTTTTAATCAGGGTAATTGTATCTCTGATCATATCTATACTCCATGTCCACAGTTGGGGAGCTGTTGATATGTCCAGACTTGGACTTGATGAGTCTGAAAGAATACAGATAAGCTGATAATTCTGGTCATGTATGTACTCAAAGTCTCTACTTAGACTCAAAGACTGTGTCTAATAAGTCTCAGAGACACTCCAGCGTCTAATGTTCAATTAGTATATGATTCTCCACTATAGAGGGTATGACATTACCTTAGAGCTCTTGATGCCCACACTGTGATTTTCTTATTGCCACCTATGGTAGATTCCTCAACCATTCTCACTGTAGATGATACCATGAGACCTGACAGATCATGTGGCCAAAGAAGCATGGAAGCTTGTTTCACAACTTGAATGTGTGATGTGCCCTTTCCTCCATCAGACCTCCTCAAATCTGAAAACTCTTCATATCACCTACTTCCTAGTCATGGAAAATTTGACCTCTAGAATCTCAAGAGTCTTCAAGACATTGTGATTTCTTATTAATGATTGCAGCATATTGTCATATCAAGCCCTCCCACATATTTCATAATCATTCAGACTGATTAACATCATGCCAAGAATATAATAGAAAACATACTATTTCATGGCATATTTACATGATCCACTTCCTTCAGATTATTATGATGGATGACTAATGGGAAAGTTATCAAGCTATGATACAATCAGTGTATATTACTGTTGATCCTATGTGAGTGCTTCTTATCTTCATTCCTGGTAAGAAGGAAACAAATATCAATGACTGTAAGCCAGGTATCCAAGACCATGTTAACTTCCTCTAGTCGAGTTGACAATCTAGCACAGCAGCTATAATAGGGACTACTACTCGATTGAACTTGCCAGTACATGCAGAACTTGCAGGGCTCAGATGGGCAAATTAAATGGGGACAGGAGGCCATAATCCTCATCCTTATGCGGCACTAATTTCCATCCTTCTCCTTGATATCAAATATTGCTTCTACAAGCAGAGATTTAGAAGCTTCCACTGGCTCTTTCCCAATGCAGCCATTTTTACATCAGAGATCAAAGGACTAATGTGGGGTTAAATCAAATGCTATGTAGGTCTACCCCAATTATCTAAGCAGAGATTAGAAAAATGGCCAGTAGGTGAGTGTGATATTCTGGTGGACCCACTGGAAGCCAACCCTAGGCCACAGCTTCATTGATTCATTCATTCACTATGTCACCTCTCTAACAGAGATTCACAATGATCTTTTAGGTCTTGGCTATCAATTTCCATTTGAACCCTATAGTCCTCCAATGTCTACAAACTTCCCTTTCTCCATTGTCTGGTTACTCAAGGAAGCAGCCTATGAAAACAATCTCTTCGGAGAAGGATGGAAGAAATCATTATCGTATACCCTTTCTGAGTATACGAGCTAAAAGTTTCTTTCTTCTGGGTACCTGGTTTAAGCTGATGGTTATGAATTTCAGCCCAGATCTTGAAACTGCATGAGAGGTTATGAGTTTAGAAATTCTTTATTTTTACTTTGTATTTCTAATAATTCTAATTTTAATAAATAATAACAAGGAACACTATTTATAATTTTAATTTAGTAGCTTTGAGATAAAATTTACATAATAAAACTTGCCCATTCTAAGTAGTATACATTTCAATATGTTTTTATAGACACAACCATGTTACTACCACAATAATGAAGGTTTTAGGACATTTCTGTCATCCCTAAGATTCATTTGTTCCTTGTAGGTAATCACTGTATTCGTCACCTTTCTGTTGGTGAAAATTAACTTAGAAGAGTAAAGGTTGATTTGGGATCACAGTTTCATGGGTTTCAATTCACAGTCCCTAGTGTCCATTGTTTCACGGTGCATAGTGAAAGAAAACATCATGTCAGGGAGAACATGGAGGGTCAGAGCTGCTCACTTCGTGGCTTATGAGAAGCAGAGAGCAAGGAAAGAACTAGGGTGCTACTATTTTACGGTGCTGCTATTTTTCAAGAACATGCCCCTGCCTGTGACTTAACTTCCTCCATTAGGTTCCATAACCCAAAGGATCTACCACCTCCCAACAGCACCACTGGCCTGTGGCAAAGCCTTCAACACATGGTCTTTGAGTGAAATTTCACATCCAAACCATAAAAAAAACTCCTGTGGTTGTTCATGGCAACCACTTTTGTTTTTTCTGCTGTAAGTGGAATTATAGATGCCTAATAATTTTTATCTTTCTCTTAACATAATTTTTTCTTGTTGCTATATCTACTTAAAGTCCTTTTTTTTTTTATTGTTGGATAAAATTCATGCCACTTGTTTCCAGAATGGAATTTGGCTGTTTCCAGCATGGGGCGAAGAAGACTATGCTTTTTATTTTATATTTATGCATGCACTTTTGAATATTTCATTCATTTATTTTATGTGTATGTGTACAGGCACGTGCATGTGAATCAGAGGGACATCTTTAGGGGGTCTGTTCTCTGATTCCATCTTGTGGGTTCCAGAGATTGAACTCAGGCTGTCAGGCTTGCACAGCAAGTACTTTACCTGCTGAGCCATCTTGCCAGCTCTGCATCTTCATATGGATCTTTCTGCTTCATACAAACCCAAGAGTAGAATTATAACATTATGTGGCGTTTCCAAATTGGATGTCAAGCCTGAGAGATGCTGATCCAAAAATATGAACTCCAAAGTGTTCTGAAGCCCAAAGCTGTTTGAGAGTTGCGTTAATGTTTAAAAATGCTTTCAAAATGCTTTGGATTTCAGAACATTATGTATTCCAAATATTTATATAATGAATGTTCAGCCAGTAAAATAGGCATGAATATTACCAAATTAAAAAAAACTCTGAAACATTTCTGGTCCCCCATGGTGTTTCCCAAATTTTAGGTATTTTAGTCATCTGCAGACTTTTTTTGCACTTTTATACTGAGTATGTGTTTGCCACTTGAATATGATTCTGAATACAAGTCCCTCATCAGATGTGTGTTTAACAAATGTTTTCTTCAGTCTGCCTTGCCTTTGTATTTTCTTACCATGTTTTCATTTATGTTTTGAAGAGAAAGAGCGCCTCTTGATTTGATAAAGTCAATTATCCATGTTCTAGTCTTCCAATCTATAATTTTGTATTCTGTCTTAAATCTTCCTGATTCAAGACCACAAGGGGTCTTTCCTATGCTTCTTCTCTAGAAGTTTACAGTTTTAGTTTTTCTAGTAGAGCTGAGACATTTAATTTCTATACATGTCATGAAAAAAGGGTTCAGTTTCCTCTTCCTTTTCAATGCTAGCATTGTTTCCTAGAACCTTTGCCAAGTCATTAATCCTGCATCACAAAGGAGCGCTTCCCTATTGATAAACCTTCCCAGCCACTTCACGTTCCGTCTTCCCCTTGGTCCAGACAAGTCCCCTGCATCCTGCCAATAAGGTTGATGAGTTCCTGCAGCTGTTTCCTTCTTTAGTGAATCCAGCACTTTCTGGGCTGGGCTGTAATACGATTTAGCCATAGTTATCACGAAGTGGCCAGGATGATGAAGGTAGATGCCAAAAGGTAGATAGATGGGCATCTTTTGGCTTCTAGAAGTGGAAGAGCCTTAGGCTTTGGTAGAGATGAGGCGCCACTCCTAAAGGCAGAACGGGCTCAAACTTCCCATTTTCAAGATTCTTGATTGTGTGGATCCAGAGTCTCACTACTTTCTTCCCGGATCTCTGACCTTCGCACAGCCAACCATGAGATTGAAAGTTCCGTCTTCTCTGGAGCTCTACCGCAGGGGTAGCTGAGGCCTGATGCTCAGGCTTCCCTGTCCTCTAGCCACACTCATCTTTCATGAGCTTTACCTACCTCAACATTCCCTTCTTCCAATGCATCACAGATCAGCCCCCCCCCACACACACACTGTTTTTGTCTATGGTCCCGGATTCCCTCCAAACTTCTTGCCTGTCTGAGACACCACACTGCACTGCTGTCCTTCCCATTAGTTCTGCAGTTTACCATCAGTGAAATTTTTCATAGCTGTACTGCAGCAGCATCCAAGGGGCTACTAGTGCTCCTCCCCCCTCCATGAATGGGTTCCTGTCACTGGCCAGCCAGTGTAGATCTCATTCTCAAATCACATTTCTATGATGTTAGACATCATAGGCCAGGCTTCCCAGAAGATTCTGAGAATTTTCCATGCAGGAGCAGCACTGCAGAATACTTTCAACATCTTGAAGGAGCACAGAGAGAGAAGTTGAATCTCAGAGGCCCAGACAAATTAAGCAGGTATGCCTTGTATCTGAAATGGTCTTTCAGAAATGAGACTAGGAATCAGGGTTTTGTAGCCCCACTATGACCAGAACTGAATACAAGTCAGGACCACTAGATGAAAGGCATATCATGGTATAACCGTCAGTGACACAGCTTTCTAATAGTCTTCTAAGGCAGCTGTAGCAAAATGTCATGGTCTAGGTGGACGAAACAGCGTCAATCCATTTTTTCCCACAGTTCTGTAGTCTAGAAGTCCAAGTTTAAGGTGTCAGTAGTACTGCTGTCTACTGAGGCCTCTGTCCTTGCTTTGCAGATGATGGCCACCTTCTTTCAGCCTCTTCACATAGTCATCCCTCTTCAACCGGTGCATCTCTACTGTGTGTGCCAAAGGATTATTCTCCTGTTAAACACATAGCTGGGACTGTGGATTTAGCTATGTTTTAGGATGGGATACAGTCCCTTTTCATTTTTGTCTTTTTATGTTGTGGAATGTACTGTGATGTTGTATTTCTACTTATGGTTTAGCAATTTTATTTCTTACACAACTTTTTATGAAGTATCCTCCTATGTTAATTTTTTAGAAGTGATAAAATTGGGGGGGGGACACAGCCATGTCGGAGAAAATCTCATCATAATGACTTCATTTAAACGTAACTTTTCCAAAAGACCCACATCCAACCATAGTCACATTCTGAGATATTATGAATGGGGGGAGGGCAGTAGAAGAACAGAGAACACAGCTCAGCCCATCCCAAGCTCCCTTCAGCCAAGAATAAATGTTGGAAACTCAACCAGCTGGACCACTGTCACTCCAGTGGCAACAGGGTTCTGTCTATACATGCTACCCCAAAATATGGCATTGAATATTCTGGCTGATGGGATTTGTGAAACAGTACATATAGAAAGAGACTTCCTGACCTGTTCCTGAGGAAGCACATAAGACCCTTATGTAAGAAATTTTTTCCCTGTACCCAGAGGAAAGGAGCATTCTTGTCTGTGAAGTCTGGGGATACCGAGATGAATTCTTGTTCAGCTGCTTAACAGTTTACTACTCTCACACGTGATCTTCTGTCCTATTACACTTCCCCATGATCTCTAGGTAGGCAACTATAGCATCCACTACAGTGATATCAATGTCTTTTAGAAGAATGCAAACACAAATAGCAACACTCACTGTGGTGTGTCAGACCCAGGATCGATTCCTTCATGTGTCTTATCTATTTTATTCTGAGCTAGAAAATTTTTGCCTCCCTCCCCCACCCCCCAAAAAATCTCTGTAGTAAGGAGAAACTATCTCAAAAACCTTGAAACATAACTCTCCATAAAGTGATTTCTAATACCTTAGGACATATCATTGGCCCCTATTAGACAAACAGTTGTTAAGAGATCGCTGTTGAACTGAACTCGCCATTTTCCTAACAGGGGATACATTTATGTTTGGGTGTGCATATCTCTCTGGGATTAGTACATACACATGCCTCAGTGACTCCATGTCAGTAATTGTCATGGTTTGAAATGTGAGTTGTCTCCTACAGGCTCATGTGTTTGAATTTTTAGTTGTTTGGGAAGATCATGGAACCTTGCTGGAGGAAGGCAGTCACAGAGGATGGGCCTTGAAGTTGGTTAGACCCTTTCTGTTGGAGTTAGTCTGCTCTTGCAGCTGGTAATTTCGCAGTTCTCAGCCTCCAGGAAGGATGTGACTTGGGCTGCCTCCAGCTTCAATCAACCATGCCTTTTCTGCCGTAATAGATTGCATCTACCCTCTAGAACCATAAGCTGAATAAATCTCCCTTTCTCTCTTTAAGTTCCTTAAGTTTGAGTGTCTCACAGCAGCAGAAGAGAGTAACTGGTACATTAATCATCTATCTATCTATCTATCTAGCTAGCTAGCTATCTAGCTAGCTATCTACTTATTTATTTTTTGTGTGTATGTATGTGTGTCTGTGTGTTCTGTGTGTCTATGTGAGTCATATGGAGGACCAAGCTTGACTTCAGGAATCAACCTGGATTGCTCTACCTTCTGTTTATGCTGCTTTGGGATTTCCCAGGCTCTGCCTCCTTGGCTTTGAATGCAGGCTGCTGCCATTTCCACCTGGGATTTTTACAATGGGATCCAGGATCTAAATTCTACTTGTAAGTCAGAGACTTGATCCCTGAGCCATCTCTCTAAGCCCTTATCAGTTATTTTGATGACCAAAGAAAGGATATTTGAGTGAACTCCTAAAAAAAGAGTTGAAAACTGTGGCAGATAATACTTGAGAAGATGGGTTTCTTTCTTTCTTTCTTTATACATTCATTTAGTGTGTGTGTGTGTGTGTGTGTGTGTGTGTGAAAGAGCACATGTGTCCCTGTGGAAGATCAAGGGTGACTTCAGGAATCGTCCTGCATTACTTCTACCTCCTTGCTTTGCTCTGAGGTTTTCTCAGACTTCGCCTATCAGAGCCAGAAATGCAAGCTGCCACCGTTTCTTGGCATTTTTACGTGGGACAGGGTCCGAACTCAGCACCTTCTACTTGCGAGACAAAATCTTAATCCCTGAGCCATCTCTCCAGGCCTTGAGAAGGTGTTTACAGAATTCTGAGATTATCTAGTCATGCTAGAAAGACTTGATTAACATGACAGAATCTTATCAGGTTCTTTTAGACTATAGCACAGTCCTCCTAAGAACTCTTTTTGGCCATCTTTAGTTCAGCTCTGTATTCCCTAATAGTATTTATTCATTCTTTGTATCTTCATTTTGCCAGTCATTATGTGTCAAACACTGTGTTTGGCAACTGAGAACCAGTAGTAGAGAAATATGCACAATCTCTGCATGTGTGAAGTCATCTTAACACCCTGTGAGATCCATAGTAATGTCTCATTGGCAGAGGTTTGGAGGATGGTTCATTCGGTGAAGTGCTTGCTGTACGAGCACAAGGACCTAAGTTCAGATGCCTGTCACCCACATAAAAGTCAGATTTGTCAACGCATGCCTGTAACCCAACACTGGAGGAAGAAATAAATAGGCCCCTGGAGTTCGCTGGCTAGTTATTCCAGCCAAAGTGACAAGCTCCAGGTTCTGTGTGAAACCCCGTCTCAAAAAAATAAAGGTAGACTGGGGAGATGGCTCAAGGGTTAAAGCCTTCACCTTGTAAGCAAAAGAACCTGAGATCGGGCCCCCAGATCCCATGTAAAAATGCCAAGCAGAAACGAAGGCCACCTCCAATTTCAGCCCTGGAAAGTGCAGCAAAGCAGTAAGGAACTTTCACACATGCCCACACGCGCACGAACACACACACACACACACACACACACACACAACTCAACATCCAATCACATGTCTTATCAGTCTCAACATTTCCTCTAAATCCAAAGTAGAAATAACAAAGAAAATATAAAATAATACCCCATTAAGAATTCAACCTGACTCTCTTGGTTTCATTTGTTTTCATATATCATATTCTGAGAACGCTGGAGGATCTTATTAGTCATTCTCTGGATAGTGTGTGCCTATATAGGTTGTCCATAGTCTTGATGGAGTAAAGGCTTGTGACAGGTGGCCTAGCACTGGTAGATATGATCTTTTCTGGAAAGTTAGATGTTGCAAATATAAACTAAAAGAAGGTGGTAGAAACCAAAGCCATCTAGGGTATTTGTGCAAAGCCCATATCAGTAACATAATAATCACTGATGACAATATAGTCCTAATCATTAATTAAGCCATGGGCTCGTTATATCATATTGCTTTATTATTTAGCACTGTGTGTGAAAACACTGCAAGTTAAATTATAAGGTCATTAAATTACAAAAACTGCAAGTTAAATTATAAAGTCATTTAATAATTTGCCCAAGTCACACAGAAAAAGTAGCACAGCAAGGATTTAAAACAAATTCACCTGACTCTAAAGGTTAGGTTCTTTCTCACAGTATCATAACCACACTCCAAATTATCACATAACCCATCTGCATTCCTTTAACTCTTGCTTATCTACTTGAGAAAACAGGTGAGTGTAGAAAGTTACAATGACTCATGTGAAATGCTTAGTATTTCTTTATAAAAATTTCAGATCAGAATCTATTTATGATAAGCCAACATCTTTCCTAGCCAATAACATTTTATGACCAATTTCTTCTTGGCAAGATAATATGGAGGCCATCTTATGAATGGATGTTAACAATTTCACTGGAAAATGGAAATTATTGTACAATATATTTTTGTGCCAACTAGATAGAGTATGAGTCTAGATGGTCTGTTATAACAGATAATCCCCAAACCAGAATGGCTTGATATAATAAAAGTTTATGTCTTATTAGGATAGTCCTTAATGGCTATCTAATCTAGCAGTTCTCTTCAAAGTGACGACTTGGGGATTTGGTCTCCTTTAATCTTGTGAAGGCATCATCCATGTGTGGTTTCCCTAAAACTTTCATGAAAGGCAAAGAGAATATGGACAAAAGTGCACACTCTCAAAGAAAAACTAATATGGTCTTTAACTTGCATCACTTCCATCTACAGGACATCTCCCAGAAATTATTACAGGATCACACCAAAATCCAAGGGGACTGGGAAATAGAGTCCCCAGCCAAGTAGCTAAAACTTTATGCAACTATACATTACAAAGGAAGATACATGTTATTGAAGGTCCTGTGGCTGTCTGTTTCAACACAGCTGATCTGGAGTTATAAAAACCTTATTAAAATCAATTTATCAGATAGTAACTTTATTGGTTACCGTCACTATATCTAGATATATCTTATTGGAAGAATTAATCAGGCTTAGAGGCTGAATGATATTTCCTCCTCAAAAGAGATGTCCAGCTGGAACCTTTAATTATGGCCTCATTTGGAAAAAAGAAATCCTTTCAGATAAGGTTAAGGATCTTAAAATGTAGTTATCTTGAATGAAGCATCTTGAATTAAGGTGCATTGGGTGCACCTTAAACCAAATGAGTCCAGTCATCGAATGTCACAGATGAGGAGAGAAGTGAGGCCATGTGAAGATGAAAGAGTTGGTGAGAGGCACGTTATCATAAGCCAAGGAATGCCCAGAGATGCCACAAGCTACCAGAGGCAGGGAGACCTTCTTCCCTAGAGCCTAAAGGCAGGAGAGCACCAGAGACACCTTGATTTGGGACTCCTAACCTAAAGCACTGTAGAGAGGACATTGCTGCTGTTTAAAAGCACTGAGTTTGTGGTAATCTGTTATGGTGAAAACAGAAAAGTGATACCTAGCCCAAAGGAGGAATGCTGTGGACACAACATACATACATACAAAAAATAAGTAAATAGATAGAGAGAGAAATAAATAAATAAATAAATGACGCACATGTTCATGTGGGGAAGCTCTAATCTACAGGATTGAGTCCTTATAAGAAAAAGAAAAGCCACTAAGGTTGCATGCACAGACAGGTGACCACAGCAAGTAGAGGGCCAGGTGCCAATTAAGGAGAAAGGTTTTAAGAGAAATCACATTCATGATGCTTTGATGCAGCCTCCAGAAGTAGAAGAGGTAAATGTCTATTGTTTAAGCCACCAGTTAGTGGCATCATATTACGATGCCTTAGAAAAGTAATATAAGACATGACAGAGACTTTCTAGAGATAAAAATTCTAATGAAGGAGCCAGAAAGCTCAGGGTGTCAGCATGTGACAGAACACTTTGAGTTTAATAAGCAAATATAGTCATAAACCAAGGGCTTCAAGTTTTTTTCTATAAAAATGCTTAGTAGCATATTGAGTATACTATAAAGACAAGATGTTTTATTCTTCCATTTCTGAAACATGGACATATAGCCAAGAAGTATGTTGTCCTTTAAAATCTACTTGGAAAGAATGATTTTTCTTTTAATTGGTGGGTCTTATATATTCAAGTAGATAAAGGCTTTCACATGGTTCTGGATGACCTGAAAGTGTGGATGCTATTAGCTAGCTACAGCTTGAACCAGTTCATGAGAACTTCTGTGCTCGTTTTATCCCAAATGCAGCTTCATCTTGAAATCAGCCACAAGAGCATTTGCAGCCATGGAAACTGTCAATTATCACCTTTCTTCCGAGCTAAGTATTATCATCATGCCCTCCACAGAGATGAAACTAAAGAGAAGCTGGATGACTTCCTCCAGTTAATGCTAAGCCACAGATCTCAGATTTCAACTCAAGTCCACCTAATTCCCAAGCACAGTCACCCACTTGAATGTATTCAACAGAAAGCCATAGCTCCATACTAATTCTGGGGCTTTCTAAGTACCATAATAACAAGGTTTCCTTTGGCCAATTAGTTAGGTTTTATAGATTATACTGGTACTCTCCTGTCTGTAATACATGACAACATGTAAAGTCATTAGTTGGTGAAATGAAAATAAATTTACATGTTAGATGGGTGCTTGATTGCCAAATCATTAAATATGTCAGAAGATATCTTTGAGACACCTAATAATAGCACTTTGGGCTTCCCACTATCAAAACTTGGTAATTCAACAATGCCAGTCGCTTCACTTGAACTTCAAATAAAAACCTGTTTGAGGTTATAGAATATACATAACACACAATCCACTGGAATTCAGCCATTAAATGAGATGCTTCTCATCTCGTTCTTGCAATGTTTGGATTATACTTATCACTCAGGAATGTGTAACCGATGGACGGTCTCTCCCTATGACAAGGGAGATGGCATGTAATCTACCTTTATTTCTACTCCCAAAGATCAACAAGTTTACAACTGTACACAAGGAAAGAATTTGGCACCATTTAAAATGCCTACAACTCCTGATTTTGATGAAAAGCTAGGGGGGGGGGAAAGCTACCTCAAAGGAAATTAACTCCCCGAAATGCCATAAAACAGACTGTATTTATTTTTCTTACAGTTTACCAATATTCATAGTTGAATATTTGGCAAAAGAAAAAAAGCACTCCATTATCCTGATTGCATAACGTCAATGAAATAAACAGATCCTAGCTCCTCCATAGCTTTGATGATGCAAGAAAAAGCAATGGACTTGTCAGAAGAAAGCAAAAGATAAATTTGAGATGGTTCTCCTGAAATGCTGAAGTTTCTAGCTTGTTTGCAGATCTATGGTGGTTGGGCAGATGTGAAGATGTATAATTTCTTTCTTTTTCCTTTTGAAAGTAACATACAGAAACTGGTATGTGGGAAAGGCTGTGGATAAAACTACTCACTAGGAAGTGGGGAGAGAACGGGGGTGGGGGGGGCTTGGAATCACTAATAGTTCTTGCTACGTATCCATCTTTCTCCCATTCTGTATCACTAATGTTTGCTTGAAATGAAAACAAAGGACTCCAACCAAAACCAACATTTTGATGAGTAAAGTGTAAATGAATGGGAAACAGATGGGCTTGGTTTTCCCAGGGGGTCTCTTAATGAAGGGCAAGGTGTAGGGGCAAAAATGCATTTGGGGCTTGACTGGCAAATCCTTTGTACTGTCAGCAAACCCAAAGCGCAGCCAAACTTCACGCACCCGAATCTCCACATGTTGGCAGGAATCCGTTTGAAAGGATCTGGGTGCCAAAGGAGCAGGCTTCAGAAATCCTCAGGACATTGTTCAGCACCTCACAAATCATACTTTATAGGTGCCAAAGGCAGTCACACAGCTCACATATGCAGCCAGAAGTTTTCATTCAAGAACGCAACCATTTTGGCTTTGATCAGAAACCACAGATTGGTGTAAACATCCCTCCTGCCACGTTTTATGATATTTACCCATAGCAGGGTCCCCACTGGTCTTAGGATCACCAAACATTCTGCGGGCAACTGACACTGAGACATCATCTACTCTCCCAGTAGAGAAACCAGTGAGGGGCAGGAAGGGTGACATATCCAAGATCACTCTCTAATTTTCTCCATACATCCAAACCAAATGTGAAAGCCACTTCTCTCTCTCTCTCTCTCTCTCTTCTTCTGCCCTTTGGATCAGTGTCTCCCTGTTTTCAGATCACATTCATATGAAGTTACAACTCAAAAGGAATGCATTTTTGTCTTTTCCATGGGGGAAAGTACAGGACCCTAAACCACGATTATTTGAAAATCATCCAAGCTGACTTTAAGGTTTTTTTTTTTTTTTTAATTTCTTTGGCAATCCCAAGGACTGAGATTGGCCCATTTGGCCTAAGTCGCATTCCTTTCAGTGCAAATGCTACAACTAATGGGCCACATCATCTTCTGCTCCAAGGCGACATACGTGGCCAGCTGCTGACCAGCTAGCACTGTGCGGTCTTCCAGTGTAAACGCCTCTGATATCATCACCATCAGAAGGTCATAAAACTGATTGATTATAAACACAGCTCTCATTTGTTTACAGCTGACATTTTTGGGTTCGGGGTCATTAGCACATTAGCCATCTCTCTCTGGGGGGTGAGGGTTCACAGGTGCTCCGCCAGTGCCCTGATCAAGCTAGGAAATCTCCAAGATATCACAGGTTGCCACCAGAAACAGACAGAGAAAGCGCTGACCCAGCAGCATGGGGGTGTAGTTTGCATGGCACCTATGTGGGGGCTTGTGTGGAGGGGGGCTCAGACTCCTCGGCAATTTCTTCCAGCACGACTGGAAAAATCTGAGACATGTTAGAAATGTGCAGGAGAGGGTCTGGGTGAGGGGTCTGCAGCTGGTACAGCCTTTTAAGATTCTTGCCCTTTTTCTCCGGCTGGCGGAATCAGATAAAGATCACCCTTGCCCGTGATAGCTTGGTGCTTAGTTTTTTTTAGTTAGAGCTAAAATAAACTCTAGTTTCTCAAAGATGTTGCTTCTCAAACACTCAGTTGTACGAAAGGGAATGCAGTCGGCCACTCGGTCTTCCCCGGATTGGAGTCTTCCTGTTTTACTCTGAACCTTCCACCATCAAGATGGTTTTATTTGGACAGCTGGGGCCATCGAGTTGGTGCAGATTGTCTAATTAGTCAAGTGAGCCTCTTGGGTAAGTGAATTTTCCATATTAGCCTCAGTGAGAACTGCAAAGAGCCCCCAGAGCTTCCTAAATCATTAAAGGATAGTCTTTTAAGTGTGTGCAGATGCTTCCAACTCGGGTTCTGTGATCACAGGACTGGCCTTTGGAAAAAAAAAAAAACTATTTTGTGCAATTCCTTAATCTATTCACCAAGCATGAGAGTCTTTTCAATATTTGAAAGTGAGAAACTGTTAACCAATGGAGGGCTCTGGAACGAAGTCCACAAATTTGTTCATCCATCACAGACCATGTTCACATTGAGCAGTTTAAATTCCATTTTCTATGCACATCATTTGAACAATTAACAGTCATAGGCTTTTTTATTATTTATGAGTCATCTTATTTACATTGCTTCTCTTAAACGTTCACAGTAAGGTCACCAGGCTGGGAAAGAACCATGATCTCTACGTTTCATAGATGTTGAACCCAGCCGAGGAAGATGGGCTGGCTTATCTGATTCGTAAGCTAAAAAGAAGTTCGTTTGCCCTGACCCATGGTGCCATACTCTTTGTGGGACGGTCCTTGGGAAGGTTGTTCCTGTGAACTGCTGGTTTGTCTCTTTCCTAAACTTTAGTCACTAGCATTGGCCATTTGGCAGCTGATTTCTTTGGGGTACACAGAAATCGCTGCACAGAAAGATGTGGGGGTCCCTGGGTCCTTACACAGTCTGCAAACCCAGAAAAAGCACTGTAGACGGATCCTAAAGGAGCTGAGGTCAGAGCAGCACTGCTGGAGGAGCTCGGCTTCTGTCACTCTGCAGTGCAGGCACCTGATTGCAATGGTTCTGGGGTGCCCAGTGCCTTCTTGACTTCATTTGCTGCATTAGTACCCGAGAGTTCCCACGCAACTTTTAGTATTCATGAACCTTTAAGGACAAGTAAATTCTGCAGTCTTTAACTATTAATAGAATCTGAAACGGAGACTTTCACTGAGATTACGTCCTTCCTCCTTTTCCTCTTCTCTTTCTTCCCTCCCTCATTCCCTACCTTGCTTCTTCCTTTGCTCTTTTTAATGGTCTCATTATGTTGTCTGAGACTAGTCTTGAACTCAGTGATCCTCTCTCACTTCAGCCTCCTTTATGGCTGGGATTTACAGGCATGTACCACCATGCCAGGCCTTGAAGCTACTTTTGCGCCAAGCAAATGAAATAAAGATGAATTTGATTTATTTGGTCATTTAACTTACTTCCCATTCAGCCTGTCATGTCCTAGGCACTCTGGATGGGCCTTAGGATGTTGGGGAGAATAAGTGAGATGAAGTCCTGCTCTCCTAGAAAGGTCTACCTTGAGGAGTCTTTCGCAGTTGCTAAGTTTAGATTTGATGTCCTTCCTCTTTGGCCTAATACCATGAACTGCATTTCCTCATATCACATCAAGGAATGTCTGTGAACTTGGTCAAGGAGCCATACTGTCTACCTTGCTCTTGATTATGTCCCCTGGTTCCTAGCACTCTGACTGCATACAGTAAGATTAATATATACTTGAATGGATTTTACTTCATGCTGAGTTTTACCCAAGTCAAATAGGAAAGAAGGACTTGTTTGTATGACATAACAACATGATATCACAACATAATACCATAATGTCCTTAACAGAGAATCTTCTGTGTCACATCAGACTTCCAGCATCATGTGGATATGCAGGATATACTTTGTAATCAGTGGCATCTTAACTATTTATTGTCTTTGTTGACCTTTATTTATCCTTAGCATCTCTCTACTTTCTCAGTATTAGTCGTTAGTTACTGTTTACCCATTGTTTAACGTCAAACATTGTAGTATTACCTATGGCATTTTATATGTCTGTTCCCTTCTCTTATCCTTTCAACTTCTCAAACTGCATTCTAACTGTGGGGACTTCATTCTCAACAGCTGCTGCTGGAGAAGTACCACTTTTCCTCTGTCTGAAAATATCTCAGGAAGAGATTACCAATAATCCAATGTTAGGCAGAACAAGCCCTGGCTTTCCTGTCCAGTTCTTTGATGAAAATACAGTGTAACTGCTTTGGTTAGCAAGTCCCACGAAAACCATGATTGTATGGCTTGGATTTGAGGCACATAGTCAGGCAATCCAGAGAAACCCTCTTCCAGGTCTTGAACTTAACTTTGCAGGCTAGACAAGTGTCAGGGTATCTTAAGACCTAGGAAGGACAACCACCTAATCCCATCTAACCACACTCTGAGAGGTCAAAATGTCCATCACTTCCTTTGCAGTGAGAATTACAGTTTCTTAATGGACTGGATTCTCAACTTTGCTATGCAGTCCATTTGTTATTTATGAATACTCATTTGTTCATTTTCATAAGAAGCTGAATAATCTTATCTACTTACTTAGTACAGAATTAGAGCAAGGAGCATTGGTTGTATTCAAGAGTTATTTATGCATGTCTCTTGAAAATTTTGAAGACAAAAGTGTTGACTGCATCCTTCCATAGATGCTTGAACTTGCAGATGGTGTGACTGTTTTCGAAACAAAATCTTAGGGAGTTTACAAAAGAATAACAGTGAATTTGGTAAGGTCACAAGACATAAGGCTAATATATAAAGTCAACTATATTCTTAAATATATTCAGTAAAAATCTAAAAAAGAATTTTTCTGCAAAAAATCCCAATTTTGGTAATATGAGAAACAAAAAAGAAATAAAAATGTGGAAATAAATCCTATGAAAGATGTTTAAGGCCTCTAAAACAAAGACTAAAATATCACCTAGAGGCTCAAACTAAATGGTTAATAGACACAAGTGTGAAGACTAAAAACTAGCAACAGGGAAAATTTCCCCCAAGCTTATCTATGAAATCAATGTAATTAAACCCAAAATCTCTGTAGAAGTTCTTGGAAAAATTACAGTTTCTGGAAATGCAGAAAAAATGTAAATGAAAAATAGTTAATCTGTTACATTCAAATAGTTTGAATATTCAAAGCAGTTAAAAATGAAAGGTCTATTTTTATTTGATTTCTGGACTTCCTATAAAATTACAGTAATAAAGACATAATATTGGTCAAAATGATGGACATAGAGATGAATTTATTACAAAAGAGTCTAAGATGGACCACACATACACAGTCAATGGATTTACGTCAAAAGTACCAAGGAAACACAATAGGAAAAGTCTGGTTCAAGTGGGTATTTTTTGGAAATCAAAATTAGTAATACTGAGCTCGACAATACATAAAATTAAGTCATAGTAGATGTATATACAAAAGCACAAATTAGTACATATTACAAAGAAGTGCATAGTAAAATTTTGATAATGTTGGGACAGGTGAAAAAGTTTTGGATGCACCACAAAAAATACAAAACATTGAAAAAAATGTTGGCAAAGAAGACATCATCAAAGTTTAAATTCTTCATTCAATGAAAACTACTTTAAGAAGACAAAAGGGGCTTTGGGCTTGGGCTTGGCTGGGGTCTTGGCCTTTGACTGGAGCCTGCCACCCTTGGCTGTGTAGATACAAATCCACTTCCCAAGCTTAGGATAACTGATGAGGGCAAGCTGACTGAGCTTGTGGCTGGGACCTTTGGCACTGTCATAGTTAGGCACAGGTGTCGACTCGATGGTTGGGGGGGGTTTGGGCTCTGGGCACATTTGTAGAGAATTAATGGTTGAGTTAAGCCCAGAGCAAACTTGCAAGAGATTATCTAGCTGATGGGGAAGGTCCAGCCCATGGTGGGTGGGACTAGGCCCTGGAATAAAATCCAGAGAGCTGATTGAGAAAGTTGGCATCCTTCTGTACACTTGGTGAGACATGCTGGTCTGGCAAGTAAGGATTGTCCCTCTCTCAGCTTTTATGTGGTAATGGTATGGCCAGTTCCCTCGGCCCTGGTGTTGGTGCATGCTCTCCCATCAACCTGTACTAAGAACTGTAATTGGACTGTCATAAGGAAATAAATACCTTGTTCCCTTAAGCCATTTGATGTTGCAAACTGCAACAGAATTTGGTATCAGGAGTGAGGTGTTGTTGATAAATCTGGCTGGATGGATTTCAAATGATTTTATTGGAGAAACTTTGAAATATTTGAAGCATTTGAGCTTGCAGATTACAAATACTGTTTTACAGAGTTTAATGGGCCATTTGTATAATGAAAATGCTGAGAGAGTTGTGTATTGTTTGGGCCCAGTTATGATGAGGGGAATGAAGACTTTGGTAAAGTTGAATTTAGAGAGGATGGACTGATTTGCTTGACAGAGGAGAGCTGGGTTGATGGCCATGAAGCAGAACACCTGTCACTGCTGGAGTTATGAGAATCATTGAAGAAAATCTAGTGACTTGCACTGGGACGGTGGAAGACACGAACACCACTGTATGGCGATTCCATGGTTTGAAAACCCCGATTCTTTCAGAGGCTGAAAGCCCAAACTAAAGTTGTTTTTTGCCCTTTGGAAGTTTTGGCTGCCTGAAAAGGGGCTTTTCTAGAGTCCTCATGCTAAAGTTGGTATAGCTGTGGCTCAAGTGGATCAAGCTACATTTCAACCTCCCTTTGGAATCTAGCAGCACCCCCCAGGTGGTACCGGCTTTGGTGTACAATTATGGGGTTCATGGAGAGCAGCAAAAGCTTGGCACCAAGTGGCAGGTGTAGAGTTCCTGCAAGGAAAAGTGAAGCTTATAGTTGCAGAGGTAAACCCAGAGTGTTGTTGGAGATGCCAGAACCATAGGATGTATGCTGAGGACAGCTGCAAGTAGAGATTCAGCCTGGTTCAGAGGACCTCTGCTTCTACAACTTTGAGCTGCAAACAGGGACTGGGATTGTCTAGAATCTTTGAGCCACCATGACTACATGATGAACAATAGAAGATGGACATTGAAGTAAAGGAGGTGGTATTTGATTTGCTGGACTTTGATCTTTTTAAGGTTTTCTTATTGTTCAAGATCCTTCTGTTTTAATGTTTTATTTGTTTAAGAGTAGTTAACTTATTTTGGTTTAATACCCTTTTAAGTTTAAGAAACTTTGAACTTTTAAAATGTTGAAACTGAAGTTTTAATGAGAGAACATTTTAAATTTGTTTATGAAATGTATTTATATTTTTAAGATAACTTTTAACACCTATGGGGACAAGGATTGAAGGTTACAGTTTAAAAGTGCTATGTTTTTGTGTCAAGTTGACAAGGGGTAGAGTGCAATAGTTAGGCACAAGTGTCATTTTGACAGTTGAGGGTTTGAGCTCTGGGCACATTTGTGGAGAATTAGTAGTTGGGTTAAGCCCAGAGCAAACCTGCAGGAGATTGGCTGGCTGATGGGGAAGGCCCAGGTGGGTGGGTTTAGGCCCTGAAATAAAATCCAGAGAGCTGGTTAAGAGTTGGCATCCTTGCATATATTTGGCCAGACATGCTGATCTGGCAAGTAAGGATCATCCGTCCCTCGGCCATTACATCGAGATGATGTAGCCAGTTCCCTCAGCCCTGGTGTTGGTGCATGCTCTCCTATCAAGCTGGACAGACTGTAACTCGACTATCAGTAAGAAAATAAACCCCTTGTTCCCTTAAGTCTTTTGATGGTCATTTATCCGCAACCATGAAGGTTGGCTGCAACACAAACTAAGAACCATTTATTCAAGAGAACCTACTGAGACTTAGAATTTTAAGAGTCTGAGGGATCCAAATGAAGAAACATGCCATACAGAGTGTGACAGTGGCTGCAAGATAGCTACGGCTAAAGTTGGGGAATTTCTTATCAAGACTGATTTTTTCCAAACTAATGTATCTTGACACAATCCTTGTCAGATCTGAAAATCAGCATGAAGTTGCAAGGGGCCCAGAGCAGCCAAAACGATCTCAAAAAAAGGTACAAAATTGGAGTACTCAGACTTCTCAATTTTAAAACTTATTGCACAGCAACAACTAGTAAAATGTTGACATTAGAACAGGCATGTGGATTAATGGAATAATCCAAAAATAAGCCTTATGGCTTTCCTCTACAACAGAAGGCATTTATTACTGAGAAGCATAACTTGCCAAAATGCAGAAAATAAGAGTCTGCAGACTGTTTGTCCCTAAACAGAACATATAGGCCTCACTCAACCTATGGCACTATCGATTCAGGGAGGCCTTAGCTCAGGCTCCCGAATCCAGAAGGTCTGGCTACAGACAAGCCTGTACAAATTCCGACATGCCCCAAACATGTCCCAGTAGAGGAACCATACAGACGAGGGATGGACAACCAATGGGAAGGAGGGCTGAACAACCAATGGGAAGCAGCCATGTAACATGGACACCTAGTAAACAGCTAAATGATTGGCGGCTGCTCCCCTCCTCCCCCAAGCAGAAGGGTGGCCACACCTGATTGGACCCCAACCTTATATAAGCCTAAACACTTCCTGAGTAAAGTTGAGTCTGCAGCCAACTTGTCCTCTGCCTGCTGCTTCTCACCTGACTCCCTGGGTCTGGGTGGTGACCCCATTGCTGGCTTGCCCATTTGCCTTGCGCCCACGAGGCCCCGCCGTTTCCCCTCTTCCCTCCAGCTGGCCCAGCGGGGGATTTGGGCAACACCAACCCACCCCCAAGCCCAGGGAACATCAGGGAATAGAGGGTGGCAAGACTGTAAAAGCATGAAGTGGGAAGATCGTGGACCATTCGTTATCTCCTGGATGTGACAGAGTTGTGATATACAAGATTTCTTAGCAGACGTGTACTAACACAAGAATTGCAAGGGAACTATCTTATCAACATCTCACCATAACATCAGAAAGATCTCAAGAAGCTCCTTACCTCTCTGAGACACTGATGAGGACTAATGCTGATGGGGAAGTAAAGGAGGATGCTTTCCTTAACTGATCTAGGATGTGTACTGGAGTCAGGTCAAGAATAAGTCATCACAGACTAGATGAAACACAGTGGGCCACACAAGTGAAAAGATTTGAAAATAGAAGGGAGTCTGGCCGAGAAGATAAAGAGGTATGAGGGGAAAAGAAGGAGGGTGGAATTTGGGAGTAAGGGTTGAAAATGTTATAAAGTCACTATGTTTATGGTCAGCTAAATGTTTGACATTGGTGCCAAAACTACTGCCTGAGAAAGAAAACAACAACAAATGATGATGAGTCTCTTGATTTGATTTGTATTGTGATAGCAAAGCATCACTAACCAGGTAATTTACAAAGACTCTAAATTTATTTCTTACAGTTTTGGAGGTCCAAGGTCAGGGTGCAGCAGGTAAGCGTGTCTGTAAGGGTCCAGCCTGTACTTGCAAAATGGTGCTTTGATACTGCAGAGGTGAAGAATGTTGCGTTCTCACAGGGTAGTAAGTGGAAGGTTAAAAAAAAGATGGGCTCCTCCCATCAAGCCTTTTCATAACAACTCAAATCTATTTTTGAGAGTGGAGCCTTCCTGAACTAAATCTCTCTCAAAGGCAACTCCCAAAAAGGTTGTACTAGGGACTAAACTTCTAACGTATGAATTTTAAAGAATACATTAAGACCACAATACCACAATCTACAAAAGAATGAACTTAGACTCTTGTTTCATATCAGACATACAAACTAAGGCAGAAAGATAGAGGCCTAAATGGAAGGACAAAAACCATAAGGTTTTTAGAAGTAAGCTAGTATATATCATTTGGATTTGGAAATGGTTTCTTAAATGTAGAATCAGTATCGAAAGCAATAGAAAAATGGATAAATTGAACCTCCTTAAAATGTGCAATTTCTATGCTTTAAAGATAACCATTGAGAAAGTAAAAAAAAAAAAAACAATTCTACAGAGGAGGAAAAACATTTTCCAATCATATATCTTATCAGGAACTTGTATCTAAATTATATAAATATAAAATTCCAAAAATAAAAAGTAAAGTAACTCAATCTAAAAATAGTTCCAGATAATCTGATGAAACACTTCTCCAAAGAAGATATCCCAGTAGCCAGTAAGCACATGAAAAGACACGATCAGTCTCTAGGAAAATGCAAACACATACCACAGTGAACTATCACTTCACACCATGAGGTTGGCCAGAATCAAAAGACTAAGAAAAAACAAGTACTGCCAAGGATGTAGGGGAAATTAGAACTCTCATATGTCCCCAGTAAGAGTGTGACATGGTCTAAATCTTTTAGGAAGCAAGTCCATCACATCCTTGAACTGTTAAACCTGAAATCATTGTAAGACCTTAAAATTCCTCGCCTAAGAATATACCGAGAATATCTTATCATGATATGTCTGCATAAAAACCTACCTATAAATGTTCATGGAGGTATGATTCAGAAAAACCAAGATGTAGAAATCACCCAGAAATCAACAACAGAGGAGTAGAATAACAAATATGGCATATCCGTGTGACTGAGCCATAGAAAGAAATGGAATGTCAACACATGATAGAACATGACCGTGCCTTCCAGATACAAAGATTACATAAGATTCTATTTACATGAAATGTTCAGAGAAAATCCTTAAAGACAAAGTCTTTTATTTATTGCTTGAGACTGGGACAGCAGGGAATAGGTAGCTAATAATTAAAGTGTACATTTATTTCCAGGCAACGAAAATTCTAAAACAGATTGTGTTAGTTGTGTCTTTGAATATGCTAAAATCCATCCCAGTGAATGCTATGTAGTTACATATCATAAAACTGTCACAATAGTATGTACATGGATATTAGACAAAAGAATAAACCATTTAAAATATTTCTATTTTACATCCTTCTTAACAAAGGGACCCATATTCACGAAAAATTTGAAAATAAAAATGCAATTTAAGTAAGGTAGAAGTCACATGCTTCATCTTGGTCATAACAAGGACCTTCCCATAGCATGTGAGGTCGCCTGTCATTGTTAACATAGCTTCACAATGCCTATCACTATCTCAGATCATCTTATTTAATTACTCATCTATTTCCTACATAAAAATAATTCCATCCTCACTTACTCTTGTCCTAACTTGAGCTGTGTGGTCCAAGATGGTGCCAGTCTGACGGCGATATTTTCAGTCCATGATGAGCCAAGTACAGGGTGCTTGTTGACTTCCTGGATGAGCAGGTGAATGCCCAACAGTCCGCAGCCACAACAGCTGTGCGCTGACAAGTGCTGGTCATTGAACTGCTGCTGGCCTGTCCATGAGTTCTTGCGTTGCTTGATCCAGGTTAAAAATCAAAACCATCACTTTAAAAAGTAGTGAAGGACTGGAGAGAACAATCCAGGGTGATTCCCAAAGTCACCCTTGGGCCTCCACAGGCACAGGCAGTGCTCTTTGATACACACAGACACACATGCAAAAACAAACAAAAAAATTTAAAGTAGCGAGGTAAACAATATATTTATCATTGTTATGTAGGCCAGATAGTTATGACCAGTATGGTCTACTGCATTTGATGAATGTCTTCTAAGTATCAAGAGAATATAAAGTTTACAACCATTTCTAAAATTCAGTCTAATCTTATAATTTGGGTTCACTTTTAACTTGCTTATTGTTTAATAAAGTATGATTGTCAATGAAATGATCTCTATTTAAAACATACAGATAGAATGTAGATTAATAGATAATAGATGGATAGAGAGAAAATAGAGATGATAGATGGGTAGGTCAATAACAGATGGATAGAGATATAATAGATGATAGGATAGATGATAGGATAGGAAATAAGGAGACAAATGGATATAGATAATAGAAACATGGAAAGATTACTGGTGATGACATATAGAGGATAAATAGATGGTAAATGGATAGGTTATACATAGACAATAGATGATTGATAGATGACAGAAAGATAGCTCTGCTATAGAAATATAAATATACATATAAATGATGTAGATATCAAGATATGGATATAGGCAAAGATAGAGATAACAGGGATAGATGATATGGATATAGATGATAAAAATAGACACAAATCTATCTAGTCAAATTTGAATTGAAAAGGAGCATGGATTAAAGGGTTAAACACAAGCCAGAAAGTAATCAGCCACCTCACCTGAATGATCACCCACAAGTATATGAGACATGCAAATCTTAGTGCATCAGAAGGCACAAAGACTTGATTTTTTTTTATTGCTTTCATTAGTTACCTTTCTCATCACTGTCACAAAATATCTGGCACTTTGAAAAGAAAAGTGTTATTTAAAGCCTTTTCAAGGAGTTCAGTACATGGTCACTTGACCCCATGATGCACTTGGATAGCACATCACATCAGTGGGTGTATGTGGTGAAGGAGAGTGCTTCACTTTGCAGCAGACAGGAGGAGAGAGGACACAGACAACGAAATAAGGAACAAGATGCCACCAAGGACCTGCCCCAAGTACCACCAGCCTTGAGGCTTGTGTATGACTCCGCAGGGCCGTTTCAATGCATTCAAACCCCACAGCTGTTGCTATGATTTTGCTTGGTTTCCTTTATTTTCGCACAGTGCTGGAATGCCAAATCTCAGTCCTCATTCACACTAGACAATGTTTGTTTTGCTTACTAAGTTATCACCCCAGTCTACAACACACATTCTAACATACTTTTCCACATTTATTATCTCATCTCGGTATGATCCTATGGGACAGTTCAGAAGACTCTTGGTCTCATAACGCAAATTGAAAAGCCAAGGGAAGCTAAGCCACAAAAGATTAAGAGACAATGGCAACTGTAAGTTTAGATGTGAACGAACACTGACTATGAGACTAAAAGGAGGAAAGGGATCGGCCCAACTAATTCACCTCCAACTCTCTGAACAGTTTCCATTCTGTTCTGCTGACGCTGTCTAGGAGCTCCAGCAAGTAAGGGGAAGAGAAGAGCTGATCTCCAGTGTAGTGATGCGTGTCACGTTCCAGTGGCTCCCACTGACCCAGAGCTTCTGCCTGTGTGATTTCAGAGTACGTTATTCCCTAGTATTGAGCCTTTGTTACGATGCCAACAGACTGCCCAGGACTGGAAATTCACAGCCCCATTGAAGAATTTTTTTCTTTTCTAAATTTTCTTTTGCTTTCCAATCTATAAACTCACACTCTGCCCAAACTTCACTCCCAGCTTTCCAGAGGAAGCATGCCAAAGGTCAACTTGCTCAGACAGCTCCCGGGCCACCTGCACCTCATACGTGCCAGCTTGGAGCCTCAAATTTGCAGAAAGTTATGCAATATGTGGTTATCGTGCTAAAATCCATGTTTTATAATAACCGGCCCATGCTTCTGACCTCTTCCATCCCAGGAATTCCAGAGACCCAGGAGGATCTATTTGTTGACATGAGCTTCGAGCACAAAGATGGTCCTTGAAAAGGGACCTGCTCCCAGAGCTACCAAGGTCTTACCATCAACCCACCTCTTCTGACCTCATAAACGTTAGAGATTCTGCAGTCTTTGTTCTCCTGGATATACTTTCTTAGTTTAACGATGGAAGAGAAGATAGCATTAGCCTTTCCTATTCTCTTTCATATTCGTGTGTGTGTGTGTGTGTGTGTGTGTGTGTGTGTGTGTACACCAGGATGCACTTGAGTGTATATGTGCCTGTAGAAGCCTCATCATGATATCAGGAATCATCCTGGATCGCTCTGCCTTTTTATTCCTTGCTCAGAGGCTCTGCCTTCCAGGGCCAGAGGTGCAGGCTACTGCCATTTCTGCTACATTTTTTACATGGGATCTGAGGATCTGAACTCAGATCCTTTTGCTTTAATCTCGGAACCATCTTCCCAGCCCCTGGTGTTTGTTTTTAAAGCAGGATTTTCCTATGTGGTCCAGACTGGTCCTCATGCTCCATGCTCGACATCCTTCTGCCTCAGTGACCCAGGTACTCAGAACACGAGTATGTGCCGCCATGCCAGTCCCCATAGCATTTACAAGGGTGTCATGTACATCTTCTGGAAATCCCAGTCCAGCGAGGGCCGAAATTGGTACCCAAGTTCTCCCTTATAATACAGAGTATAGAATATTCCTGCACAGTAGAACTCTACAAATGTTCAAGGATGGGAAAATGAAGAGGGCTTTGATTAGAGTGGGCAGAAAAGTCTTCATGAAGGAAAAAGGAGGATTCGTGAGGTGGTCTTTGGAGAGGAGGGGAGACTCTAGATAAAGAGCATAGCTGGGGGTAAGGAAGAAGTACAATGAGTGAAGAAATGAGAGCTGGGGGTGTATTCTTCCCAGCAGGTAGGAAACAGCCTGAGGCAGGGACACAATTTAGAAGCAAACTGTAGAAAGTCTTGACCACCAAGACTAATCACTACACTCTTACTCATCAGTCAATGGGAAGGCCACTGAAAGCTTAAACCAAGACTTGATAGGAGTCAGCCAGGTAAAGGAGTGTGGAGGAACCTTTAATTCTGAAAGGCTGAGGTCTGAAGACAAATAAGGAGCCTTTCACAACACACCAATATGAAGCTTTACGGTGGGACCGAGACAGTGGAAAAGCAGCAGTAACAGACCCAGTTGGAAGGGAAGAGGGAAACGTGAAAGGTTAACCCTTAGGTCTTGACTGAAAAAAAATTATGTTGTAGATGAATATGTTTAGACTCACATTTATACAAAGATCTAGAGATGTTAAAAATTTATTTCAAGACGGACCGTGATGTTATTCTCTACGGGGGAAAAATAATGAAAGACCGTTACTTCCCAGGAACACCCCGACCAGCTGGTTGCTCTCACCACATTCCTTCATAAGGCTTCTTTTTCCATGGTATTAGCTGTTTTGAAATATGGAGCAGAGTGTGGGAGAGGGAGGTGAAGGGTTATCATGGTGAATCTAACGCCAGCCTTGCTACTTTTCCTATTCTGACAGCCTGGAAAGAAATATTCACTATCTCAAGTCCCTCGATTATCTAGATAGTCAGGCATATCCTTTCATGGGGAGTCACAGATCCACTGGTCAGTTCTGATGGCATCCACGAGAAACACCAGGAGTTCCCAGCCAAGGAACCAAGGTATCTCTGGGGACGGCAGGTTCTCCAGCTCAGATACCCTCCATTTCCTGGGTGCGGGGCATAGATGGTGACACTCTGCATGAAGGAGCATGTCTATAGGAAGGTCAGTATAGAGGGACCCACCCCCTACAGTGGGGAGAGGCAAGAGAAACAAAACTGCAATGGTTTTTTCAGAGTTGGGAAAGCTAACCTGGCCACACAAACAATTAACCTGAAAGGCCACTCTGTGCTGGCCCGGGGGACCCAGATGGTGGGCTTCACTTTAGGTAAACGTTATTTTTAGAGACAGAAGAATCCAGCACCCGAAATTTATCACCCATCCGAGTGGGAGACGCAGAGCACAGAAGAGATTTATATGTGCAGGGGGTAGGAGTGGAGTTTAGGCTCAATAAAATCTTAACTGTGCTTTACTTTTTAATTTAACTTTCAAACATCGCTTTCCTGTCTTGTGACTGAGAATCTCATACATGTCACCCTCTTAGTGAAGTATCACAGGAAAGACATTTTTTTGTAGTGTTTCATGGAAATAATTTTTCTTGTGGTATTGCTCTGATACCCTGGGAAACTGGCTCTTGGAGATAAATTAGGCTAAGAAGCGTCTAGTGCTAATTTATTAAGCAGTCAATGGTTTAAAACAACTTTCCCTGTTTCGGCTCACTGGAGATCTGTTACCGGCCCTTGAGAAGACAGCAAAGAGCTGAAGACTGATAAATTTTGTAGATTATCTGGAAACAGACAAAGTGAAGTGCTAGTGTGGGGACTTTCATGGCTGGGCACAGAAGACAGATGTGTTTACCAATGAAGAACTCGAACACCACTAGTGTTTACGCCTCAGCGAGCCATGTTGGAGCTCCTGTAACAGTGGTTGGCTATTTGAAGAAATTCCACCATTCTGTAAGAAATGCCCCCCAAGCTTTCTCTTCCTGTTGGGGTGTGCTTCACACTGGAAATGAAGTCTTCCACCTGCAAACCGAAACATGATAATCTCTACAGATTACTACGATGACTTCACTTTCTCCAGATGCCCAAGACAGATTGTACATGAGAACCGTCAGGGAGTTCACAAAGCTCTGTTTGATCCCTACGTCCTATTTCCTCTAGAGGTTGTGAAGACCTTGGGCTGGAGTATGGGGCAGACCTGACCGAGTTTTAAATCTAGAAGATTCTCAGTCACAGTGAAGACCAGGAACCACTACCTTATAAGGCTTTGTCAGAGATACTGATCAATGACACACCTTGTGGCTGTCAGGTTGCTGAGGGGCTGCAGCGTGTACCCCTTTTCTTTGCTGAAAACCAAGATCAGGGTCATTGAGCAGCAATCCAGAAGCAATGAGAGTAAAGTCTAGAGCAACAGTAAACCATTTGGGGAGCTGCTCAACTCCAAACGCCACGCTGAGTGAAGAAAACTAGACCATGGAGCAAATAAAACGAGAAGAAAACATTGAGAAAGGAGGAAAACGATTTACTTTTGGGTTGAGATTATTTTTTTTCTCAAAGATAATGCCTCGCTGGACCTCTCCTCAAAGTTAAAGGAGCTCCCGAGCAAAAGATTTCCACCTTTTAAGATGACACTGATGTTTCCACTCTGAGGTACTGTTCCCCTACCTCATGCACACATTCTAAGATGCATAAGAATCACCCTCAAGAGCCCATGCAATTCCCTCGCTGCCACTCTGGGGATCCTGACTCACAGGGCTGGGGCATAGTTGGAAAGTCTAAAGTTTTAAAAACTGTCCAGGTGATTTTCATTGAGTTGAACTGTACCCCACCTTTGAGAAACACTGAGTCACCCCATCTCCAGGCAACTGAGTCGTTCTTTTCTGGTGAAATGCATTATCAAGAGTCAAAGGAAATGAGACAACGCCTCTCAGTAAAATATATGACGGCATTTTTAAAGGGGAATTTAATGAAATTTCTTCTTGAAAAAAGCCTCAGTCATTTTTGGAGAACCATTTCCTTAGTTTATCTACAGAGAAGAATGAGGATGAGCTATAAACAGAAAGCTGATATAACCATTCGTGTGTGATGCCTCAGTATAGCTCTTGGGAATCACAGGGAATTTTTCAAAATCAAAACCATCTCATGTTTCAAAGGATCACAAACACTGCCCAGGATAAACAAGAACCATAACAATAAACATGTGGACTTTACTTGGAAGAAGGGAAGAATACGTTCTTCCATGTTCAGGAGCTACATTCCTTGTGTGATTAATATGGACACAGTATCCACATTTAAAAAAAAAGTTTGCTCGACAAACAAAAGTACCTGAGTTCAGATCCCCAAATTATGTGTAAAAATGCTGGCAGGTGTGGCAGTAGCCTGCAATCATAGCCCTTGGAATGCAGAGTCTGGGAAACCCCATAGCAAAGCAATAAGGAGGTAGAACAACCCACGATGATTTCCAATATCACCTTTGGACTTCCATAGGAGCACACATTCAAGTGCCCTCTGGTGTACACACACACACACACACACACACACACACACACACACACAAAACAAAACTAACTGACAAGCTTTCATTAAGAAAGCTTTATCTACCTGAAATTCAAGATAATGGAAAGAGAAAAAAAAAACAATTTTGAGTTCAGAATTCAATTGTAACAAATGGAGTTTTCCCAATCTCTCCTAATTCCATGGTGTGTGTGTGTGTGTGTGTGTGTACACATATGTATACATGTGTGTATGTATGCATGTGCATATGTATAACTGTACATTTACGAGATGCATCTATAATTATCTGGCACCAAATTTTGGGATCCACACTTGGTAAATCTAAAATGAACTCAGAATTCATGACTTAACCTATAAATAGGTAAACTTAGATTTGCATGTGGTGGTGGATATTCTTCATGACTTTGTTTTTACTCAGAATTTCCCCAGCTCTCCTAAGCTCTCCAGCCTTGGCCATTGTTCCTGTGCTGTGCCCACATTCCATTGGCACAGGCATAGAATGGTATGCTTGGAATGTCTCCACCCTGCAAAATATTTCTGGATCAAGCTTATCCTTTTTCCCTGAAAAACCTCTGTTATCCAGCTTTTGCTTCGCTGACTTTTATATTTTTGTGTAGTGGTGAATGTGAACCAAATCATAAAAATTCTCATGACTTAATATCCAAAACTTCTCACAAATGGAGAACAAATCTAGAGTCCTCTGCTTGGAGTTCATATTGTCTCTATTCTTGGATATGTAACCTGCAAGTGCCTTTCTGAAAGCTCTACAGTTCTGAGAGTTCTAATCTCATTATTACCTGATATATGAAAATAATAACAATTTTGTTTCATAGTTGTCTTTAGATGGGACTTGCTTTTCCTAGCATTAACGGACAGTCTCAACCAAGGACCAATGCCTTGTGGGAGGTTTCAGGGAAGATTGCTTCTCTTCTGAGTCGACATAGCACAAGAGCACTTAGTGAACTTTTTAGGTGGGGGAACAACCCCAATCAAATCAATCAATGAGTAATACTGTCTGTAATAACAGTGACACTATATAATGTGGTTTTGTAATTCAAGTATACTAAGCTAAGACTGTCACATACACAATCTCATTTAGCATCCAGAGTCGTCCTAGGAAACAGGTGTCCGCACCCCCAATTTACTTAAAACTTGAGTCACAAAGATTACATGAGGCAGTGTCAGTATTTTTCAGTTACCATGATGGATTTGTAAAAGAAAAAATATCATTGAATAGATTTTAAGTGTCTTTGGGAAGACTGTAATTGAAATAAAAATCCAATGAGCTTGCTCACATAACTGACAACAACCCATGTATAGGTCCCCTAAGCAGCTATAGAGACTTTAGAGAAAAATTCCTCTTAAAAATCTTATTGGCATGTAAGTAACATTTTGGTGAAACACCACGAAAACATCTGGTCACATCCTCTCAACCTTAATTTCTTCCCTAAATGTTGTTTTTAATATGTCACAGTTGTTAAATTTGTAACGAGTAATGCCCTTGAGACTAAACAATGGTGCCTGGTATGTGAAGAATGAACAATACATTTACAGGCCTGAAAACCAAAAGGAAATTTTAAATAAACATTCAATTGAGTACAAATAGTCGGCAAGTTATTCTGGTAGAACTTGCCCAATCTGTGTGCTGACATTAGCAGCAGGATGTTCAGGCAAATTCTTCGATTGTGACAGAACCCTGCAGATTTAGTTGTTCTGAAGGATGTGGCTGGGGAAGCCACACTTAACTTGTTCCTTGGAAAAGAGAATCTTCCATTCATCCAAAGTCTCGGAACAAATGCACAGCCACCAAAACGCTCAGGATAAGGGAGGCGGGTCTTTGCCTGTAGAACAATGATTTCAAAGTAGACAACCAGCAACCACCCATGTTTCCACATAATGTAGGTTAGTTAGCCAAGGTCCATGGGCCTGATTCACTTCCTGTCTAGCTCTAAAAGGATTTCTCCTGCTAGATAAAGTCCTGCATATTTGAACCCAATCCAGTGTATCTAGGGATTTCAAGGCGTACTTTGCTCTTGCTGTATTTTAGTTGTGTGCAGTGGAAAGTCTTGCAAAGAATCTATGAAGGAAAAAATTCAAAACACGGGTTGCTTTCTGGCATTTAGTAATGTAGCTGAGGACGAGGGGTTGTGTGTGCCATCTAGACAATTATTTTTCAGTTTCATCTATTCAGTCTCTCCACATATGGATGGACAGATGCTATTCAGCAGCAATGTTTTTCCACTGAGAAGGAATCTCCAAAGAAACCATACTGGCTTTGATGAGATTCAGAGATTGGGTCGTTTGTCAACATGGTTTTAGAGAATGTTGGCAACCTTAGGGTTGGTTCAACCTGAAAATAAACATAGATGGTTCTTGGGAGAAGAAACTATTTTCCATAGCAGACTTAACCATACAAGTAATGGAACATATACTCTTTCTATTTAGGATTGGACTTGCATAAAAGTAGCTTAAAATGACTGAGACAGATGTTCTTCCTAATATGGTACATGTAAAACTTATCCTCACTTCCCTTCTTTACGTTTTCTTATTTTGGAATATTTTAAGCATATGAAAGAGTTGCATATATCCTAGAGATTTTAAATCATTTAATAGTAAATTGAGGGTTTGATTTTTTCCTATGCTTGAATCATTTATTACATATTTCCTATAAACAGTAAAATAAAAGGCTAAAAATTAACATTGATAAATTATCATCACCTACACCATAGCTTCCACTATTAGACCAACAATGTGCTTTATAACAATGCATCTCAAGCTTTAGTGTGTGGAAGAATCAAAGCTTGGTCTCAGGAAACACTTTCTGGCCCTCAAACCAGGATATCTAATTCAGTAGATTTGTTCAGGGATCTAGAATTTGATATTGCTAAGCATATCTCCAGTAATGCTGAAGTTTCTAGGACTGGAACCAACTTTAAAAACCATCGCTTTACAGTTAAAAAAGAAAGAAAAAATCCAATTCAAGATCATACGTTACATTTAATTCCCACGTCTGTGTGGTCTTCCTTTAATAGTTATGATAATTATTCCTTAACAATCTTATTTTGTGACCCTGAAGGCCAGATACTCCATAGGCTATCTCCCAATATGGACTGCTCACTATTTCTTTATGATAAAATCAGCTTGTGATTTACAGCAGGAACATATAACATAAGTTTTCCAGGTACTGCATCTTCTTGGTTGGCATATCATTGTAATTTGTGTTATCATTCATACTATCAACTTTGATCACTTATGGTGGTCTTTGCCATTCTCTACTATAAAATTAGTTATTCTTTTGCATTTATAATTTTTAAAAAATCTGTTGTTGCACAATAATTTGGGACTAAACACTTCATTTCTTATAAAATTCTTATCTACTAGTTCCCCAGCTACTTAATGTTTCTTGTGGATTGATTATTAGCATGACATTTGCCAAGTGGTGTTTTCCTACTTTGATCATTCCTTCTACATTTATTAATGGACATTTTGTTTGTAAAAGCTTTATTTTTTCCCCATTTCTTTTTTCTATTAATTTAAACTTTATCATTCATTGTCAACCTAAAGTTAGATTAAAATAAATATTAAGAGCAAAGATAGCTATCCCTTTTTTAATGCACTTATCATCTGTATGGATTCATGGATTCCTGTTCTGTTGGGTGGGTTATAAATCATCACTATTATTCATTTTGAAGCTTAGTTTGTCCCAGAGTTGGCCAATGGAAGTCCTGCCAAGGTTTCTGTGACCCTTACGCCCCATCTTTCTGTTAGCAAAGGAAGTTCCAGGTTCCTCTTTGACTTTCTATGAACAGACCAAGAATCAATCATTTATTCTAAAAGACTTGGTTGCTTTTAATGTAAAATGGTATATAGAAAACCAAGACCATGGTTAAAAATGCATCCTTTACCATCTCTTTGCTCTTTTTAGTCCTCAGTGGACAGAGCAGAGAAACATATGTCTAAGCACACACACTCACACTCCACAGAATCACACCTAAATTCAACTCTCCATATTTTTGAAGTGTGCAGGGTACATTAATCTATAGATGAATTAGTATTTAGCGCTGCCTATAACCACAAACACATGCCTCTGACTCCAACGAACACTACAAGATTCAATCTGGCTTTCTTCTCAATATTTATAGCTTCCCTCATATTTTTATTGATTTCATCTCCCCTTATCAGTAACCAATTTTCTTCAACTAGCACAAGTGACTAACTTTTATGAGACTTTTCAGGTTTTGTCTACCTATGAAGCCCACAACATCACTACGATGCATGGCCATGTGCAATATCATCTTTGGGAACACAAAATAATCCAGCACAAGAGAAAAGTACTTTGGAGTGTTGGCCATGTGAAGTGTGTTCTGCAGGTACACAGCAGTGTTGGCAGATTATTCCCATCTTCAGAGATTAATCATGGCCTCAGGGAGCTCTCTCTTACAGAAAGTCAAGCTTGTATTCCCATCTAACCCTGGTGGAACTAACTGCTTTCCTGCAGACCCTCTAGCCCCAGGAGCACCTTCAGGTTTAACGTGCTTGTTCAAACACACACATTTACCTCTAGCTCCAGTTAAACAGTCGCCAGCAAAGGAAGAGAAGAGAAAAGAGAAGAAGCCCTAATTTCAACAAAGTTTAGGAAAAAAAATGCTACCTATGAAATTAGTGTTAGAATGAGGATTTGAAAATATGAGAATTCATTATAGCGTCATATAATAAATTCTGTTTGCAGAGCCCTGTCTCCACTCCTTGTCAAAGGCAGCAGTCTTTACTCAATGCGAGGATAAAACTTTCTCCATACTAGGGAAAAAAATTGTAATCAGAGAGACTCAAATTCAGGGATAGTAGACAAAAGCTGGAAAAGTTGAACCATATTTAAAATAAGGGCCTCAGGTAAAAGACTACTGACTAATAGTAAAAATCTCACCCCCTACTCCACTCCAATATTCAAACATATATCCTTTCCCCAAATGATTCCCAGGATGCTGATAGCCAGATTTGCATTTACCAGTAAAATATTTGAGAATCTTTTTCTGAGGGGAAAAAGAAGACTTTTCCAGGGTTCCCTAGTGAAATAGCTAAGCCGATCACCCTGCTCCATTTGACACTGTGTTGCCTTTCCTTGATACCACCATCTTCACTGGCTTAGGAAAAAGAGAAGCTCGAATCGTACGAGAGAAACCATGTGAAGTTCTTTGTTTGAGATGCCCTATACAAAGTTTTGTGCAGTATCTAAACATCCATAAACTTTTCCCTCACAACACATAAAATTTCTCATAGATGACCGGGACTTTTCACTTGTTTGAGTATGGAAACACTTACCAAGTTAAGGTTATGGACACTTTCATCATCTTGGCTATTTCCCATTGCATATTAGACACTGTTGGAAGCTGCACTCTTTCATGTAAAACATAATTATCCAGTATGTAAAATGTAATTAGTCTTTTAATTGGTCAATTTGGTAGAAACTCTAAATCTCTGGTGAGTAGATTGGGATCATTCTAGTCTCTCCAAATAAGGGCTCATTAACTTGAACTAGTATCAGTTGGTCAAAAGTTCAGGGACTGGGATGAGGTAGAGAAACCATCCATCTCTAACTCTACTTCCAGCAACTAGTACTGTGAAAATTCCTCTGCATCCCAGTATCCTCTATCAGTTCAGGCCGTCTAAGAAACAGACAATATCAGACATCAGCTTATATGTAAAAGACATATTGAGGGAATACCTAGGTAAAGGAAAGTGATTGGTAAGAAGCAGGCTAGAAAAGGCTTCAGATTATAATGTGGGTAAAATATCCATATAAGGCAAGAAAGAATATAGGATGACTGGTTGAGAAAAGCATCTGACCACAATGAGGCTCCCAGACAGCAAGACCAAGCCTGTGAGAAGACCATGTGCACATCTGTAATCCTAGTACCCTAGCAGAAAATGGGAGGGGGAAACAGGAGAATTGGCAGGAAGTTTGCAAGCCAGTTAGCCTAGAGTATCAAGCTCGGTGGAAGAAATAAGACAGACCTTGCTTGGACAAGGTAGAAGGCAAGAATTGATTTCTGAAAGTTGTTCCTGTAACCACATGTACTGTAGCATGTTTATACCTGCACACGCACACATGCACATGCATACAATAGATAGGAGAGGTAGATAAGTGACAGATACAGATTGAAAATGCAGAGAGAGCAGTATAACTACAGATGGTGATATGTAATATATATAGATGATGATAGATGATAGGTAGGTAGATAGATAGATAGATAGACAGACAGACAGATGATAGACAATCTATACAGTAAAGCCTGGCTTTCAGGAATCCTGTATTAGACAGGAAGATCCCAGCTCTGTGATCCACAATACATCAGGAGTTCAGTGCACAGCTTTGTAGGGTCTCAGTGAGAATACCATAGTGGCACCCACAAATATAGCCACTGGAGATCGGCAGCTACCCTTGTTCCTTGAAGTAGGTTCTCCCTTGGATGAAAATCTGAACAAATGGCCTTTCCTGCAGTTATCTCAACTCCTTAATCTGAGACCTTTGAAATTTCTTAACCATGAAAAGTCAGAGTTTAAAGAAAAAAAGGAAGAATCTAAAACTCAGTCTTCCTCAAAGACCAGTGATCTTTATTTCCATTAAGGATCAGCTGAGAAAAGAAACCATTTTTATCTCTTTTATCAATAACTGCTACAAGACCTCATATTTTCATTTTGAGCCCAGTTTATATACTCAATGATTAGCATATAGCTGTTACCTGTGACTCAAGCTGACGCAGACTCAAATACAATGTAAGTTGTGGATGGGTAATAGGATCACAGGAATTTCATCTAGAATATGGATATTCATAGGAGAAAGAAGACTGCAGGTGAGCATTGTCACATCTGCTTGTCCTGTTAATGCCAGTCACATCTGCTTTCCTTTGAAAGAATCTTCTCCAACTTCATCTTAAAGGTGAATATGAGCCCACAAAGCTATACCTGTCCTGACTGCTCATATGTTCTTTCTATGTACATGAAATGTTTCCCTTTGTTAGAAACTTGCACTAAAAACCATGGCAAAGCTAAGTTTTGGAGTCAAGGATACTTTGGAATAATGTCCTAGAAAATCAAATAAAGAGGTGAGACTCAGTGGAGGTGCTATAGTAGGTTCATGCCATTTTATGGTGAAACTCTTGGGGAGCATCAGCCATTGATCTAATCAGCATGACCTTTGCATCCAAAATGTCAAGTTCATGCACTCATTTACCTCTCTGACTTCAGTTTCCTTACCATACAACACATGGATTAAGACTCCCTGGGGCCATCAAAAGAAACAAAAGAGAGCATACAGAACACATCTCATAGACAGGTGTTTTCCTTTCTTGCCCTAAGTCCCTTGTTTCTCTATCTGCGACTCCCTCCCTGAGTTCCTTAGTCTGGTTCTGAGGTACTTTTTCAGAGCCTGAGTTCAGCGATTTGCTCTTTCTAACTCATAACTAACTTGGATGAGAGCAAGTACCTAGGTGAATAGAGTTGGTTCAGGACCACAAACCCAGTGTTTATGTGTCTACTCACCAAGTGAGTCTACGGCTACTTGCAGAACATTTGCTGTATGCCACACATTGACCTCGGCACTGAAGGCTACAGATTGAACTATGCAGAACACACATAGAAAACACCTATGATGTGGTTCTTTGTAACCATTTCAATTTGTCATATTGCCATGTGGTCTCCCTTGGCATGTCCTTATAGTCATCACTTCAAGTAAAACTTGTCTTTAGTTTGGGTCACATTGGGCTGATATGACGGGGAGGTCTGAAGTACAGGATGGTTGAGAGCTATCCTGGATACTCTTACCTTCTTAGTAAGCCCCGCTGGAGAACCAGAATACAGCTTCAAACACCTGGCATCAAGAGAAAGAGTATTTAGGAAAGAATACCAGACCCAAAGGGAACAGGATAAATATCAAGGGTCTACTTGAAGCTGTTTCCATACATGTTTTCAGATTGCTTTTGACTATCCACTCAACTCTATTTCTCAGGAAACAAGGGGGTGCTTATGCTTCTAATGTGGTCCTACATGACCTGAGTTTCCCAGCAGGAAGATGAGCAGAGAGCACTGTATCCTTGCTGAGCATGCTCACATGAGAGAGACTATTCCAGGGTGAGGCCTGGAACAGTGAATCTGACACTCTTTGGGATTTTTATGTTGGACTGTGAGCCTCAAAGAGTTTTTATCAGAGCTTTCATTGGCTGGATGAACCATTAACTTTAGAGGAGTATTACGTCGTCTAGATTTAATTATGCATTCTAGAATTTCAGGGTCGCTTGGTTTAATTTCATTGGTGCTCTAAATTAAGACAAGTACAAGTAATATCTGGAAGGAAAGACTTAGGTAAACCTACAAAACGAAGGTTGAAAAGTGCAGAGAAAATAGACTTTGAGAATCCCATGCTGGCGTTCAACAGAACTGACTTCAGTTAGCCTTGAGACAATTTGATCCTTTAATATCTCGCAGCATTGTGAGTTGAAGCCGACAGCCCTGAAGCCTGTACTGGAGTCTGAGGCTGTTTTATGGTTCCTTGGGGTTTAAATAACAATAAATTGAACCCCAGCCCACATGTGAAAGACACATTACAACAGCTTATCTAGAAGGCTCCTTGCTGTTCCCACTCCTCGCTTCCTAGCATAATTTTTGTCTAGGCCTTGTGCAAATAGAAAACAAGAGTAAAGCCGTTATTCAAGAGCAGGTCAATAGATTCTTCAGAGGATAAACATGACTCTGCTATACCTACACAAAGCAAAGCAAAACAACACGAAAAGGTAATAAAGCAAGACACAGTGTGATTTAAAAGCCCTCTCTTCTCCTTACTCTGGGGGTGGGGGGTGGGGAGATCTTCCACTGCTTGACATACACTAATGGGTGAAAAGTGATTTGTGGGTCTGGATTATCCAGGTGTTTGCCTGTCCTATAGGAGCTTGCACATGTGAATGTGTATACGAGCACAAATTCCAACTATCTTGAAGTTACCAAACACTGACAAGCTCCTATGTCTTTGGATCTCAAAGCTAATGAGCTATGTTGATGACTGGGGCAAAGTTTCTTGAAGTGCAGTCCCTGCAGGAGCAGCATCATGTTACCCAGAGTTGTCAGAACTGCTCATTCTAACACTCTTCCCTCCATGGACTCATAAGGATTCGGGGTGGAGTCCACAACCTCCAGACAGGGCTAAGGTAACAAACTGGACTTAGCAGCACCCATAATTATACATTGCCTTTCCAGGCAACTAATTCTTATTCTGGGCTTAACCTTCCATTCCTCACCTTTGTCTTGATTTTCCTCACAAAGAAAGGATTTGGGGTTGGAAAGTCAATAGTCTGGTAGATGAAGGGATTAAGATGGCCTTAGAACCTCTTGGGTTTGGCCTTTATGTTTTACATCTCCTCCCCTCATTCCAGCAAACTCTACTATTTTTACCTTTGACTTAAACTCATTTTAGATGACTTGCAGGAAGCTTCCTGAAACATCACATTAACCTCTTCTCTACTTGAGGAATTATCTAGTCTGATCATACTGAAATGAAGTTCTAACTTCAAGAAAGCCATGTTTATTTGAAATTTGACTTATTTGCCTTCTCTGTACTGAGACTCCAAGGCTCTCTGGCTCAGATGTAAGGCACACATCTGAAACCAGTGCCATTCTTAAAAGTCAACAGCATGGCTTTTGCATTTATTTGTAACAACATAGCCAGTGCTGTGAATTGGGTGGAGACCCCCAGGAAACACCAGTAGTGGTGGTTAATAAAGAAACACTCCAAGGAAAGACCAGAACCAGGGGAGGGACCCGTTTAAAAAAAAAAAAAAAAGAAAGAAAGCAGAAAGAGAATGTTAATGCCACTTTATTTTGAAGAGTTTTGGTTTTAAAAACTTAAACATTGTAAAGTTTAAGAACTTTGTCACTGGAAATATTTTCTCTCATTAAAAATGCAAAAACTTCTAGAGGAAATGATACTCAAAGCTTTGTAGCACAAATCAATGCCAAATGAAGGCCATAAACCGTGTTTTCTTATGCGCTTGGCACCGGCTCCAAATATCTTGAACAAACAATGTCACGATGCTTTAGGCTGAGGAACCCTCACTTTTCTGTAGATTTATGGCTACCCTTATAACAGAACAGAAATGCTGGGGATTAGCCAGTCCTGACCAGGGTAGCCAGACAAAGCAAACCATTACAGAAAACAGAAACAATTTAAACATCCTAAGCACCTGTTTTCCAAAACCATTCTTTGGGAAAGCCATTCTTGCCAGGACTATGTGTTGGGAGGAAACTGGGCTTGGATTTGTATTCTCACTCTCAATCAAAATGACAGGGTTCTGAGCTGGCGGGTGGAGGTGGTGCTGGCCTAGCTATTGGTGCATGCGCCATATGAATTCCACTGGTGGGAAAAATAAGGATTTCCCAAGGACAAAATCCCATGCTGTTGTTTGACTGCCATTTCTTTTTTTTTTAATTTTAAAAATTTTTTTCTTTTTCTTTTTTCTCTTTACTTAGTCCCCATTCGCATTCCCACCCCGCTCCCCACTTCCTTTTCCCCTGACACCTCATCTCCCCTTCCACACTTTCTCTTATTTTCAAGTCTTTTCACGTGTGTGGCCCACTGTGCTTCATCTAGTTTGTCATTGATATCATATGCTTAGCATGATTCATGCTCCAGCAATTGTCATAGATCAGTTGATATACCAATGAAGATAGCATCTTCCTTTTCTTTCTTGTAAATATTAGTTCTCATGAAGTGTGGTGCTTCTTGAGATCTTTCCCCTTTCCTGGTGAGATACTGATAGGACAGTTCCCATGTAATTCTTGTCATGTCCAGGAGACAGTGTCTCACCCATTATTGCTCCACTTCAGTTCACTGTCATTTTTAAGTCAGTCATCTTTTGTTTGGGAGAATGGTAGTTTCATAGGTGAAGGCCACAACTGTAGGTGCTGAACCTGCAGAGTACACTTTCTTAGGGCTACTTCTGTGGTCAAGAGACCACAGGAAATCAGAGCCTCCATACATGACCCATCTCCTAGGTTCAACTTGAAATCACAGTTTAAAAATAGATGCATCTGGGACTGTAGATCTAGCTTGGCTGGCAGAGTGCTAACCTGGCATGCACACGGCCTTGGCTTCAGTCCTTAGGACTGCATAAACTGAGAACAGTGGTACATGTGTGTAATTCCAATACTCAAGAGGTGAAGGCAGGAGGATCGGCTCAAGGTCACCCTCAGTTACATAGCATAGTAGAGGCCAGTCTGGGCCACGTAAGACCATATTTCATTAAAAAAAAAAGTCAAAACGAAACAAAATTTTAAAAAATGGACATATCGAAAAAATATTATTCCACCAAACCGCCTCATCAAAAAAAAAAAAAAAAAAAACTAGCATGAATGATTTCTGATTCTTGTGCAAATGAAAACTAACTCAAAAGGAAATGTTTTTATCATAAGTTTCCAATAATTGTCAGTGACGGGAATGAGTGATTAAAACTTGCCTGGAGGAGGACAGCAAAAACAATCCTGAGTAACAAAAACACTGCTGGAGGTATCTCCATGCCAAACCTTAGTCTATACTACAAATCCATAGTTATAAAAGCAGCCTGGTACTGGCTTCAAAATAGGCACATAGATCAATGGATAAGGGTTGAAGACCCAGATATAAGCCCACACAGTTACAGCCATTTGATCTTTGACAAAGGGGCCCAAAAAATCCAATGGAAAAGAACAGCATCGTCAACAAATGGTGCTGGCAAAACTGGATCTCCACATGCAGAAGATTAAAACTGGACCCATACTTGTCACCATGTACAAGACTTAATTCCACATGGATCAAAGACCTCAATATAAGGCCAGAGACTATAAAAACCTTAATTAAAAGGGTAGGGAACTCCTTGGAGCTGATTGGACTAGGCTAACAGTTCCTAAACGGACATCCAATAGCACAGTCAATACAACCAACACTCAACAGATGGGATCTTATGAAATTAAAGAGCTTCTGTTCAGATAAAGAGATTGTAACTCGAGCACAAAGGCAACCCACAGAATGGGAGAAAAATCTTCACTAACCATACATCTGATAGAGCTCTATTATCCGGAGTGCACAAAGAACTTAGAAAACTAAACACCAAGGAAACAAATGGCCCAATTAAAAAATGGGCCCTGGAACTTAAAAGAAATCTTACCAGGGACGAAATTAAAAGCTCTAATAAATATCTTTAAAAATGCTCCATGTCCTTAGTCATCAGGGAAATGCAAGTCAAAACCTTTCTGAGATATCATCTCACCCCCGTCAGGATGGCAAAAATCTGCAATACGAACAACACCAAATGCTGGAGAGGATGTGGAGGGAGGGGAACTCTCCTACATTGCTGGTGGGAATTCAGGCTCATACAACCACTCTGGCGAGCCATCTGGCAATTCTTAAAGAAGTTAAAGATTGAAATGCCATATGACCCAGCTATTCCACTTTTGGGAATAACCCCTCATACAGCAAAAATTCACCTCGATAGCACAAACATGACTATGTTCATAGCAGCACTGTTTACAATAGCAAAGTCATGGAATCAACTCAAATGTCCAACAGTTGATGAGTGGATAAGGAAAATGTGGTACATTTATACAATGGAATACTACTCAGCCATCAAAAATGATGAATTAATGCAATTTGCCAGGAAATGGATGGAATTAGAAACAGTGGTGAGTGAAGTATCCCAGATACAGAAAATTAAGTGCCGTATGTACTCCCTAATAGGTGGATCCTAGTACCAAACCCACTTAGAGACACACTCAAAGACAAATCTCTGTAATACCTACAGTAATTGCAAAGATTATAAATAGGAGAAAAGGGGAAGGAGGGCCCCGCTAGAAACAAGGAGAGAGGGGATCATGCTACAGCAGAGATAATAGGCCACCATCAAGGACTGCAAGTAAGTAATGAGATATCTGGTTAAGCTCACGGACTGTCCTTCCTGGTCACTTGCAACTGATGGGATATGATCTTACCAGAAAGGGAGGGCATAGTCTGGCAGATAGAAGGTAACCATTTTGCAATAGGAGACTGACTCACCCCTCACCTCAGTCTCCTACTCTTATTCCGTCTACCTTTGAATCTATCCTTACAAGACTCTATTTTAACAGCTTTTTATCTCTGTCCAGGGGGTGACATCCAATACCCATCAGGATGGAGCCAAGGGCATTGCAGGAGCAGCAAAACTGAAAAAAAAATCAACAAACCATAATTCAGAACATCAGAGACTCTATATCAACCACCTGGAATCAGGCCTACCTAATCTCTCTCCATGCTGAAGCTCAAGGAAATTTGCAGAAAAGGGAGCAGTAAGATTGTAAGAGCACAAGGATGGGAGGAGTACAAGATATGCATGATACTCCACACAAGTTAGGGCCAAAGCAGTTGTAATAGGACTCTGATGATCTGCACAATGACCAACTTATCATTGACCCCTCAAAGTCTAGTATGGACTAAAGGCACTAGGATCCTTATAAGCAAGGGATTAACAGTCACAATAGTGTTCCTATACTAAAGGGGAACACAAGAAAGAGTTCTAGGAAATGCCACTGAGTCCTTATACCTCATCAGAGAGGAGGACCCAGAGGAAAGTTTGATATACACATTAAAGGATGCTTCAGAGATGGGGAGAGGGGGCACTGGGAGAAAGGGAGGGAGGGGGGAAAAGAAGGGGGAAAAGGGGGAGGGAGCAGGGAGGTCCAGGGAGGAGTGGAGGGAGGAAAGGGACAGGGGTACCTATTACATTTGTATGAGCAGAAAAATAAATAAATTTTAAAAAAACTTGCCTGGAGGGCTTAATGATGTTCCATTCACTTTCTTCTCCAAACATTCTATATAACTGAGGATGACTCAAAATGATTCTCCTGCCTCTATGTCCTAAGTGTTGGAATTATAGTCATGTGACACCACCAGCCCAGTTTGTGCAATGGTAAGGATTGAACTCCGGGCCAAGTGCATGCCAGGTTTGCATTTTACATTTCCTCAAGCAATGTGCAAGCTACGTCATGGTTCTGCCATGTTGATTACTGATCACAACTGAACACCACTGCTTCTACCGGTACCTGACTGTGAACTCAAGCTAGCCTGCCAAGTCATCCTCAGACTACTGTTAACAACTGACAGGACAGTCTCAGCTCATGATGGTGTTATTCTGTGTGTGCCTAGATATGGCTTTGAACTGGTGTATCTTTTGATAGAATGGGGAAAAAGCTGTCTTTTATGTAATATTCCCATATCATTGTTTCATATCCAGAGGACTGCAATATGTTCTGTCTTACTTGTATGTTCATTTCTGAAGGTTGTCTCCTCTTGCAAATGCCTGCCTCTAGCAAGCGAGTTGGCACACTTGCAAATGACATTCATAAAAGAGCTGTGAGTAAGAGTGAGCAAAAGTATTGGCCAAGGCTTGTGGGTTTCACTTGAGGCTTAATGTTGTACTTTTAACTTTTCATTCAACTTTCCTTTTAGGAATTACTTAGCTAATCATATCCAGGTTGTCTCTGTTATTTACTATTATTGCAAGTTAGTACTTAGTGCTACTGAAGTAATTAGCAGGAGTGACTGGCCTTGAACTTTATATTACTGCAACTTGAAAGAAATGGATTTTTTTCCTTGCTATGTATATATTTAATTACTTTAAAAGCTCCTTTGCCTTTTAATAGCAATGAGGAGTCTATCAGTACCTTCTCTGATTATCTCATCTTACTGTCACTCAGTCAGTAAATGCATAAAAACATTTACCATCCAGAAACAGTTCCAAGGAATTGTTCCAAAAGAGCTACTCACAACACTTTGGTTAAAAAAATGTTTGCACTTGAATAATGCAGTTCTGCTCTGTTAGAAATAAGAAGGCATAACAGAATTCTCAAATATACTCAACATAAACTCCATGAAAGTTAATATATAAACTTGAGTTTTTTTTTTCATGTTTATGTACATGTGGGGAGGTGAATGCATGGATATGTGAATATTTACTATATGTGGGTATGCATACAAATGCACGTGTACATGTAAGTGAAGGCTCACACATGCACGTATAAGTATATACATGTGAAGGCCTGAAGTTAGCATCAGTGTCTTCTTTAATAGCTCTGTATTTTTATTTATCAAGACGGGGTCTCTCAGTTAAATCCAGAGCTCACCAACTGGCTAGGCTGCGTAGCCAGTTTGCCCTGGAGGTTCTCTGTTTTTGACTCTGGAGTGCTGGGATTACAGGCAGCTGCCTTGTCTGTCTGGATTTTACAAGTTCTGTGTACCAAAATTCCAATCCTTTCACTTGCAAGACAAGTGCCTTATCGATTGAGTCCATTACCATGTGGCTTTTTAAAATTAATTTTTCACTTCCTTATTATTTTGGAACATTTAAGAAGCATATAACATTCAGTAAAATCTATTCAGTAAAAATCTATTCTAGTTTTTAGGGAGCATACAGGCCCCAAACCATCTTATTTTTAGTCTCCAGGACTTTATACTAAGGGTTCATTAAAAAGATAGGCTCTGATCTCTGGGATCCTGAACCTTGAGGTTTTAAATGTTTTGATATTGTAAAACATTTTCAAGTGAGTGAACTTAATCCACAGCTGTTTTTCTTCTGGAATGGGCTAATAATCAATTATGTAGTCCACTTACATGAACATTTAATCCCATAAGCTTCATGATCTATTATCTCTTTGGAAAACCTAGTTAAAAAGACTGTTTTTCTTTTTCCTGAATAAGGATGACTTTACCAGAAGGCACCACATACAGAGAACAGAAGTGTACAGATGATATGTAGGTACTGTGTTCATTTTAATGACTACTTCACACCAGTAACTAACTATGGAAACTGTTTCTGGATCAATACAATCTACATGTAGCTAGTTGCAAATTACACTCACTCAACTACACAACTCTTGGTACCAGACACTGATTGGAAAAGAGTGAGCGAACAAACACATACACACAGATTTGTGTACTCTGCACAGTACACAAGGGGACTGGGAAGGTTTTAAAACTATGGCTTTGTGAGTCAAGGAAGGTATTGTAAGAGCAGACTCTGCGGCATCAGAGGATAATTCCCTAAAAAGGGGTGTTTTCTCAATTAATGCAAATCTGCAGGCTTTCAGAAGTTGAGAGCTACCAAGATCCAAAGGAAAGAGATATTTTCACAAAGCTTAGAAAGGTGACTGTGCCGTTAGGCTCACGAAGTTCATGGTTGAAGCCTTTGGTGTTATGATATGGACAAAAAAAATTAATACACAGACCACATAACACCATTAAAACAAAAAAAAACACATTTTTTTTTCATTTAAAAAAGCATTTAGGACACACAAAGCAAGGCTAATACTCCTTCCTCTTGTCTTGGGGTGTGGGGTCTGCTGGCTGCTCCTCTACCCAAGCTCGACTGGTCTCCGAGCCAGTGTTACTGTCGCTGGTCCCTTCCTCCGCCATGTTGTCAACACCCTCCTGCCAGCTCTCCTTGTCTTGGGGGTGGATGTGCCTTTTCACCCTTCTGTTGGCTCTCTGCCATTTCTCCAAGGAGTGTCTCGGTGGGAATGCGGTCCTCGTCCTTCTCCTCCTCCACTTCGACCCTTGCTCTTGCTTGAGGGTGACACTGCCTTGACTTCACTCGCTCTCCAGCCTCCCTCTCCCTTCTCCTCCTGCCTTTTTGCGGTCCTGCTCCTTCGCCTGTGCAATTTCAGCTGTGATTTTTCTCCATATCGACCTCTACCTTCAATTCAGACCGCATAACCTTTCCAGTTCATTTTTGAAGGAATCTGTGCTCTCCAGGAATTTCCTCTTCCTTTCTTGCTATCGCTCCTCTATTTGAAGAAGTTCAGCTGCTAGTTTTTGCTGAGAAGCCATTAAATACTAGACCTGTCACTTGACCTGCATTCTAGCTGTTGTGACAACTGACTGAACATCTGGCACCACACTGTCACTGAGGATCTTACTGATGAGGTGGTGGTTTCTCTGGAATGGGCGGTAGCTGCAGGCTTCATTGAAAGCCATTGTCACAATCATCTGGCTCCTCAGTCAGTCTGGATGCTCATGTAAGGGTCTCCTTTCTCCATGCCAGACTGTCTCCGTCAGCTTTCTTCCTCTGACGCAGTTTCTTCACGACTTTTTGCATCAATATGAGCAAAGTATGTGTTGGGGGGACTATGATAGGCTTTTATAGATTCGCTGTACTCCTATCTTTTCTGCTTCATACTTACTTAAATATCCTTGTTTCTCTTCATCAGTGAGATCTCGCCACATGCCAAATCTCCCACAACTTCAGGTCAGGGTTGGAAGTCTTTACTTGGTCCAGGTCTTTCTGCTGTACTTCATCAGCAGCTTATGCGGTGGCTTTGGGGGCTTTCGAATCATAATACCAGAGGAGACCCGGCTGTTGATGCAGGGTTCCCTCCTAGCCTGTAGTTGTTGTAGGCCAGGTGATCATACGGATTATATCCCACAAACCCTGGTGTGCCGGGCTTGTGTGTCGCAGGAGCTGGGGTGGGAGATGGCACAAAAGATGGTCTTTTTGACATTTTGGAAGATTAAGTTCTCAGTTCCTTAAGAATGAATCTGAGATATCCATGGGCCAAGGCCAATGTGATTTTTTTTAAATAAATATTAAATCTATCTTTATTTATATGACTACATTTTAAAGATGGCTCCTTAAAAATATGACAGACGGAGATCTGAACAAAGTGCTGGCTTCAAAGTAAAGACTACTGTCCATGTTTGCAAGACAGAAAATCTTTGAAATAGCAAAAGCAGCCACTGATGAAGTCTTCCTGGTGTTTTCACAAAGGATGGCCAGGAATGCAAGCTAAAGAATACATGCTACAACCAAAGTGGATTTCATTACAGGTTCACCACACAGGATGAAATCTACCAAATAGCCTTGAGCAGCTAACATTAAAAATTCTGCTGTGACATCTTCAACCTGAAACTGGGTATAGCTATATGAAAGATAGATTTGGACATTATTTTTAATAAGTATTAATGACATTCCATCAATGACCACATGCTACGGGCAGGTATTATACTAGGCCCTGGGGACATAATTTCAAATGCAGCAGGTATTTCCCCTTCTTCACAGAACTTGAAAGTCTGTGGACTCCAAGCATAACTTTTTTCCTTCTTCACTTTTGCTTCCATGAAAATAACCAAGGAATATTTCCTTTTGAAAGAGCAGAAAGCCAGTCCTCAAGCCACTCTGAAAGTCACTAATGACTTCCTTAGTCTCAATTTCGGCTCTCCAAATTGAAGATATTACTTATGGTTTTCCATATGTTTATATGGAAGTTATTTGATCATATTCATCCCACTACTCTCACTTCTCTCCTACACCCCCTCTTCCTGACTCCTTCCTTTTCCTTATCAGCCCCCTTTCAACGTCTATGATCTGTTCTTTTCCCCTTCAGACTCCTCATATGAAAAAATATGAGAAATCAGTCTATCTAAGTCTAGCTTATTTCATCTAACATGCTGATGTCAGGTTTCATTCATTTTTCTACAAATGCCATTACTTTGTTTTTTGAATAGTAGTTTTTTGAATAGTTTTTTGTTGTTGTTGAATAGTAGTACTCCACTGTGTATACATACCATATTTCTTTATCCATCAAGGGCAATTCTGACTTGACTATTGCGAATAATGCTTCCATAAACATAGGAATGCTAGTATCTCTATTATCTGCTGGTTTTGATGTTTAAGGTGCATATCCACATGGTTTGGCCAGGTCATGGAGTAGTTCTGTTTCTATTTTGGGAAACCTTCATGCTATGCTGATTTCTACAGAGGCTGCACTAACTTATATTCCCACCAACAGTCTAGAACCCTCCAAGTCCAGCAAGCTTGCTAGCGTTTGTTTGTTTTCTTGATGCTGGCCGTCCTTTCTGGGATAAAATGGAATCCTAAGGTAGTTTTGATTCACTTTTCCTTGATGGTTACAGATGCTGAATACGTGTGCACCTGGAGATTTCGTGGCAGTATAAGAGGAACCAGAAAGCAGCAGCTTTGACTATTCAAACAAAAAAGCAAATAAAACAAAAGATGAACAAACAAAACTTTGTCATCCACACTGTCTTACAGTCTAAAGGACGTCACCTTTGAAATTCAATCCTCTTACCCCCAACTCCACTTCCCACTATGTTCTCTGAATAAATCGTCCCTTCAGAGGTTTGGGGATTGTTTGTCTTCAGTTGTCATGAACAGTCTTGCTGTATCTAAGCAGAGGTCTTCTCTTCCATATTTGATTAATCTTGTGTGCTTGATGTAGCTAAAAAGAAATCAGACTTTTACTTTGGACACACTTCAGTTGTAAACACTTAATGAAGAGTGCATAACTCAGGACAGCCAAAGTTTCTCAGCAGCATTGATGGGAATTCAGAGTTACGTTTCCAAATAGGTAACAGAATAGACAACTTGAAGATGTAAGGTGGAAACCACAGTACAGATAGAATTTTTTTTTAAAAGATGGTTCAGCAGACTTAGGGCATTCACATAGTAGGGGACTGAGACTCTTTCTGCAGAACATGAGCGAGGTCTGCAGAGAACTGCGCAGGCAAGACCTTCGGTCATTCAGTCCTCTCACCACTCTAGACATGGGCCTGGCTGCACAGACTGGAGTGTCTCTGAGTGAGGACGTGAGAGGAGTAAAGTGTAGTTTGTGACTGAAAGATTAGAAATAGCTTGCAATCACCGCCTTTCCCAAGTCTCACTTAAACTATTCAACTGCATATCCAGATGGCTTGGCCAGGTCTTACCTAATTTGCAAAGACAGTTTGAACACCGATCAGGATGACAAAGGTCTCTTGCCTCTCAAGAAAATCGTCTGCATCTGTCAATCATCTGCCTACAGGCTGTTCAGACACCGAAGATAACTTGATTGCAGCCACAATCTCACACCCACAGAAATGGAAGTGAGGTGGACTCACTGTTTCTTGGCATCCTACCACACACTGATCATCACTGCCCAGTAATGCTAGTCCTTTGCTGCCCACAGGGACATCTCTGGGAGCTGGCATTCTGTCCACAGCTCTGGGATTAGTGCCACTTCACATTCCAAGGAAGCTTTACTGGTTGATGGCATTTTCCTCCCATTTGCTACAGATAAAGCCTCTCGTAACCGATGAGTTTCGGAAGTGAGCTTCCATTCCTCCCGAATTACTCTCTTAAGAGATTTGGTGACAGGACTGAATTCTCATTAATCCTCCAATGGAGGATTATTAAAGTGGTCTGTCTTTCTACCTCATTCCAGTGATCCCAAAGGAGCCGGGAAGATAAGTTGTTAGTCGTTCCTTGTTTCAAATATTCAGTATGACATGAGAGCAGGAAGAGTAGGGACTCTGCTCTCTGGCCGATGGTGAGGATGCGTTCTGGGGATTTTGGAATGCTAGCTCCCCAGCCAAGCAGCACAGCAATGCAAGAATGTGGTAGCTGTTTATAATGGCTCATGCATTAAGCATCAGGCCTGGTAGTCCCTAGCTCACCTCTACATCTGCTTTAGTCACTATACCCTAGAAATGAAAGCATTCTGTGCACTTCTGTATCATGAGATTAGATTTATATTTAGTCTCTCTTCCAACCAGAAGATTTCTCCAAAACAATGTTAGCCTCCTGCTTGAATAATGCTTGGGCTTCAGGGATGGAAACTGTTTCAAGCATTCCTTTATCGACTAAATATAAAATGTCTGCTCTGAGTGTTAAAGATGGACCCCAAAAGCTAGGATGGGATGGTTTAAAAAAGATGCTATCTCGATGGTAACCATCCAGTAAATAGGACACTGACTCCTCTCATCATTGTGTCCTACTCCTATTCCATCTACCTTTGAGTCTCCTCTTATATTAAGATCTTCATTTAAACAGTCTTTTATCTTTGGTTAGGAGGTGACCTTTAATACCGTCAGGATGGAGCCAAGCAAAACTGAAAACAACAACAAACCATAATTCAGAATACCAAAGACCCTACATTAATCACCTGAAACCAGACCAGCCAAATTTCTCCCCATCCTAAAGCTCAGGGAACCTTGCGGAAGAGGGGGTGGCAAGATTGTATAAGCCTAAAGATGGGGAAGATCAACAATATACAAGATACTCCATACAATTTAGGACTGCAGTAGCCATAATCAGAGTTTGCATGACCTGCACAATGTCTGGCATGTCAACGACCTCCCAAAGTCTAGCATGGATCACAGAGGAGAGGGCTCCAGGCAGTAGGATCCTTAGTGGCAAGGGATTAACAGACATAATAGAGTTCCCATACTAACCGGAAGCCAGAGAAAGGGCTCCAAGCTATGCCACTGAGTCCTTACCCCTCACTAGGGTAGAGGACTCAGAGGGAGGTTTGGCATTCACACAAAAGGACGCTCCAGGGGATGGGAGGGAGGAAGGGGGAGGCACTGGGGAAAGGATACGAGAGAGGGGGGTGAAAAGAAGGGGAAAAGGGGGGGAGAGTGTGAGGGGGGACTGGGAATGGGAGGAGGGAGGGAGAAGATGGGGGTACTTATTGAGCTTGTATGGTTGGGAAAAAAATAAAACATGGGAGAAAGAAAAGAATGCTATCTTAAATTTCTGCAAAAAAAATTTAAAAAGCGCCACAGAATTCCACACTATTTTGGTAACATGCTGAAGAAGTGATGCTCACAAAAGTGGATAAGTTCTTTCAAAGGCCCCAAAACTATTCTTGTTTCAAGAGGTAGAGTGAAGGGACAGAGACGGCACTCTGGAAAAGGGATCAGAGGCACAGGAAAAGGGCAAGATAATAAACTGAGTGAGGGCAGGCTGAGCTCCCAGACAGAAGGATACTGTCCTTTCTGGACAGTATCTGCTTGCTTCCTGGAAGGCAGAATAAGAATGACCTTCGCTGTGGAATCCTCTCCAAAGCTTTCAGTGTTGTAGAGTTTCATTTTGTCAAGGATATGTTCATTTCACACAATCTATATCCATTCAAAATATCTTAAGGGATATATATATATATACACATACACATATGACTCAACAGAATGGATAGGTTCAATCTCTAAAACAGGGAATGAAAGAGAGAGGGGGGAGAGAAAGAGAGGAAACTATTACAGTAAATGAGAGCAGAAAGTGTGATCAGGCCTCATCAGTAATATGAATAAGAGGAAGCTGTCTTTCTCTGCATCACACACACACACACACACACACACACACACACACACACACACACACCCTGAGCATTTTTCGATGCCTTCATGTACTCGATTGCTTCTACAGGTTCTGACCACACAAAGTTTCAGACCACCCAAATCTCTCAGAGCAACAAAATCCAGTTGCCATCATCTGGAAAGAGAATCCATTTGGCCCAGTGGAGTCAGATGCAGCCCAGACCTTAGGCCAGGCAGGGTTATACGATGCATGGGCAGGGCTGCACAGACCGCTGCAGGTGGGTAGGCTCATTCCCAGGGAATGACCACAGACACAACGTGCAGACATTCAGCTGAGGAGTACGTGCCCTTTCGACTAAATGCTCCATTCCCTTTGAAGTCTGGGTGACCGTAGAACGCCTCTGTGAAGGCAATGAGGAACACACCAAACATCAGAGAGGAAGGTGTGAGGAGACTCAGTCCTCAAGGAGCCTGAGCTGCTCTTCCAGAGCAATGACTTCTTGAAAAGTCTGCTACTGCAGGCCCCTTCAGTCACCTGCTTCACCTGTGTGAAAACAGGTGTGTTTGAAAGGGCAAAGACTCAAGACCAGGCGTCTCAGTTGGCACCAGTTATCAGGTTACAACTCTTTGTCGGCTTGGCAGGGGCCCATACCAACGCCAGGAACCAAGAGAATCGACCTGTACACCATATCTACATAAATAGCTAAGAAAGACAATCCTTACTTGCCAGACCAGCAAGTCTGGCCAAGTATACAGAAGGAATCAACTTCCTCAACCAGTTTCCTCCATTTTATTCACTGGCTCTGTGATTAGTCCCACCCACCATGGGTTGGGCCTCCCCATCAACTACACAATGTCCTACAGGTTTGCCCTGGGCTTAACTCAACTTCAGTTCTCTACGAATGTGTCCAGAACGCAAATCCATCATGTTAACACCTGTACCTAACTATGACACCAGGGACAGCACAGTGGAAATCGTGTGATGGCTCTGGCATGGGTGAATTTCCTGGCAATGAAAAGAACTTAAAAATATACAAATTTGACACATGTATCCAACGGGGAATTAATTAAATAGTCTGTATTTCAACCTGGGCTGTAATTGGCTATCTTCCAATCATAACATTCTGCAATTTTTCAAATCAGCTGTTATTCAGGGTTTTTTTTTTTTTTTTTTTTTTTTTTGTGGTTGTGACAAAATGCCTGAGATGATTGACTCATATAAAGAGGAAGAGTTTATGTTGGATCCCGACTTCAAAAGTTTCAGTCCACAGTGGCTGGGCCCCACTGCTCTGAGGCTATGGCTAGACATAATGTCATGGTAGGATATACCTTTTAGAACAAAGTTGTTCACCTTAAGGCTCCAGGAAGCAAAAAGGAGACAAAGAAAGGGTCAAGGGTCCCAATATGCCCCTTTTGAGGCATAGGCCTCTCTGATCTAATCTTTTTTTATTATCTTTTTTATTATCTTTTTTTTAATGCATGCATGTGTGTGTGTGTGTGTGTGTATCAGATGCCGCTGTGTGTGTCTGTGGAGGCTCAAGGGTGACTTCAGGAATCATCCAGGATTGCTTCTACCTCCTTTTTGTTGCATTCTAGGATTTCCCAGGCTCTGCCTTCCAGAGCCCAAAGTACAGGCCATAGCCGTTTCCACTTGTCATTTTTACATGGGATCTAGGATCTAAACTCAGGTTCTTCTGCTTCCAAGGCAAAGTTTTAAACTCTGAGCCATCTCTCCAGTCCCAAATTGAACTTTCTTGAAAGTCACTTCTATGAAACAAGAGTCCACAGGATATTTGTAGGTACTCTACAGACTCTATTTAAATAAAATGAAACCATCTTCTTTCATGTGTATTTAATAATGAAAGGAAAAAAATATTTTAAACAACGTAATTAGTTGAACTAATTACAATTAGGACCTAATGATGTCAGCTTATATTAGGTCCTATAAAGCAAGAATTTGGTAAGTCTAGTCTGACTCTGTTACCGTGACTCTCTGCCTTTTTGGAATCACATAGCCCTTGAGAGCCAAGCAGAAGCCATCGAACGTTCTGCCACTAACAAAGAATACTGAATGTGCATAAATACGCAACTAATTTTGCTAGTAAGTTCAGGAAGCTAGGATGCACATTCATCTTTAGATCTGAGGATGTTATAGATACTCTGCATGGTTACAGATAAATTCATGACCACATGACTTATAGAAACAAGGGGTTTTATTCTGGCTTACAATTGTCCAACACCAAAAGTTAAGGGACTGGCTATGACATAGCCACAAGAGTGCTGAGAGAGGGGCAAACTTTCCTTGTCAGACAGCATGTCTAAGTATACTGAAGAATGACAAATTTTCTTAACTAGTTCCCTCCATGGATTGGATCTTCCAAATCAATTAGATAATCTTCTACGGGCTTGCTTAAGGCTTAACTACCAATTCTTTACAAATATGCCCAAATCCAAAGCCTTCAGATTGCCAAGTTGACACCAGTCATTATCTATTAATTGGGTCTTGGCTCAGGGTTAAGCCTCTGCCTTGCAGGCGGAAGGTCCTGAGTTCGGATCCTAGGCCCCACGTATAGACGCCGGGCGGAAGCGGGGGCGGCCTGCACTTCTGGTCCTGGTAGGGCGGAGCCTGTGAATCCCGGGGCAGAGTAAACAAGGAGGAGGTGGAAGCGGTCCATGGTGGTTCCCGAATTCGTCCATGGTTCTATACACACGCGTACACATACACAATTGAATAAATAATAAATAATTTTAAAATTGGGTCTTCCTAGTGATAAATCCTCACTCTAGGTGATTTAAATTATTACACAGTTTTCTCTTCATATCCCCATTGTCATAAAACTAAGTCATAGTGTGACAGTTTTATTCGTCAACACTTCAGAGCTAAGCCTTTAAGCTACTTAAGGCAATGTACAGCAGGTTGTCATAATAGTATGGTTGATGTGGGAATACCCAGCCACAGTGGGTGGGACTATTCCCTGGGAACATGGATATGATGGACAGAGGAATTAAGTGAATTTGACAAAGTGGCAAGCTGGAAAACAGGAAAGCGTGGAAACAGTATTGGCCCTTTCCTCTCCTCATTTGCTGTGGGTCTGTGTAGATAGTTCCCTTAGTTCCTGATACTGATATAACACCTCCTGCCATGATGAACTATAATCTGGAATTGTGAACATGAATAAACCCCTTTTTCCCTTAAATTGTTTGTGACTATAAAAATATGATACAGTAGAACTGCTTGTGTGAATTGTGCATAGTGTTCTCTGAGCATAATGGAATGAATGTAGAATGAACATTTAATCCCCGCTGGGCTTGCTGTTTAGGCAGGTTAAAGAACCTTTAGGAGGCGGGGCCTAGCTGGAGAAAGTATATCACTGGGAAGGCAAGTCTTAAGGGTCACCACCTTCTCTCTGCTTCCTTGATCCATCTTGCTGGTGATGATCATTCAACCTCTGTATTTTTTCCCCACCATAATGGATTGTATCCCCTGAAACAATGAGCCGAAATGAATCCTTCCTGCATTAAATTCCTTCTTTGGGGCGTTTTATCATGGTGACAGGAGAAGTAACAAATACAGAAAATGTGTTTCTTGGAATTACCTTTTGGTGTATACCACCTGAAAGAGGACAGGAATCCTGGCTCTTTGGGACTTTTCCATTGTATTTTTCTCTCCACTGACCTCTCACTTGATGTTCAGACTCTTTCCAAGCCAGAATCTTTTCAACTCAGTGATGAGGAGACACTTGAAACTGCTCCATGTTACTTTCAAGATAGGTTCAAGTTATTTTCCAACATATTAATAACTGAAGAACTAAATACAAGTATTATTCCACTGTACAGATGTTCAGGAAATATCACTGATTATACAAACATGATCTCGAAGGAGGAGAAACCCCTTCTTGCTAAAAAAAAAATGGTGTTTCATGTTCCCAGTTGTGGTGTCATGAGGAAAATGAAATATCTGGGGACAGATACAAGATGAACAAGTAGCAAAAGCAAAGGACCAAGACTTCAAGTTAAATGAGTTCTCTCATTCTGAGAAGATTGTAAAATAGCATAGATAAAAAGAACAAGCTTATTACTTCTAAGTTACTTTGGTTCTATAAAAAGGCAGCCTTGAAATGGACATTAAAAAAGAAAGGTTAGCTCCAAAGCATGCCATGTGGACACCAGATATGTCTCTTCTTCTGCATCTGCCATTAATTTCATAATTGAAGTTTATGAACAGCCCAGTTGAAAAACAAACGGCTCCTATCAGTGGAAGTTATTCCGTGTTTATTTTTATCAAAGTTAGTACATGTTAATCATTTATTTTCAGAGTAATAGTTGTTTGCACATTATAAGCACATGTTTAGTGCTTTCCTTATAAGGACATCCGTCGGGAAAAATGTTCTCCTTGGCCTCAGCTTATTTCCGTTTGTGTGAGAAGAAAGTAGTCATTTGAAGTCTATGGAGAGATGTGTGTTTGACTAACAGATGTCTATGCTGGGGTAAGCAGGAAGTCTTACGGTTACTTCCCCCACACAAAGGCCCTCTCATGACAAAAGACCAAACAGCTCGGGGATAAACAAGGCCACTTCTATTCCAACAAACATCTGGCCAAAGTCAGCCAGGAAGGTAAACCAAAAAAGCCCCTAGTATTTCATAATTAAGCACATTTTTCTTTCTTTCACCCCCTTCTCACTCTCTCAACCTTCATCCTCAAATCTGAAAACCAGACAAAATATTTTGTCCCTCCATCCATATTGCTAGTTCAGACGGCTCTACAGCCAACCTCCAGCTAGAAGGATACATGTTGGCTCTGAAAGAGAAGAAATTCTGTGAAGTCCAGTTTAGCCTGCGATACTGAGTTTCACTCTATGCCATCCATGAGGCGTGCCTCTCTGGATGCGGAAGGGCATTGGGTACATCTTGGCCACTAAGGACGGCCATAACTGTGTACTCCAGGAGGCAGGCAAGCTGATTTTTGAAATTAACACAAAAAATAAAATAACAAAGTAAGATGATGGAGCGGTTAGTAAAAGGCATAGAGAAGGGCAAATTTAGAGTGGATGGTTGGCAGAGGGAATAAAGAAACAGAGGAGAGAATACCAGAGAGCAATCTACCTTCTGTGGACCCAAAGCACAGTGTTCCAGAAGAACATGTCAAGTCCCCAAGCCCCCCAATGGCTGAAAAGTTTGGTCTGTTCAGAGGAGAGTGTCAGATGCATGATCACTGGAGCAGAGTGAGCGGGGAAGATGAAAGGGAATGGGTTAGCAGAGGCAAGGTAAATGACTACCACAAGGTAATGAGACCACTGCAGCCAAAATACAGTCAAACAATATGCCACCTCAGGTGCTAGCTGAGTGAACACAACAGTTACCCGGAAGACAGGGCAAATTTCATTTCTAACACCTCAAAACAACCCAAGCCTACAATAGTGTTCCTAAGTAAATGCTCCAGGATGATCTGTCTCCACCACTAGCAATGTCTTTCTTTTTCAGTATTGAGTGTTGTCTAGGAAGAGGTTTCTTATAGTCCTCCTCTTAGGACTTCCAGCACTGGTTTATACCCACAACCTGGATGCTCTACACCACCCCAGAGATAAGGAGAAGTAAACTTGATCCTTGAAGGATTGTTCTGGAAGTTTGCCAGACCACTGGATTATTTCCTATTGTTCTGTAAAAAGATCTCATTGTTTCTAGGTATAGCTAACAGGAACCAACCAGTTTGTCTTAGGTGAATTCATGAATTCACCTGACTCAGGTTACTATCGTTTGTAACCAATGTGTAGCCAATACATTTTTTGCCAGGGAGACATCTATACTTTCAGCAGAAGATGCACACTTAGAGATCAATATAAGTAAGAGGCAGGGGACCTGGACAACACAGTCTAGTTTAAAGCTCAATGGTCCTATTCAAAAAGAAATACATATATTGTTTATATGTATAACATGGAATTTTATATACCTATTTCCACAATATAAAATGAAAGTCATATAATAAGAGTGCTTTGAAAAATATTTTTCCAAGGGTCATTCTAAGTACAGCTTTCCTTATCCAAGGTTTTCTCAACTCCCTGTTTTTACACTTTATAAATGTCTATGTCATATTCTTTGCTATTCTTTTCAGTTTGCTTACTTGCTTGCTTTCTAGTGCTAGAGATCAGACCCAAGGCCTTGCATACGCTAGCAAGCACTATATCCTTACTCGTTGTCCCCATTTTAAAACAAAGCACAATGCTCCTTTCAACTTGTCTGCAGCTGTATTATTTCATTGTTTGTTCCACTCTGCATTATTTATTTTAAGTAAATAACAATTAGGAAACAGTGACCATATCTGTTTAACCCAAGTATTAATGATGCCTTGAGATAGGAACTACACCGCTGTTGTCAACGTTTAATAGTCTAAAGTAGCCCAAAGCACTATCCTGCCATTTTGTTCACTTAAGTTAAGGAGCACCAGTTGATTGCTTTTTAGGCATGGTTTAATGCTTACACATCATTGGAGTTGTTTACTCTTTTTTTTTCACCAGAGTAGAATCAGGAAGATAAATCATCGTGGATTGTCCATCAATAGATGCAAATCTAGAAGATTCTTGGCTTGAGATCTTCCAGTTGATCATTTGCCAATTATTTTGTTACAATAAAACAGTAGACTCTAATATGACTCCTTTGGCTTCACATTGTCATATTATGGTACATATATTCACATGCATGTATACACACACACATACACACTAGTATTCATCTTTACATATATGAGGAACCCAAAAATATCTGAAGTAGCCACACCATTTTTGTAAGTATACAAACATAGCTAAATATGCTTAAAACACAAGCAACTATTATTTCAGATCTTGCATTTATTTCTGAAGCTCTAAGTTTTAAAAATAAAATCTGCACCATTGACAGTGCTCGCAAGATATCAGTGATAAATGCTAGTTTCTGACTGAGCCACCAGCCAGCAGTCTTTGAATGCCAGCTTTTGATTAACCAGCTCCCTGGAAGCCAGCTCCAGAATAGCTTACTTGCTACTGAAAAACTCTAATTAGCCACTGGTAATGTTTCAGAGATAATTAAGTTTACAGCTAATGGATCCTTCATTATTTTTTAAACAAGTTGATGAATTTCTCAGCTACCAGGCTTCCTTGCAGAACTGCTCTCTTTTTTAATGTCCTACAACAAAGTTTTCTTAATATTTTTAATAAGCTGTTTCCCAAAATTGTTCTACGAAACACAGGAGCCTCTTTAAACCTTTGTTGCAAATAAAGAACATACAACTAATAGTTCAATATAAACAGAGAAAAGTAAAAACAACGCAAAACTCCGGCCATAGGCAGAACTCTCTGGAACAGTATATATGGGAAAAGACCGCCCGGGTACTTTGCTAGTTCAGTTTCAACTAACTCACATCTGGAAATCCAAAGAGCGAGTTACCATGTGTGTTTCCAACTGAAAAAAAGGCAAAAGACAACTGGTTGCCATATGCTTTGTACAAAGAAATTGTAAACAGGTTACTCAATGTGGGCCACATATAGAGGATCTGCCCATGAATGCCCCAGGAATGGATTTGGCTCAAAGTCTCTCTGAACAATAAAGCTTCAGGCTTCACAGTCTCCCCATATGTCCAGTATATAATGAAACAGTTAAAAGCTTTTATCCTAGAAGCTATTTTGTAGTAAGCATTAGACTGGACAATGGGCAGCTCCAGCAGTCATCTGAAGGAGTAAAGGAGTTCTTGTAGTTTAGGTCTGTGTGTGTGTGTGTGTGTGTGTGTGTGTGTGCGTGCGCGCGCGCACGCGCCTATGTGTGTGTATGTGTGTGTGTGAGACACTAACATTCTTTGAAAGCAACAATGTTCCACAACTCTAAGTATGCATATACAGTATGTCATTTTATCTGACAATACATAATCATGATCACACATGCAAATACACACAAAGCCAAGGATGTCAAGTAATCCCTTGGAGCTCTTGCCACAAGCAGCAAAGTGACACGCTCTTTTTTCTGCTCTGATTGGAGCCTACTGGAACAGCTGAAGTTGCCTGATGCTTTGAGAAGAGAGTTCTGAGGAACCAGAATGAGGAAGAAAAGGCAGAGAATGACTGCTTTCAACCTGCTGTCATCAGCACCAGAGAAGAATGAAGAGAATTCCTGGGGTTTTACTTTGTCTTAGTTCAGTAGGTAGAAGAACCAAGAGGGATGTAGACCAGTATTTCAAACGGAAATGAGTCTCACCCATTTTTTTTTTAATAATAGTGTGTCTTTTGTGTTCTAAGGACTTTAGGCAAAACAACAGTAGGAGTTGAGAAGGAACTGGTTGCAGTTACCAGGGTTGTAGTTCATGCTCAAGTGTATCCATCTACTCCCCATCCCTCCAGTGTTAGAGGAAATCCCATCAGATGTAGGGCATTGTTTCAAGAAGAGAGAAAGCAGGTCAAACAGAAATTTTACTGTTAAGTAGAGAAGTTAAATGTGGAAAAATCATCGCAATTAAAAGCAAAAATAACAATGATAAGAATGAAATAGAAAGTACAAATAAAAAGCTATGACAAATCTTAAAAACGAGAGAGGGTTTCCAGAGTAGGAATGGGAAGTGAAGGAAGATGACATTAGAGAGAATACAGCACTCAAAGTGGACTTTATGACTTAAAACATGCATGCCTACAGTTTGATTAGCCTGAAAGGCCACAAAGAAAGGAAGGGAAGATGTAAATGAAAAGGATTATCTTAATTTGCTAATTACCTATGTGCAAGATATTGTGCTAGGTTCTGGAAGAGAAATAACATAAACAACCAACTTCCTTCTAGTGCCATATGCACAGGACATTGTACTAGGCTCTGGAAGAAAGATAAAATAAATAGCAAACTCCTTCTACCATCCCTGCCCTTTCCACTTAGAACAGTGAACTTGACCTTGTAAAAGAAGAAACATGAATGTAAGTGCCATCAAATTCAGAACAGCTCTCTGATGCCATGAGTCGATAGCAAGTCATGACAGGATTGCTCTTGGACATAATAGTGTTCCTCGATCTCCTTCCAGGTACCTCGCTCTAAGATATGGAGACACATGTTGCTAGCAGTAACCCACATATCTTTCTATCTTTCTTTTTTTGTGTGCACATGTGTGTGTGTGTGTGTGTGTGTGTGTGTGTGTGTGTGTGTGTCTGTGGAGGTCCAAGGGTAACATAAGGAATCATCCTGGATTGCTTTCCCTCCTTATTATTTTTGCTCTGGGTTTTCCCAGGCTCTCTGCTTTCCAAAAGTTAGAATTTCAGGCTTCAACCATTTCCATCTGGAATTTTTACATGAGATTTGAGGATCTGAATTCAGGGCTATTGGTTTATGAGGCAGAAGACTCTGAACTACCTCTCCAGCCCAACCCACACAATTTTTAAAGCATAAAAATGACACGTAAACCATAAAGGTTACTGCTTTCTGCAATTTTCAAGTCTCTATTAATGATCACCACCTTAAAGGAACACTTGAACAGCGTAAATGGCATATCAATTAGGTGTGATGAGTTACAGAATGGCAATTAGTGCTACCTGGACACAAGAAAGGCATTAAGAAGACAAGCCATGGTCTGAGAGTCTTGAAGTCTGCCAACTTCCTAGATATTAGGATATTAGGAATAACTACTGAAGGCCTCTACTCAACAACTGTTAACATGCAGAACATGTGGTCTCCGGAGCAGTCACCTCTGCTCACTTCTGTCCCCAAACTTGGGGAAGCACCAGGCTTCACAAGTTCTCTCCCATGCATTTATTTACTCAAGAAAATTGAATGAGCAGGCAAAGTTCCTAGCTGATATTAAAATGATCTTCTGTCCCAAATACTACCCTTCATCTTTCACCAAGACAAAGTGGTGCAGTTAACAGCCTTTCCAAGTTGTAACTTCTGCATCATTGAAACCTGCCACTTGATATTAAATCCATTTTTAGTGTGATATTGATGAGCATCATTTTAATGCACATTTCTCATGCTTTTTTGCTAATGACTTGCTATGTATTTTACATTACGGAAATCATGCTAGATAAAAAGTGAATTTGTACAATTTTCATATTCCAGTACAAAATGGGTTGTAAAGAGGCAGGGACAACTCACAACATAACAAAACACACATGGCCCAGGCAGCACTAAGAAATGTGCAGTACAATGTTGGCTCAAGAAGTTCTGCAAAAGAGACGAGAGCCCCGAAGACAAGGAGCACCTTGGCCATTGGAAGATGACAATGACCACTTTGGAGCAGCTATTGAAGCTGATTCTTTTACAACTACAGAAATTGTAACCTAAAGAACTCAAACTCAGCCATTCAATAGTCGTTTAGAATTCAAGGAAAACTGTCCTTTAGATAGAGCAAACGTTAGAGTTTATGTGTCACTCGTCAGTCCACTGCACCAAACTCAAGATGCAGCAGTTGTGGAAGTCCTCCCTTATCACCACCCATACACAATGACCACAGGTGTTTCCTCAACAGGTAACCTTGCCTGGCCATTTGAGCTTCAACAGAGCGTCACTGACCTACCAGCCACTGGTCAATGACTAACCAGGGTTTATGGCTCTGGGTGATAATTTCGCCCTTTTAATGTTGTTATGAGCGAGAGCAAGAACAGAGAACTTTGAGCAAGCAGGAAAGTACAAGATAGGCACTGAGAAATTGATCATGGAATAAACATATTTTCCATCCGTGTTTTAAAATATTTGTTGCTTGGCCTGAATTTGGAAGGACACAGTTCAGATCCAGCATTTTAGGCTTAGAAACTCTCCCAAGCTCCTACATTCTAGGGAAAATGAGAAAGCAGACAACTGAAATCCAATGCTCTTATAACTTAATATTTTAATATAGTCAATGAATAGACTAGCTTCTGAACAACAAAGAGTAGTAAGGTATTATTGACTAGAATACAAGCTACAGTTGACAGCAAATAATAGGAAACAATTAAACCACATGTTTCTTTTATTTTCTTTTACTTTCTCTTTTCTTTTTCTTTCTTTCCTTCTCCTTTACCTTCTTTTCCTTCTTTTCCTTCTTCTGTTCCTCCTCCTCTTCTTTCTTCTTCCTTTCAGTATGGGGAGTAAACTCTAGGTTTTGCATATGCCAGGCCAGTATTCTTTTTTTATTATTTATTTATTTATTTATTATTATTTATTCAATTGTGCGTGTGTGCGAGTGTGTGCATGTATGTGTGTGTATGTGTATGTATGTGTGTGTGTGTGTAGAACCATGGACGAATTTGGGAACCACCATGGACCGCCTCCACCTCCTCTTTGTTTACTCTGCCCTGGGATTTACAGGCTCCGCCCTACCAGGACCAGAAACGCAGGCCGCCCCGGCTTTTGCCCTGCGTCTATACATGGGGTCTAGGATCTGAATTCAGGACCTTCTGCCTGCAAGGCAGAGGCTTAACCCCTGAGCCACCTCTCCAGCTCCACCAGGCCAGTATTCTACAACTGAGTTATATCCCCAAATACTCCTACCTTCTTTGGTTTTTAATTTGGAGGATAAGGTCTTATTAAATCAACCAGTCCAGTCTTGAACTTGCTTCTTAATCCAAGGATGACTCGAACATTTGGACCTCCTGCTTCAGTCTCTTGAGTAATGGATTACTGATGTGAAACACCACATCCAGTTTCCCTTCCATATTCTTTGTCTTTAGACCACCATACCTATTAGAGCATTTAACTATTCAAGACTTAAGAAGGTGGAGTGGAGACTTGAGATCCGAAGCCCTTGTTCATTGGAACTCTTGTTCAGGATTTCTACCTTCGTGCCATGTTCTCTCATGCTAACTCTAACCTTGGCTATGTAGTGAGTTTTGGCAGTACAAAGAGGCCTATGCTCATAAAATGTACCTTTTATGAGTGAAGGGAAATGTTCCCATCAGTGGGTTGGCCCAATGAGAGATACCTGTACATCAGAAGAGTATTGAACCTCCAGAAGAGTAGACAAACCAGAGGGAATCCTGAGGTCCATAGAAGCAGAAAGGCAGAATAATGGGAGGGAGTAGGATAGATTAATGAAGGAAAGAAAGAGGATGGGAAGGAAGGGGAATGGAGGGAAACAGAGATAAGTACTAAATATTCTTGCAAAACTAGACAAAGAAAAAATGCACCTTTTTGGAACCTGACCACCACACCTTAAGGAAGCCCAAGAAGCCATGTAGAGAGGCCCTTGAGGAGGAGACTGGAGAACCCCGGCCACAGGCCCACTAGAGCTTCCAACCAGAGGCCAGGATGAACTGCCAGCCATGACAATGAAGCCACTTTGGACCTTCCCATTGTCGTAGTGTCCCTGCTGACACCATATGAAACAGAACTGCCTGATGGCAGATTCATGAGAAATTTAAAATTACCATTATTTTCAACCACTGAATATTGAAATAGTTTGTCATGAAACAATAGATAAGCAAAACAAATAAGGAATGAAAGCAAGGATGTAAACATTGTTAAATGAATCTGAAACCAGCTTGGTAGAATTTGGCCTCTGACACCAGAGGTCTCAGCCCAGTGGTCTTCAACCTGGCTGTGTAACAGAACTACCATCGGAGCCTTTTCAAAGTGCACATGAACTAGACTCAACCCAGAAATTCTAACTCCAAAGCAGTCAGTAGAATCTGACAGTTTCTTAGTAAAAAGCTCCACTGATATGTCCCCACCACTAGAACCGCACAAGGGTCTGTACCGACAGGATGACAATTATCTAAAAGCGGATAGCAACACATGTGACTTTCATCCATCCTCCTTCCTCAAGAGTGACATCTCATCAAGAGTATGATTCACTCAGTCTGTCATGGAGCAATGCCACGCTCAGGAACTTTGTAAGGAAACTGAAACAGTGCTGGAAGATGTTTACAAAACTGTTCAAAAAAAGTCAACTTTATACACTTTAATCACTGAATATTTATAAGGTCAAGCTGGGTCCGCGAACTTCAAATAAGGAGTAAGAAGAGCAGGCCACCCAATGACCACAGGGGAGAAAGAAGCTGGTCATCATAGGAGCGTGTGATCATACCAGCTGCTCTCTCTGTTCCCCCCCCCCCAGGTTCTCTATGATCAGAGCAGAGGGAAAGATTGCACAACTGTATATACAAGGCTGGCTGAGAAGGAGGTAGGTTGGGGGAAGCAGGAGGTGGAGGAGGGACCATTCCCTCATCTGCTCAACATAAGCCTGTGAGGGGACATGCTAACTCTTTTAATGATATCATGAAAGACAAACATCAGGGGAACAGACACTGAGGCTCTGAGGTCCAGCTGGGGCCTCCAGCAGGGAGATTCTCCCCCTCCATTGCCAACCTTGCAGAACCTGGACATGTGTTTATTAAGAGAAGAGCTTTCCATGTGTGGTAGAAGCAACCGGATGGATAAGAAATCCCTAAGGAAAAGGCTAGTGTCCAGAGTTAAGCCTGCTGCCCAATAGTGAGATTTTGGAGCGGTGATAGTTTCAAAGATCTGGATTTGGCTTATTAGGAGCAATAAAGGGCTTCCTCAAAAAATAGATTAATATGTCCGAAAATATAGGAAAGAGTGAAAGGATGCTTCCTTCCTGTTCCCTGTTTGCACACGTGTTACCGAGCCAAGGCTCTCTGTTACAGGCGAATGAAAATAACTCAGGCAGTGTTAAGCATATATATACAGCTTATAGGCACATTAAAGGAAAAAATGTAAGGGTATTCTAACCGTGTCCACAGCTGGACACAGGTGCTCAGACAAGTTTTCATAACGCTGCCTGCCTCTTTGTGTTTTGACCAGCTGGTCTCTGTGGGCTCCATCATCGGACAGGCTCCCCAGTAGGGTGGCAAGATAGAACCCTGGGTGGTTTCCTAGGCTCTCATCGACAGAATTGCTTTTTCTCCAACTCTCCCCAAGAAACAGAGCATCCCTTATTCTGGTTGGCTCACATGTGCGTCCCCTGAGTCAACAACTGTCTAGGATAACGCTGCTTTCTGGGTTCCCAAGTTTGAAGTATGGAGAAAGATTGAAGCCATCCAAATTATATGGTCTGACAATGGAAGAGGGACTGTTTTCATATGAAAAGTCAGGGTCTATGTGGTTTCACTAGAGCAAGGTAAAAAGACAATGTACAGGTTACCCCCTTCTTCAACTTTGAACAGAAAAACTAAGTTTCTGGGAGAACAGTATTCTTGTTTGTGAAGAGGTAATTCTGGGTTGTGAAGCAGGCTCTGCCTGCTTGATGGAGTCCCCAAGAGCCAGGTCTCCATTTTTCTCCAGCAACCACTATCATACAGGTCATCTGGATCAACTTTATTTTAAAGACTCAGAACAGAGCAGCTCAATGACAACCTGCTTCTTCTGATAAAGTCAGTCAAACTCAAAGATTTTTGCCCTTAGCTCCTCCTTCAGCTTGTTGCCTAGAAAGTTAAACTGCTATATCCCCTAGCCTTCTCTCAGGTGAAGGAGAGAACAGAAGACTGGAAGTCCAGAGTCATCAAAAAGACATTCTACTGAAATTAAAAAAAAAAAAACAACTTTCAAATATATTGTCATCACTCTTTCAAATCTTCTTACCTGGAGGCCAGATGAATGACAAAAATGCAAATTCAATTGATTTTGCCACCTCATACTTTTTCAAATCTGTGGAATATGTTTAAGGGGTGAGTAACTTTTTAAATAATACTCTACAAATCTTCTCTACATCAAAGATTGTTTGAGAGAAGGTACTGCCTAGATGCAGAACAGAATACTTAAGCTGGAATAGTTGGATTTTTCACTTTTGCTGATATAATAAAATATTTGGCAGTGAAAAGAATAAAAAGCTTTCTATTTCCCAGCTTAGTAGTCAAGGAATTTTGTAATCAAATCACTATCTTACTCTTTCATCACATCCTTTTTTAAAAAAAAAATTCAGTCATGGATTTTGATGAACTTATTGTTCCTAAAATGTAGCCAGTTAAAAAAAAATAAGTGACACCCATCAATAAAGTATATTGTTGTGTTGTCTCCTGCATTAAAAAAAAAAAGATTGGCTATTTCCGGAGTGGCATAGGAATGAGTGTTAAAAGACAAATTATAAGATAATCTCATCACAGCTTAGTGATACAGATAAAGAAGAAAGACATCTGTCTTTTCTTTGTTTTTCTTTTCTTAACCTCCAGATTGGTATAACTCTATCACACGTATGATGCTAGACAGATAAATATTACATACTATTATTTGTGAACATTGCTTTACGTGCACAGACCTGGAAGAATGTCTTGTTAGGGCAGAATGACGTAGAAAAGGTTATAGGAAACACATACAGCTGTCCACTCCTGAACTCATGGCCTCTGCACTGCAGAGTGACAAACAAGCACAGAACAGCCACCAGGAGGAATGCTCATTCTTTCATTCTCAGAAAAGATACCTGGACGTCCTCCTCAGCTCAGAGAGAAGGAATGACTTCAGCCCATCTGTCCAGAGTCACTCCAAGAGTCCTCGAGCTAAGAGTATGCCAGGTAAGATTTAGAATCTAAGTCACGAAAGACAAGCCAAGAAGTTTCTATCATCTTGGAAACCCTGTCCAGCTATGGGCCAGGACACAGAGTCACGGCCATGTGAATCTAGTTTCTGTACCCTCACTTTGAGCCTCATTGCCAGCCTGGCTCTTTGTTTAGGTGACCCTTGGCCCCTGGAGTCAATGTTTGTCTTCTAAATGGTATTTCAGTACTAACATCTGGTGATGCCGCCCAGCCTGACATTTGTGAAGCAGATGCTTCCAGCGGCCCGCAGTGTGCCTTCTGGGTCAATGTTCTCAGTAATGCCTTCTGGCATTGATCTCTGTGGTACCTCTCCACAGGTAAGAAAAGAAATGCACTAGGAAATGGTTGAGGGAGAATACTGCAGCCCATCTGGAGGTAATCTTGCACTAGAAAACCCCAGAAATTCTTCTATAAAGAAATACCAAGAGGCAGGGAGTAAGGAGAAAATTTAGTCCTTGGTGTGTTTTTTTTAGGTTATATTTTAAATAGTCTAGCAGGTGGAGCCTGACAAATCTATACTTAATCTTGAGCAATTTCTTTCCATGTTTCTTTTTATCAGTTCTGAGTCTTCCCTCTTGACTCTCTTGAGGGAACAGAGTGGAATCTGCTGCTGAGGAAAGCAAGTGGTCTTTCCCTTTTGGCCCCTCTCTCCCTCCAGGCATGATCACTTCACGGAATGTAGGAAGTTCCTTCCAATGTGAGCTTGGAGAAAACTTCAAGAAAAATGCATGAACTAGAGCATGGATTTCAACAGCCTACATTTGGACAGTAGCTTCTTTACAATCAAGGATTCCCCCCCCCCCAAAAAAAAGACTTGACAAGCTTTCAAAGAGCAACTTACTTCAACTGGGCAATTTTGATTTCCAACAAAACTGCCTCAAGATCTCCTCAACTTACCAACAGGAATTTCTATCCAAACCATGCACAGAAGAGGTTGAGGTTTCTGTCTGTCCAGGAGTTCAGTGTAGGCAATGCAATCATGAAGTTTCTTTGTAATACACCACACTGATGCATGGTTTTTCCTTCCAAAGAGTCTGGAACTCATGCTCTCATCCATTCATTGCCACTGAAGGTCTATTGTCCAAGTACTCAACAAAGACAGGGTAAGCATTACACAAACCAACTTGAACATGTATGGTAGACAACAACTCTAAATGTCTCACAATGGCTTACCCCTTTTCATGAGTGCATGTGGAACCGTGACTTGCTTCCATAGGACTATGTCAGGATGTCATGTCTGTGATCACTGAGCTGATTCTGAATCCATATCAAAGAAGATTATTCAGGGTGGACCGGATCTTATCTCAATTTACAGTCCTTACAAGAGCCTTTAGAGGGGAATGGGGAAGTGGCTCAGTAGTTAAAATTTTTGCTATGTAAGTAAAAGGACTTGAGTTTGAACCCCCAGATCCCACATAAAATTGCTGGGTGGAAATGGTAGCAGCCTGGAAAAGGGAGCTTGAGAAACCCCAAGGCAAAGGAATAAGGAGGTAGCGCAATCCAGAATGATTCTCAAAGTCACCCTTAGTCCTCCAAAGGGGCACATGCACCCTCTGATACACACACACATATACACTAAATGAATGAATAAATAAATTAAGTTCAAATTCAAAAACATCAAAAAAAGATGCTTCCTTACAAACAGTGTCTAGAGCAAGAGAACTTAAACAAGAATAACTTACTTTCTGACTGGAAAGCAGATATGTTCTGGGAAAACTTGTGAGAGAGTCACATGGCAAAGGAGCCTCTCGCTGCTGAGAATGGTCCATTATAGCAGCTATCACAACAGTAAGAACATTAACCATGGAACTGCTAGGTAACAGCAAACTGAACGAGCTTGGAGACTATGCCCGAGTCATATCTCCAGTAAGAACAGTCTGACTTCTTGACTTGGCTTGGTGAGGGACCGAGAAGAGAACTCAGCTAAGTCATGTCCAGGCTTCCGTTCTGCATGAAGCACGGTATTATCACAGATGGCTCCTCTCAAGCTTTGATTCTGTGATCATTTGTTATGTATCAACATACTAGTCCAAAGGGTTTGGTGTTGACTAGGAAGAAAGTCAAAGACGGAGGCCTCATGCTTCAACCTATCACTATTGCGCACTTTGTGGAGCTCCAAGTTCTTTACTGAAAACTCAGTTATGGGATAAAAGAGAGTATGGCTGCACTTCAAAGTGCAGATGGATGGATGAATGACCACACAATTAGAGACACACGTACACATATGATAAGTACTTGCTGTGTGCCAGGATCTCCACTGAGTGAGTGCTTTGTTGAAATGTCAGAAACTTGGGGCTGGAGAGGTGGCTCAGGAGTTAAGCCTCTGCCTTGCAGGCGGAAGGTCCTGAGTTCGGATCCTAGACCCCACGTATAGACACCAGGCGGAAGCGGGGGCGGCCTGCGTTTCTGGTCCTGGTAGGGCGGAGCCTGTGAATCCCGGGGCAGAGTAAACAAGGAGGAGGTGGTCCATGGTGGTTGCTGAATTCGTCCGTGGTTCTACACACACATACACACACACACACACACACACACACACACACACACACACATACATGTGCACAATTGTATAAATAATAAAAAAAATTTTAAAAAAAAAAGAAATGTCAGAAACTTAAACTAGTGGGCTAGAAGGAAAAGCAAGAACTAATGAAGCAAGGAGAAAGGATCCACGGCTCCCAAGGCTTCAGGTTAAGTTTCATCCCAGCTCCTACAACCCTCTGAGAAGGTCTGCAGATTGTGACAGGCAGAGAGGACACAAGTTCAGTCTGTTCAGCTGAGGCTAAAAATGGTTTTAAATCAAGGCCTAATCGAAACATGATGTGACCAATACTAGCAGTTTTCCCAGTTACTGCCCTTGAGGAGATGGTGTGCAAGTCTATAGTTGTACATGTGGTATAAAACACTTAAAAGAAATGTTTTAAAACTGTTACTGACAAGGCGTGTGAAGGTCTTGTGGTTTGCGTCTGAAATGCCCCCAAAGGCATAGATGTTCAAGGCCTAGTTCTCAGCCTATGGCTCTACTGAGAGACAGTGGAATCCTTCAGATGTAGGGACTGGAAGTACTGAGGTTATGGGAGGGAGGTTTATGAGGGGAGTTGTGAGGTGTTGCTCTTTTCTGTAGGTGAGACACTACCATCATGTGTTGCCTCATTACAGGCCGAATAACCATAAAGTAAAGTCCACAAAACCATGAGCCAAAATGTACCTTTCCTTTTCTTCACCTTGCCTTACCACAGGTGTTTGTTACAGCAACAGAAAGCTGACCAACATAGTCACAAGTTCACAGCAGAAAGGTTTGATATCGACCAGATACAGAGAAAATCATTACGTGAATTATGAATTTCAGTACTTTAAAGAAAATAGTTGTAGTGACTTTAAAAAGAAAGATGAATGAATGAAATTTTTTTAAAAGAAAATAACAGATGCAATTTACTCAAAACAAACTAAATATAGTGTGGTAATTAAGCTAATCTTAGCTCCAAATGGCTAACTCCCAAATATCAATGAGATTCAACAGAGTGTCATTTCTTTGTCATAGGAATCTCAGTGACAGAACAACAGATAACGGTTATTCTCTACACGGTCCTGCAGGGGCCTACTTGAGCAAGGCCCTACCACCTCTGATTCATGGCGTCCAAGGCTTCTGTGAATATCAGAAGCTAGTCTGTACATTAGTGAAGATTCCAGAAGCAGCATTTTTAACTTCAACTCTCATTCCATTCGCCAAAATGCAGCTAAATGGCCCTTACTTCAAAGTGTAGGGGATAAGCACATATATCAAAAGTCCCATCCCGAGGATTCCTACAAGTGCCCCTAGGAGGAACTCAAGCACAAGCCAGAGAGTAAGAGAATCTGTTGACTCAGTCCAAGAAAACCAGCTTCTCACAGCACAGACCAGGATGAAGAATGTCGAATTTAGAGAGGCTGCTTGAAAGAAAATTTGCAGTATAACAATATATTTGCATGGAGCCAGTAGACTCAAAACCAACAAAACACCTTATTCCCACAAAGTGCTTTCTAAGTCAACTAATGACTAAAGATGGTATCTAAAGAAACACCAGGTATTTTTGGGGGATTGATTTTGAGTTGAGGTTTTGAGAATGGAAAGAACACTAGACTGAGAAGCAGAATGGACTGCCGGTCCCGACTCTACCCCACACTGCTCAAGGCCTTAGACAAGTCACTAAAATCAGCCAAGCCATGGTTCTTCTATATGTAGAAATTGGTGATAGTCACATCTTTCCTTGCTTTGATCACAGGCTGGATACGGGAGGCTCCTGTAAGAGTGTGTGCCCGAGAATACTTTTTAAGTCAGAAACATGGACCATACATATTGCTGCTAATTCATGCTGTAATTGTTGTCATTACTCAAATTATGGCCCTACTTTTTTGAAAAATGAGTAATGCTAATTAAAATGTCATTCTCCCCAGCAGTATTTGCAACAGAGATGAACCAGAAAGATCAATAAACTTCAATGTAAAATTCATTTCTCCCATGAACCTCTTCATTTCTCCCATGAACCTCCTGAAGGGCTTCCTGCTGCTGTTTGGGTATGTTGCATGGGACATTTCCTTTCAACCTGGAATCATCATCAGAGCCTTCAGCTCTGCCTTGCAGGTTAAGAAACCCACAACCGTTTAGAGAAAGCTGCCTACAACAGGGCCAGGTACCTTCTTGGTTTTGTATGAAATTTGAGTGTTGGAAAATGAAATCCCAAATCTACTCTACTCCTTTTTTCGATCTACAGAGGAAGCCTGGAAACCAAGAGAGTCAAGTGAGTATAGTGAAGGGGTTCCCTCCTGTTGCAATTTGCCTGTGTGTTGCAGATAAATTCATGACCAAAGAACTTGGGGAAGAGGAGGGTTTTATCTTGGCTTATGATTGTCTGATTACAGTTGTTAGTCCTGCTTGGAAGGAGAGCTCATACCAACACCAGGAACCAAGGGAACTAGCCAAAACACTTGTATTGCTGACAGAGAGGCAAACTTCACCTGCCAGATAGCATGACTGTTCAAGTGTGCCAAAGAATGCCAACTTAGTGACGCAGCGTCCCCCATCTTAACCACCTGCCCAGGGAATTGTCTCACCTACCCCCTTAGGCTGGGTCTTCCCACATCAATCAGACAGTTTCCTGCAAGCTCACTCAAGGGTTCGTCTGAGCCACTATTTCCTCACAGATGTGCCCAGAGCTCTGCCTTCAGTTGTCAGGTTGACACATATCGATCTAACTAGCACACCTCTCCTTCAAGTTGCTTCTCAACATGCTGATCCTGCAGGGAACCAGGATGGCTCTGAGAAGCACTGCGACCAGATGCTGGGCTGTGGCAAGTGAAAGCAACTTTCTGCTCCTGAGTTGGTTATCTGCTTCCTTGCCGATGGGCCTTATGCCTGATGGATGTAGGGGTGGCAGGGCAGGTAAAGAGGAGAATAGAAAGAAAGAGCAGAGAAAAAGGAAGGGACGAAGGAGCAACTTCTACGCCTGCCTTTGGAAGGAAGATCTTTTTGAATGTCACTAGGGCAAGAAGATGGGCCCATTAAACCACGGAAGCTTCCACTTCGTATTTTAATTCAGTCTAATGAGAAGTGAAGTTTCACTTCTCTGAAATGTCACTGAAGAAACAGAACACTGAGTAAACAAACAGAGCTTATGTTCCAATGTATATTTGTCCCTCGGCCTTTTGGGTTCCCATACGAAATAATAACTGCTGGCTGTACAGAAAAATGACTTTTTTGTTCTTTGGTTTTTTAAAGGTTGCACATGTAAATATAGTAAATTTATAATATTTTAAATTTGCACCCCTTAGTCCCAAATCCCATTCCCCCTTTTTCCCCATTACAGTCCTTCACCTTCCCTGCCAGACTCCCTCCTATGCTCAAATCTTTTCACCTCTGCAGTTCGCTGTGTTTCATCTAGTTTCTCTTTGATGACATATGTTTGATCTGCTTCATGCTCCAGTGAGTAGCATAGATCAGTGGATATACCATTGAGGAAAGCATCCTCCTTTTCTTCCCCATCAGCTTTAGTCCTTGTTAGACACGGGTGTCAACTTGACGGTTGAGGGTTTAAGTTCTGGACACATTTGTAGAGAATTGGTAGTTGAGTTAAGCCCAGAGTGAACACGCAAGAGATTGTTTAGTGGGGCAGGTGAATAAAATGGAAGGAACTGTTTGAAAAAGAATGTATCCTTGTGCATACTTAGCCAGACATTCTGGTCTAGCAAGTAAGGATTGTCCCTTTTTCAGCTGTTATGTGGATATGGTGTGGCCAGTTCCCTTGGCCCTGGTGTTGGCGAGAACTCTCCAGTCAAATTGGATTAAGAACTGTAATTGGACTATTGATAGTAGATTGTTCCCTTAAGCAGTTTTGTCATGATTTTATCAGCACCATGCTGGCTAATTGCAAAAGTTCTCATCAGCCTCTAAAAGATATTTAGATCTTCTTGAGATCTTTCTGTTGTCATGGTGAGATATTGAGACAGAGCCCATGCAATTCTTGCATATATATATATATATATATATATATATATATATATATATATATATGCCATGAAATCTTGTATATCACGACTCTGTCATGTCCAGGAGATAATGTCTGGTCCACCACTGTCATGCTTTAGGCTCTTACAATTTAACCTCCCCCTCTTCCATGATGTTCCCTGAGTTTTGGAGTAGGGGTGGGTAAGATATATGTACCCTGTTTAGGGAAAAGCAGTCCATAGTTACTTATTTTTTGTATTTTGGTGAGCTATGTTTTTTAGCAATAAACTCCTTCGCTGCAGGAGGCCTCTAGGTTGAGCACTGAGTGCTTTCCCAATCTATGGGTATAATAACAGGTATTTATAAAGCAGTTTGTTGTACTGTCTTCCTAGATAAAGATTTATAGTCTTCTCTTGCTTTGGGACCTATATCTTTTTCTTTCATAGGTTCTTTCTCTGGTTTATAGTAACAAGAATGTGTTCTATTCTGACAAGCAGGCCTTAAATCTGATCAGAAAGCTGTTGGTTGTCTCCTTGATATTCATGCCACTACTACACCTGATGCTTTGATGAATGTTCTTGCTACTTGAAGATTTCACAGACTGATGAGACCTTTGATTGTTTTCTGCCCTGGTAGTTTCCATAGTACTCTCTATGTAAGCTATCCAGCAAGGAGGAAACTTCCAAAGAAGTTCTAGCTGGTGTTTTTTTGTTCATATTCTGTGATCCATGTATGTTATATACCCAGTAATAGGGTCTTACTGTCAGTTTCAGGAGGGCATCCAAGAGCAATGACAAAAGTCTATAGTGTTCAGGGGGCTTTTGAAACCTCTCTGACCAACAACTTAACAAGATTATCACATACCTGTTACTTCTACCATTGTTTAATCGCTTCTGGATTCTAGGTGGAGTAGCACAGGGCCTTTTTTTTTTAGTTTGTCCTATAAAAAGCACCTTCTTTCTTAAAGCAGGAAAGTCATGTCACTGGCAACGTACTTTTATAAAAACATATTTATTTTTTCTTATTATAATATTTTGGGTTTGTGTGAGTGTGTGTATATTAGAGGGCACTGTGTGCACCTGTGGAAGCCCAAGAGTGACGTCAGAAATTGCCCTGGATTGTGCTACCTCCTCTTTGTTTTGCTCTGTAGTTTCCCAGGTTCTGCTTTTCAGGGCGAAAGTAGGCCACTGCCATTTCCTGGCATTTTTACATGGGATCTGGGATCTAAACCCAGAACTTTCTGCTTTCCAGGCAGAGGTTTAACCCCTGAGCCATCTCTCCAGTCTTGGAGAAGTACTTTGTAATAAAAGGATAAATGTAAGATGTAGTCATGAAATCCCAGCCAACTTCCCCATCACATGGGTTCCTCTTTTTATTGATATCTGAAATATTGCCTGGCCCTCATACATAAGCTCAACATTAAAACCTAATTCTGCTGACTAATTTTGGGACACAGTTTTCCAACTGAGTTAAAGTCAAGTTTCATTTAAATACCTATTTATCTTTTTGCTACAAAATTGTAGCTTAAACAATAAGAGTTTTTTTTTAATATGCTGAGTGAACAGAAGACAAATATCAGGTCAATAGCTTTCAGTTATAGCTAGCAACAAGTCCCTAAGGAAGAGTATGAAGAAAACATTTAATTCACATTTATAACAAATTCATTTACTTAGAAATAAGTTATAAAAAACACTAACATGAATAAAGGTAGAAAATCTCATTAAAGGATATAAATAAAGATGTGCACAATCAGAAAGACACACAATCTTTTAGGGGCAAGACATATCACAAAAAGTGATTTCTTCCAAAATTTATTATGCAATTTAAATTAAATTAAATTGACTTAAAACCCTAGTTTTTTTTTTTTTTTTTTTTTTTTGGTTATCAGACAAAATAGCTTTGAAGAATAAATAGAAAGAACAACACCCTGAAAGATCTTTGAAGGCTAATACCAGACAGAAGGGGACTATTTCACTACTTTACTTAATCATTTAACCATTGATATCTCATCAATGCCCAGCAAGTATTCAGGTGCTTGCCAAAACAGACATCCCAGATGAAACCCAGTGGGTCACTGTCAGGATTTGAAATGTGAGTTGCCCCCCGACAGGCTCATGTATTTGAATCTTTAGCTGTTGCAGTATTTGGAAGGTCATGGCACCTTCAGGAGGTGAAGCCTTGCTGGAAGAAGGCAGTCACAGGGGGTGGGCCTTGAGGTTGGTTAGCCCCGCCCTGCTTGAGAGAATGAGTCCGCTCTTGCATGCAGCAGCTCTCTGCCTCCGTGATGTCTTCAGTGCCTTGGGTCACCACCAGCTTCTGCCAGCCAGCCATACCTTTTCCACCACGAAGGACTGCATCTCTGCTCTGGAACTGTAAGCTGAATAAATCTCCCTTTTCTCTCATTAAGTTGCTTGACTTTGGTTATTGTCTCACAGCAACAGATAAGACAAAATGGTGTGAAAGTAGGAGGGAGATGGTCAGTGTGACTTCTCCTGAGGTCTCTCCTTGTTTAGCCAGTGATCATGCTCACGTGTTCTCATCTGGCCTCTTCCTCACCTCTGATGTCTGTCTTCCACTTCATGTTGGGACATGGTCCTCTGAAATTGATCCCACCCTAACAGTTTTGCATTAACTCAGTCATCTCTTTGAAGACCCTATATTCAAATAAAGTCACATTCTGAGCCCCTAGAAATTACGACCTCAACTAGAACATGTGAATTCAGAGAGAGCACAATTCAGTCCATAACAATGCCCAAATAACTCATTATTCCCCTTGCAAGTTTCCCTTTATATTTTCTATTACAAACTGCCTCCCTAGAAACCTCAGTTACCATAGTTTCCTCTTTCCTTCTCTGTCTGACCTGTTTCCAGTTGCTTATGGAATGCTACCTTTCCATCTCTATTACCACTACCAACAACAGAGACAGCCAGAAGCCCTCGGACCATTGCAACCAGCCGTCACTCAACTAGTCCCCACTCTGCTAACTGCCCTTGATAACCAAGCCTAGTTATGCTCCTTCCCACTTAGAATGCTCTGCTCTGTTGTCCAGAGGAAGAAACACAAACTTCTTTATTGGCTTCAAGATTCGCCCATCACCTGTCCTCATCTCTCTACACACTTACTATCTGAATTCTGACAGCATGGGATATATTAACCTCCAGCTATGATCCACTGGCTACTTTGTATCTCCAGGCAGACCATTAAGGCTTCAGTTTCTCTTTCTTGGTTATTGTCCTGTTTTTCTTCCAATACCTTCTGAAGAAAACAGAAGGGCCTTTCAATTTGAAAATTTGTGGACTTTCAATTCTACCAAATCTTTTCCTCATTTAATAATTCCTTATTTGTTTCTGTTCTTTGGAGGGCTTATAAAAGTTCTCTCTCCCTCTCTCTCTCTTCTCTTGCTATGTGTGTGTGCACGCACATGTGTGCGTGCATGTGTGTATGTGTACATGTATTCATGTGCACCGCGTATGTGAGCACGTGTGGGTGAAGGGTGGAGATCAATGCCTTCCTCAATCACCCCGAGTCTATTTTCTGAGACAAGGTCTCTCAATGAGTCTGAAGCTCACCAATTGGCCTAAAAATTGATCATTGAGTTCCAGAGCCTGCTGTCCACCTTCCTGGTGTAAGATTAAAGGTACACACCACTGCATCCTGGCTTTTTTTTTTTTTAATTTAACATGAGTCCTGGGGATCAGACTCTGATTGCCATGCTTGTACCAAAAGCATGTTACTGACTGAGTCATCTCCCGGGGAGGAAGAGTTCTGCTCTCCACATTCTGAATTAAGCTACTGATTTTTTTGTTTTGTTTTGTTTTCTTTCCCATGTTTCATTTCTTTGGACTTTTGTCCTGTTTTGGAGGAGAGCTCCTTAATGTGTTCTTTTCAATCCGTCAACCATTCTACATCAAGTTTGTACATGTACATTTATTTCCAAGAATCTTTTCTTAACAATAGCTCATGATAACATTTGCTTTATAAGCCAAACATTGATCACATGCTTCACATATATTACTTCATTTAATCTCCCAAAGAGGCAGGTTATTATTATTATTATCTAAACTGACAGGAAAACTGTGTCCCAGAGATATGTCAGAAGAACATACAACTAGTATGTATCTTATTGTCTGCTTTTTTCAGGGTGGGAGAGTAATAAAGTTTAGGTAGGGAGGGATTAGGAACTGTTTTGAAGTTTAATTTTGTTTCCTGTTCTGATTCTTCTTGTAAATTCCTAGCTCCTTCTCCCCATTCCTCCCACACCTCTGGTTGTCTCTCCCTCTCCTTGTCTCTCTTCTCTCTCCATGTGTTGAATCCGAAGTTGCCTGAAATCTCAGGGTCTAGGTCATTACCCCATTAGAATGGGTCATCTCCTTGGCCATGGGTGGAACTCAAGTCTCCAGGTCCCCTTCCCGTCCTGAAGTTAGACTGGTACCAAGATTTAACCTCAAATCCTTTACTTAGTCTGAGGACTAGCCACCCTGCAGAAGCAAGCCAGAAACTGATAATTAGCACAACAAAGTCTCTCCTATCATTCAGGAAATTCCAGGGGTTTTTGAAGCTCTTTGCCAGGAAATGGGGACAAAGACCAGATCATTTTTTTATTATGTCATAGTTTTGTTGAAGGCTTGGATCTGAGTGTCCAGGTTCCTCTGTTCCAGGACTAGAAATTGCACAGGAGACAACATGGTTAGAGACTGGAATTGAGGAAGAATGGTCTAGCAAATGGGAAACTGCCTACCCTTGAATGCACTGGGCCAGGAGACATGTAACCCTATACAGATCAATTTTATAGCAGTTCCTCTCCCATGTTTATATATTGTAGGCTTTTTGTAGGCTCTGTTGCAAGTTGCCCAGATGGAGAAGGGGATCCAATATTTACCAACTGGCTTCTTTTATATATTAATGGTGATGTCCCTTTCTCCAGCTACGGTTTCTCTATCATTTTTTATAGTTCTAAAATTCTAAAATTTTATTCCATGTATATGTGGAAGTTTTATATGTATACATACATCATACATATATAAGATGTTATACACACATATACAAATAAAGACAAATATAAAGTGGGAAGTGAGAATTTGAATAAATGGAAAATCATTTTTCTGTGTTTACTGAAAGTTTCGGTCACAGTTAATCTTAATTATCAACTTGGATTGAGAAGTTTCTAAAAGCTTAGTAAAGCATACTTCTGGCTGTGTCTGTGATGGCATTTCCAGAGAGGATTAACTAAGAGAAGTGGACCCACCATTCTAAATGTGGGCAGCAGCATCCAGTAGGGCGCAGGTTCAGATAGAATAAATAAGTGAAAAGGAGAAAATGAGTGAGCACAGGCTCCTGGGTACTGTGAGCTAAGCAGCCTCCTCTGAGATATGCTCTGGCCACTCTCACACTCCACCCTGCCTCAGGTCACAGTCATAGAGTCAGCTGTCCATGAACTAAGACTACTGAAACCAGAAGTAAATTTCCTCCCTCCCTTAAGATTGTGTCAGGTATCTTGTGACAGTGATACAAAGTCTAACAAAGTCCCTATCCCAGTGGATCCAGGACCCTCCACCATGGTATGTCCTTGGCAAAGTCATCTTACTGTTCCAGACTTCAGTTTCCTTGACTACAAGATGAAAACATCTAATTAAAACAACAATTATCAGGCAAATATGACCTATTCTATATGGCCCTTTCCTCCCAGACTTCTTGCAGACATTACAAATTGATCCCAGAAGTCTTCTCCACTGACCCCATTCCTGGTCTCAGAATTATTGTCAAGGCAACACTCTAGACAGTCAGTCTCAACCTGTAGCAAATGAGCTGGCACATCTGACACTCAGAATTCTTTGTGATTCTATCTGCACATCAGTCAAAAGATGAATAAAATTCAAATAATGTATCACGGTCACTTGGAAACAGCTACAGAAGACTACTAAGTATCAAGGTTCTAACTGGTGAGTAAATAAAATCTTCTGAAAATCTGTAAGGCTGAACCAGTTAGATGTATCTGACAACTTGACAATTGCACGTAAGTCTTTGGATACGCCTATGAGGAGTTAGTAGTTAAGGCATGTTCAGAGCAAGCCCGTGACAGATTACATAATAAGCATAGGAAGACCAAGCCCACAGTGGGTGGAGCCATTCCCTAGGAGATGGATAAGATGGAAGGAAGCTGATTCCGTATTTTGTACAAGCTTACAGTCATGTTGGCAAGTAGGAAAGTATGTCCTTCCCTTGGCAATGTGTGGATATGGTATGATTTATTCCCTTGGCACCTGATATTGGTAGGAACTCCCCTGCCATTCTGGGCAAGTGTAACTAAGAATCCATTAGCAAGAATAAACTCCTTGCTCCTCTAAATTATCATATAGGCAAACCAGCAACATACACTTTCCTCAACTACTACTACTATTACTACTACTAATAATAATAGGAATCAAAATCTACTAAAAGCAGAGTTAGAAAAATATAGAAAAGAAGAGGAAATTTCCACTTTCCACTGGACATGGTAAAGAAAGGGAACTATACTTACAATACTCTTTCTCCACGGTCTTAACTTCACCAACAGAAAATACCAGATTTGCCATCCACAGTAGTTCACAGGCCAGGGATCCAAGAACCCTTGGTAAGACCTTCACTGACTTCAAACCTGAAGGCTATGTGCCATCTAACCTTATCTCTGGCCCCTGCATTTTTTCCTAAGTTTTTCTCTCTCTTTGTTAATCTCCAAGTTTTAGCTTTTTTCTTTATTTTACTATCCAAACTATCATGCCATAAACCTGAATTTTTGGTGTGTAGTTCTAAGAATTATAAGTTCTGCAGAGATTTGAGTAACTATCACAATAATCAAGACAGGGGACAGATCTTCTATTTTCCCCCATACTGCCTACAGGGTTCCACTTTCCTTTAACTATGTCTACAACTTTAAAACAACAACAAATCAAACCACTGGAAAAAAATCTGAGGATTAAAAAATGGTTATGTCTTTAATCCTCCAGCACTCATATATTGGACAGAGTGGCACATGCCAGTAACCCAGTATGCAGGGAGTGCAGCCAGGAAGACCAGAAACAGTTCAAGGTCATCCTTGGCTATAAAATGAGTTTGAGGGCAGCCTGTGTTACATGAGGAGACCCTGTTTCAAATAAGTGAAGAAACAAAACTGGCTCTATCTCAGAGTTTGCTAAGCACATAAATGCTCTAGATACAATGTTCATTTGATTCTTGTAAAAAGAAGAAAACCAGCCTTCAAAAAAAAAAAAACAATAGAAAGAATTACTGGGGGGCATTCAGTTGGTAAAAGAGTTTGCTTAAAAATGGGGGGGAACCTCTGAAAAATACAAACAAGATTAATTTTCCATAAAGAGAAATCTAAAACCACAGAGTGGGGTCCATAATAGCATCAAGTACTGCAAACCATAGAGCAAGAGAAGATGTTCCCAATAACTCCCATACCATGGAGGGTGGGGTATGTGGCTCTGAAGTTCCTGCATCAAGGCACGGTGGAGATCGAGAAGGCAACAGATGCCATCACAGCTGGCACTACCATTGCTACCATCACCACTTCACCCTCCCTTTTCTGTCCTCAGATAGCCTAGGGAGTCATGGAGAGGAGACCCTGTGCATCCTAACTATACCCACCCCCCTGTGTGTTAGAACTGGAGGAACCCTCTAGTTAGGAATTTTCATGCCCTTTGAAGATCCAGTCTTTGCCTCTCTGGGGCTCCGCCAAGCCAGGGCTTTATAGAAGGGATTGGCAGCAGTCAGCTCTACTCCAGCAAAGATTGCACGAGACTTGTGTATGTGACAGACGATTGGGACAGAAGTTCCTTTCAGGGACACAGTGTATGTCTGGTTAGGGCATTCCCGGGCCTGACTCCTTTGGGAGTCCTACTCCTAGCAGATTAGAAGGAACCCCGCTCCATCACCCGCGAGAACGTTCACACGCTCCTCCTGTGGGACATCCGGAAGAAAAAAGAGGAGAAACTCTTTGCACACTTTTGACACGGTCCCACTTCATCTGTGCGCCCTGTTAAGGATTAAGACAATTCCTGCTCATGTTTGCTGACGTACATCCAAGATTATCCTGCTAAATCTCCCCAAAACGCCAACAGGGGAAACAAATAAGGATTGTTCTCCAAAGAGATCTATACTTCTGCGATGGTGGGGCCTCTTGGAGAGCCAGCAAGTAGGAAAACAACGCAAAAAGGAAGAAAAACACCTCTTGGAAAGCGGCCTTCGGGCTTCCGTGGGGCCAGAGGCACAGACCTGACGACTGGCCTTCCTACAAGTGACTGAGGCACTGCAGCCAAAGGCAGGAGAGTCAACCAAGACGTATCTGGACAGATGTCTCAGCTTCCCACCAGAGGTGCACGACAGAGCGGGATTGCTGAAGGAACCCAATTTCTTCACAAGAGCGCTGGAAATGGGGGCCTGAGAAACCCCGTGTGGCTGAGCACATACTCAGTAAAGCAGAAGGTTGAGCACCTGGCTGTCTGGACCGTTCTACGCTGTCTGGGTTCCTCTCCTTTCCCTTTCAGCTGACCTCAGAACAAGTCTCATCCTATTTCTTCTATGATTTTTTATGACTTTCCAAGGAAGCAAGGAAAGAGAGGAAAGGGGAGGCTAACCACACCATGCCATGCAGCCCCTCTGTCCAGCCCTTCCACCTCCTCAGCCTTTAACAAGGCCCTGCCTCAGCTCCAGAGGTGGACCCGGGTTTCCTTCAGAGCAACCACATTAGACTGGGTACTCCTCTCAGCAGCATCCACACACAGTGGAGGAAGCTCAGCGATTCAGTCTCTCCCTCTCCCATGCCCTGGATCTACTTAGGAAGAGCCCAGCATGAGACATAGTTTCCTGGGACAGAAGACGGGTTGGCTTGAAGATACTCTTAGAGGTCTAGCCATTTTCCCTTCTCCACTCAAGGTATTGACTAATGAAGATGCTATATTTTCATTAGCATTAAGACTTTCAACTTCCAGCAGTTTTTTTTTTATTTTTCAACAGAATGTCTGAGATGACAAAGCAAGAGGAAATCTTTCTGTATTTCTCTCTCTTTCTCTTTCTCTCTCTATATGTGTATGTGTGACTGTTTATTTTAAAACTACTGTATGTCCTTTAAATTCTGCTTAAACGTGTTCATTTTCTTTATTGTGCAAAGCCAATTGGCAGGAACACAGAATTGGATATAAGAGCTGAAAGTTTAAGGATCTTATTGTAAACACTCCATACTTTTCTTTGACCCGTCTCTAGGATCTGAAGACAGACAATTGCCATAGGGCATTGTGATCTAAAAGTGGCATTAGAAAAAAAAATGTCTTGAGACAATTATGGAGGGGAAAAAAGCATGAATAATACATATGCCCAGAGGACAGAGTCGTGAGAGAACTCATTTCTCCTCAAGATAGGAAAATGAATAGTAATTTGACTAAGTCTAGTAATAAAAGGCTTGTCCTGATGACCATCTATAATGGAAAGAAGTTGGGTTCAGACTCCAAAGCCAGACTCTGGAGTTCAACTCCTTCCAGCAAGTGAAGTTCTGGGAGGTCCCTTAACCGCTCTAAGCTTCTATCTTCCTGTGCATAAGAAAACAGCTGCCTCTTACTGAGCACATATTCCGTGCCATGTTCTGTCTGAAACCGTCTCTATTTCACCTAAGTTGATTTCTTAATGCCCTAAACCTTTCCCTCCTTCTAAGCTATTTCATTTTCACAACTCTAGGAGTAGGTTTCAAAATGGTCCCCATTTTACAGATATTAAACCAGACACAGCAGGCTCATGTAACCCATCATAAGATTGCCTGGCCCGTGGTAAATATCCAATGAATGCTGGTTGTGTTATTAGCATTAAAGAATTTACAGGCCTTCGGCTGGTCAGAAGGACTGACTGAAAACACAGCACAAGAGCATATGCTTCTTAGCTTCTTTCTGGCTATTACTCATTGGTTCTGAAATCTCATGATCATTGGATAGAAGCTGGCTACCTTTTTCTTTTTAATGAGGTCTCTCTCAGTTTACACACAAGTACATGTCTGTGTATCTGCATTTACACACACATGCACACACATACGTTTCCTGCTATACATGCATTTGGGCTTACCATACCAACTCCTACCCTGCCAAGCCATTGAGATGGTCTAGGAGCTAGAAATGCTCTTGTTCACCAAAGGTTGCAGGTAGTCAGTTTGGCTTCATCCTTTGGTGGTCCTGTGGGCTTTTATGAACAAATTTCAGGGCTTCTTTGACTTTAGAAGCCTAAGAGACACTCATCGGGTCTTTTCTCAGCCAGCTTACCTAGAGCAATATTGAACCTTGTGACTTCAGGAATCGCCCAAGTGTTGCTACCCTGCTTCCACAATGGGTCATGTTTATTGACATCCCTTGGACCTGTCCATGATGCCATGAACCCTGTGGTTTAATACCAAGGAACTAACACTGACAGGAAATGTCGCATACATTCATTTTAATGAAAGCAGGAGGAGAACCTGGCAGACACCTCAATAGACCCATCATCATAGAAGTCTGGACTTCCCAGAGGCCATCCTGCCAAGAGTCCTAGAGCTGAAGGATCTTCGCCAGAGTTTAAGTTTGTCTTCAATATATCTCAGTCTCTCTGACCTACTTCATCATCTAGAAAATCAAAATAGGTGCATTTCTTCTTTTGGCTGCCTGGTATTTTCCCTAGTAGGAAGAGGATCTCTAAGCATGCAGGGGGCAGGAGAAGAGGGTTGACAGACATCAGGATTGTCAAAGAAGGTCTAATCATGAACCTTAAGAAAAGGCATGATGTTTCCCTAAGTGAAAAGAAAAATGTCAGACTCCAGTGGTTGCTGTCCTTAATGAGAAAGCATAGAAACCACTCGGGTCATGAATTCTTTCCAGAATGTTCTCTGTAAGCATACATAAAACACCAGGCTTTAAACATTAAATCTTTTCTTCTGTGCCCTGGCTCTTTGACCCGGACAGATGGACTGCAGAGCCGGGCATATGTCTGGACCTTTAGGCATGGGAACAGTGCTGGGTTTCCGGCACCATCTGGTTTCACCAAGTAATCAGAAGAAATGAGATGAACACCTCGAGGAAAAGACCCTAGGACTCAGGCTTTCCTTCCTCCAAGGAGGATCAAACACCGAAGACTGTTCCTTTTCAAGTTTTATGAATCCGGGTTCATCATTTCCACCACACCATTAGTCATTTCCTATTTCTGAAGGCCTGGCAGCCGTCACTGAGCATCAGGAAGTAAATGGCAAGATAACTGTGCCACCTGGGTGCCGTATTGACAGTTACCCACAGCCACATCTGGGTAAGAGGCTAATGTGCTTTTTCGAAAGGCAAACCATTTAGAAGCACAGCCTGGTTTTTTGATCTCTTGCTAAATACTTTTATCCACATCATCTCTCCATCTGTTCCTGAGAGACATCATGGGAGCCCGCTACTTTGAAAAGAAAGCAGCTAAAGCCACAACAGAAAATCCCCCTACAACCCTGGAGCAGGGTGAGCTCTTTAACCCCTCCAAGGAAAAGACAAGAGGTCTCTGTGTCTAGCCTGGAAAACTCTGGGAGATGACGTTTAAGGAAGAGTGGAAAGTGACAGAATGATATCTATAATGACCCTCTTTTAAAGACACATAGAGGCCATATGATTTATAAAGATTCAAGAGCTGCCTAGTAAGAGCAATTCCATGAGGGTTTCCCACAGTCCATTACGGCCAAGGAGTTCTTAATCTCCCAGTTTCCTAAGTTCTAAGAATCTCTCTGATAAAACCCTCAAGGAACTAAGTTTGTGATTGACAGGGTGCTGGAAGAGTCCTGTCTCCCATACAGATCCAAATGCTTGAGGACATGAGCTTTCACTCGGGGTCAAAACGGACGGTGGACAACAATGTGTAACAGCTCTGTGGCTCGGAACCTGGCTGGAAACTCTACCACTCACCTTTCCCAGGAGCTGGACCAGAGTCAGAAGACCCCCAAAGCCTCTAATCTGGTACTCCTCACTGGCAACTTCTTGTGGCTATCAGGTCACATGGGGATATTTTATAGTGTGTGTGTGTGTGTGTGTGTGTGTGTGTGTGTGTGTGTGTAGGACAGAGGACAGTCATTCCTTGACTTCTGAGACAAGGTCTCTTACCAACCTGAACTCATTGGTTAGAGGAGGGAAGCTGGTCAGCAAACCCCAGGGATCTGCTGACCGCTACCTCCCCAACATTGGGATGAGGATCATGTGCCGTTATGCCTCCCCACCCACACTTCAAAAAAACCCACCAACAAAACATGAGTTCTGAGAACCAAATTTAGGTCCTCCTGCTTGTACAGCAAGCACTTTAATGACTGAATTATCTTCCCAGCATGGGGATATTTTAATTTTTAAAAGACGAACCTCTTAACCTGCAGAACCTGGTCCCTGAGTAATGGCTAAATAAGGATAAGCACTTGGCAACAGCTAGATAGTGACATCCCCACATCACAAAGAAGGAAGTCAATGCCCAAACATGCCGCAGCTCCCATAGAGGAAAGAAAGTTGAACAGAGCAAGTTAAGGACAGCGCAGAATTCTTTCCCACTGCCTTTCTAAACACAGAGCTTTATTTTTCTTGGAGAACTACAACACTGCATGACGTTCTACATATTAAAAATTAGTAGGACAAGGAGTCACGTGCCCAGATATTCACCCCTGCTTAGCAGACCACCAAAAAAAAAGTGTGACTTCAAGAGACACAGTTATCAATGATGGAATGGAAAAGTTGGAGGAAAATGAATGGCTTTTTCTTTTTTTTTCTGCAAGTTGGCACTGGTCACTGGTATAGTCTACCACTCTCAAAATGTTAAAAATATATATCTGCAACCCACCCTACAATGTTTTAAAGTGCCCGCTATTCACATTTGGCCTTTTTTAAGCTCTCAGAAGCTTATTAGGTATAACTAAAACTACTCACGTTACGGTCAAGAATTAGAACTTTTCTTTTTAACTTTGAGTAAACATCCCATATGTACACACATGCATACTAACTATTAGCCCGGGCTTTAGACTGATTTTAAATCCTGAGATTTGACTCTGATTTTACCCCCTTTACATTTCATGTGTAGTCAGCAATTTATCCATTAACCACATGTCAAAGTATTAGGAAAGAGTTGGATTTCTAATTTAGATAATTATAATGCCACCTCGTCTTAAAGTGTGTTATCCTAAAATCTGTTTCTTCCATCAAAAGCTACATTGAAACTGGAAGAGTGATACTCATGTTGATATAGCACACTGATTGTCAGGAGGTCCTTAATTTCCTTTCTTTCTCTAAAAATACGAGAAAAGAAGGGGGCAGATATGCACATGCATGATGTGGTACATGGGTAGAGCTCAGGGGGTAACTTTTGGAGGTCATTTCTTGCTTTCCACCATGTGAGCTTCTAGCGACAGAACTCGGTTACCAGGCTTTCACGCAGATACCTCACCCACTGAGCTGTCTCGCCACCCCCTGCATTTCCTTTCTCTCATGAAATCCTCATCTGCCCTATAGTTTCCGCATTCATATTCCCTCAAGAAGCCGTGTACTGATGACTAACCCTCCTGTCTATTGAGAAGTAAGTCTGTCTCCTTCCAAGGAGTCAAGAGCAGTTCAGTTCTCTCCATAAACCAATCCTAATGAGGTTAGCACAGGAAAAGGATCGTCTAACAGATCCTGATACCGACACTGTTCAGTCCCAAGGCCGCTAAATAACTGTTAGAGTCACTAAGGGCTTTTTGCTCCCTAGCTCCCAAACCTCCCACCCTAGCCCACACATCCTCCGCGTTGCTGTGGTAGCTGAAACCAGTGTCGATTTTTATCTGTGTGGCAACCTCATGCTCTTGCAGGTTCCAAACTGATCAAGTGGCCTTCAAAAATGCAACCACGTCTTCTTAAAAAGGTCGAGTCAAACACTGTGCTATGGAGACAGAAAACAATCTCTTATCATGTCGGAAGTAATACTTGTGGTTCTCTAACGCAAGGGTAATCATATCATACACTTTATCTGTGAGTGGCTTTTTCCTTCCAGGGGTAGGAATAGAAACTTCTGCATAATGAGAGCTATTGAAACTCCAGCAAGCAGACCTCTGGCTTTGGCGACATGCCATTCCTGAGCATAAGCATGTAATCATCTGAAAAAGCGCAGCATGGCAGAAAACAGGTAGAAGTCGTTTCTGGAAATATTGTGCAAAAAAGGACCAATTTTATAATGGGACAGTTTGAGTTAGAGGTTAGGGGCATGTGTGGCTGACAAGAGCTTGTGTGGTCACTCAGGGGACTGAGCCCAGGAAATACCAACCCCCCCACACACACACAAGGCACTTGCTACATCCCAAGATAAAGGCCTGTGCTATCTGATCTGCAGAGTTCCTTTGACTGATATTGCAGCTATCAGCCCCCACATCAAAACACGTGCTTGATCAGATTCTAAGCACCAAAGGACTCTATTAAAATAAAATGATAGGCTGGGGAGATAGCTCTGGGGTAAAAACCCTTGCTTCACAAGCAAAAGGACCTGAATTCACATTCCCAGCTTCTATATAAAAGTGCTGGGTGGAAATAGCGATGGTCCTGGAAGACCCTGTGAGATACCAGAATGAAGGAATAAGAAGGTAGAACAATCCAGGATGATTCCTGTTGTCACCCTTGAGCCTCCACAGGCACACTCCCTCAAAGGCCCTCATGTACATGCATACACACACACACACACACACACACACACACACACACACACACATACATACATAAAATTAAATAAAATGCCAAATGGCATCACTTGTTGAGAATGACTACCCAATCACAGTGTCTGCAGGACTCATCAGTCACGTAAACAGCACAGCACTAGGAGTGCACATTAGCCAAGGGTCCCATAGGATCACACCCTCCAGGAAGGAACTACCACCATCTATAACAGCAAACTTTCAAGGGAGAAGAAGAAAACGAGGTTGCCTTTCACACAAGGGAGAAATTTCTCTCTTTGCTGATCAAAACGGAAAACTGAAGCACACTGCCAAGTGCCCTGTGAGCTTGGTAAATACTGGTCACATATTGGGGGATCACTGAAGAACTATAAATCTAGTTTGTCCTTATGCCTGCCTCAGCATGAGTCCCAGCCACTGCTTGCCCAGTGCCATAGATCTGTCTCTTACTGCAACTGTGCAATGTGTACAGAGTACAAATGGATTAAATGAGCCCCACTGGCCTCTGCCTATAGCTTGCAAACTAAGGTCACCTAAGAAGAGAATAGGTGTTTATAATACCTATGACAATGTGGTCGTCTTCATAGCTCTTTCGCTGGTCTAGCACCTTTGTGTTTCTGTAATGTAAATACATTACGTGCAATGCAAAGATAACAAAATGACTTGTTCTGCTTCTGAAGAGAATTGCGAGGATCGAATTTGTACATATTGGGTTATGTTAAAGCACATAGTCTCCAGTGAAACCCAGAATGAGTATTTGGGATATTTTCGCTAAGATTTCTCTAATAGATTTCTACTTGATAGAAAATATCACCTTATTTGGTCACCGATTATTAAATTATATGCAAGCTGAGAAACCAGACCATTGAAACACACACAAAGGATAGGAATTGGAAGGTAATTGAAATCAGCTGTGGTCAACCTCCCCCCCCTCCCCAACTAAATAAGCAAACACTCTAAAATACATTAGAAGGTTAGATGAAAGGCAGGACTTCTTGAGGACAAAGTTGCTAAACCACACAGCGAATGTTCTGAATTTCTCTTCCCTGGAAACTCTCAAACTAGGCTGCCTCTGAGGGTTTCACATTTTTGTCTGAGGCTTGAGGAGTTGCTTCTAGAGCGCTTGCTGAAGTCTCTCCCTAGGGAAAGGTCTTCATGCGCAGAAACACCTGCACACTGAAGAATTCACAGACACGCCAAAGAGAGGAGGCCATGATGTTTCACATCAAAAACATCAAATACACCTATTTCTCTCTTTATCATTGAATGGTTTCAATGACAAATTTAAGCATGACATAAGGCAAGGCTGGTGGGGAAAAAAAAAACAGTACCACTAAGATCTCTGATCTACAGAGAAATCCAAACGGCTAAGAGGGTCTGGAAAATAGACGTTATTTGTTCCTAAATCCTGTCTCTTTGCTTTGGAGCAATTTCTTAAGAAAGAAGCTGCTTCCTTCCCTCACCATATAAAAATGATCCCTGAAGTTATTTATAGTGTTCATGGCCGGGAGGCATCACTCGGTTCCCCCACCACAAGCCCAACCATGTGTTACTATATTAAAAAATGTGAAAAAGTAATTATGGGGTATGGGAGCCAGTGTCTGCAGACGCAACCTGCCAAAGAGGAAGTGACAGGAAACTTACGCTCCTTTCTGCCGGTGCAAGCACTGCCCAGGCTGAGGCTCAGAAACAATCTGTTCCAAGAAATAAGAGAGGAGCCTGCCCTGGTGAATCAGAAATACCCCTGTTTTGGAATGTAGAGTAAACTGGTTTCCATTCCCAGGTCCCCTTGACTGGTCAAACTTTCCAGTCACATGGAGAGACGGCTGGAGACGTCCTTCTCAGCAGCTCAGCCCCCTGCCTTCTTCAACTCCCACCAAAGAGACTGACAGAATCATGGAAGGTTCTGGACACTGGAGAGAGTCTGAGACCATTGAAACTGGCCGCCACTTTTAGATGGTGATTTCTTTCACCTTGTCCTAAATCTAGCTTTGCGGTTACACTGCCCTTCCCCCCTCCATGGTCTGGGCCCTGGGGAAGGAAATGGCTCATTTACTGATTTAAGGCAGTTATCTGCAGAATCAGGCTCTTCCAGACCCCCCTCCTGCAAAGAGGGGCTCCAACCCCATCAGATACAATTGCTTTCTACCTCTGGATGCAGAGACGGAGAAGAAAAGGAATATCTGCCCAGGAGGCAAGAAATTCATCAGGAAAGAAGCCTACATTCCACCCGAAGTATTCCCAAGAGGTCCGGACAAAGGGAAGTTACCAAGAGAAATTACATTTCCTCCTCAGAACCTCCCTTTGCCTCTGGTCTAAGCTACAAAAGAACTTTCCTTCTGATGTGTCAGGAACAACAATCACAAAACAAGTGCCTGAACTCTAGAAGCTTCATGAATTCCTTCTACCTCAGAAGGAGTAGTCAGCTCAGCTCTTGAGTTCAGTGTGACTCCTTACATGACTTCAGATCGAAGGAGCCAGAATTCTCCCAGGTAAGAAGTGGCTTCTAAAAACCGACTTGGAAAATTCTTTTTCCAATAAAATATTTAAAGAAAGGAGCCAGAGATGGCTGGGAGGGCAGAGTCACGTGGAGTTCAGGAAAATTCCCTTAACTATCTCTCTAATAAAACTAAACAAATCACATTAATCTGTTTCCCTGGTAAGGTAATAGTCTGTGAGCGTTTTATATTATATCTACACCAGCTACACTTGAGCTTCTAGTGTACATGCTGTGGTTTCAAAATATGAGAGAATGTTGATGCCCAAAGTTCACTAAATCTTCCCCTGTCTGCTTTTCAACTCTGGACAACAGCAGACACAGTTTGGTGGTCAACTGACACGACTAAAAAGAAACTCTTTAAAAAAAAAAAATCAGAGAAAATAGTCTTCCAATCAGATGCCTTTGAGATGCCCCATTAACCTCCCACAGAGGTGAAGACTCCCATTAGCTCATTATTCCAGCCCATCCCTTCCATCCCTTCCCCTTTAAGTCCTACATCTTCACCGCAGTGCCACCTGCTGGCTATAGGAAGCATTTCATGGTTCTCAGGTCTCCATTCCTAAATCCAGCTAAGTCCATCAGTGACTTCTAAAAAAGTCAAGGGGGCTTACCCCTTAAAATTAGTGGAAGAATCCATGAGATGAACAAGACATCAATCTGTGATGGCTTAGCATGGCCAATACACTCCCCTGAGGCAACAATCTGACTATTTCAAGGTAATGTGTGTGTGTGTGTGTGTGTGTGTGTGTGTGTGTGTGTGTGTGCATGTCCCTACAGGGCTTGAATTACAGGCCTAGGCCATTTCCACCTGGAATTTTTACATGGTATCTGGGAATCCAAACTTAGATTCTTTTGCTTGTGAGGCAAGGCTTAATCCCTGAGCCATCTCCTCAGCCCGAACAAGAAACAAACTTAACTGTTGTAAATTTCCTTCATGGAGGTTAGCAATAACTCTCCGGCAAAAATACCAAAAAGTTATCAGCTATACTAGATGCCTTAAGAAGCTCCCAAAAGTCCACATTTCCTTGCACCATCATCATGGACTTCTCGCCTTTCTGAAGTGTCTCCAACTTTGAGAAGAGATGAAGCCCGCCGTCATAATTGGTTAAACCTGAACAAAGCATTAGCCTAGACCCTTGACTTTGATTCTTAGCCCTCCTACTCCATCAAAAGTGGTGTCTCTCCCCAGGCCTGAGCCTTCAGGCCAGACAGACAGGGAGCTGCAGGCACCAAAACACTGACAAGCACAGGTGAATGTGGTGCCCCTCCTTCCCGGGCTTAACTTTTCAGGTGACTCAACTATCCCCCTTTTGTATCTCAAGAGTGAAGGGGCAAAGGATAAGACAGAACACAAGTTTTAGAATGCATAACTAATGAAGATGGACCAGGACAATCGATAAGCTTCATTGTGAGACAAAGCAGCACACAAAGTGACTCGTGTTTCCAAACAATCTCCTGGGGTCAAGCCTAACATAAGGTCATTATCTCAGGTGAGGAGTAAGCAAACTAAGACACCCAAATGTTGTTACTAGTTCTACATTAATTACATATCACCAATATACTGACATGGCATTAGAATAAGGTATTGCAAGAAGTTCTACATTGTAAATGCAAAGCAGAAACTGTGCCTGTGTTACAAAGCTCCACAACCTTGGAAGGGCATTGGATCAACCTGAGAGAGTTTGTATCAGAGCAGACGTCTTTAGAAATGCATATTGCCTTCCAAAATATCTGCAAGGTTTAGATTTTAGCCAATAATTTTCTAAAAGAAATTTCTGTATTTATCAGTTGCACACTTTAGATTTGGGATAGATAGATTTCCTTTCTCTCTTCATCCCCACTCAAGTAAAGGCTAACCACAAAAATTGCAAAGGATAGCATTCACTATGTCAGCCTTTGGCTCAGCCCTGGCATTTCCTCTCGTTTTAATTTTGTTGGCATTTGCTCTCTCTCCCCTGTCTAAAAGTATAGACCATCCATGTTCCTACCTCCCATCCAATTCAGAAACTATCCCATTCTACTTCCTTATGAAAGGTATAGGAATTTCAAAATACTTTCTATCGTGCTGTCAAAACTCCAAGCAGTCCTTCACTAAGGCGATGCAAGTGATCTTTCCACTGGTACAAAGAAGGATAAGCATTCTCTCCATCTTGTCAGACCAGTCCCCTCCTGGAGGATATTTTCTACTCATCTCAAACATTTGTATATATTCATGGTATTCAGATGATTCTGGGAATAGTGAATCAAAAAAATAGCAGCAGTGGTTACCAGAAAACAGAACTTAGCTCCCCCCACCCTTTAAAGGCAACAATGCCCTGGGATTGGAGAGGGAAGGCGAGAAGTCTTTCGTTTCTTCCTATGTTGGTAGAAAGAAGTCAGTGAAGTCCATGGTAGAGCTGGATCGGGTCAAGTAGTACATTCCACTGCTGGGCAGTGGTACGGCAGGGACGCTGCTTCCAGAACATGTTCCCAGCGCCAGCATTTGTTCCCTTCACAAGGGATACCCTTCGCAACCGAGGAAGACCTTGGTAACAGCACACTTAGCACTCAGCAGTTATTTGACCTATTTTACTAATGTGTTTGGGAAGGAGGTTAATTAACACTGGATGGCTAGATCCTTCAGCTTAATTTTTTCCAACAGCCCTGCTCATAAAAAGGAAAAATGGAGTATGTATTGAAGGAAGCAAGCAATTAAGTTGCACAAATAGTGAGCTCATTGAACTGCAGCTGACTTCTATCATGTCAAAGAACAACTAAACACAGAAGCAATAAAAAGATTGTTGCCCCGACCACCACTGAGAACCGACCGGCAATAAAGATGAATAGCTTCCTACTTGAAGATTACTGATTAAAGCTCTTTGGAAACCAAATGTTACGCATAGGCATAAATGGAGCAAAATATTTTAATGCGTGTTTGGCGGGTTCAGAAACATTTTATAGTCAATTTTAAATGAAGGTTCATACAACAACAGTAAACTCCACTTAAAACAGCCTTTCCCAGTGCTGTTGTTGCAAGTGGACTGCCTGGCTTCTTGGGAAGGTTTGAATCACGCTGGGGAATAGAAGTCTCACACCAAACAGTAGGGGGGCAGGGGGCACATGGGGAGTGGAATTCCACAGGATTGGATCCTCTGAAATCAAACCCAGGAGTAGAGCCCAAGACACCCATTTAGATAGCTGTGACCCTTGAAGCAAGTAAACACACTCCCTGCAGCCCTAAGCAGGCAACCCCTCTCTCCCAGCAAAATCTCTCCTCTTTCCACCTCCCAGAGCTCCCAAAGGTCAAGATTTAGCCCAAGCTGCCCTTCAAGAAAGTGAAATGGCCTCTAGGAGTTCAACACAGGTTGGCATTAGAACCAGCTCCCAGGACTATCCATGTCAGTGAGGTGAACCAGTCACGGCTTCACCAGGAAAATGTGACTGATGGAGGACTCCACTTACAAGTGTTCTTAGAAGTATCTGGAACATGGGTCCTGTTGAACACTGGACCCCAGCACTTAACCTGCTGCCTCTGGAAAAGTTGCCATGAGATGTTATGAAGGACAAAAAATGAGGGGAGAACTTTGCCTGGAGACTGTTTATCACCTAACACTCAAAACTTAAATAAATTTTATTTTTTCCCTTGGACACACGTGCTCATGTGTGTGTGTGATGTGTGGTGTGTGTGTGTGTGTGTGTGTGTGTGTGTGTGTGTGTGTGATATGTGGTGTGTGTGTATGATGTGTGTATGTGGTAAGAGGGTACTTGAGTGTGGGGGGCTGGAGGCCAAGAGTGACAGCTTGAACTGCTCCACCTTTCTTTTTTTTTTTATTAAAAATTTAATTATACATTTTAAAATTTTTTACCAGTTCCCTCCCTCCCCCCTCCTCCCCCTCCCCCTCCCCCAATGCCTCCCCCCCAATTCCCAGAGAGTCCTTTATTGTGTACGCCTAACTCTCCACTGGGTCCTCCTCTCCGATGACATATAAGGACCCAGTGGCCTTTCCATAAGCCCTTTCTCTTGTTCCCCTTAAGCATAAGATCACTACTATGGCTGTCAATCCCTTGCCTCCAGGGGTCTCGGTGCCCTTAACAGATGCTAGACTTTATGAGGGCAACAGTGCGCTGGACATTGCGCAGGGCATGCAAAGTCCCATTATGATTGCTTTGGCCCCAACTATTGTTGAGAATCTTGCAAATCGTTGCTCCTCCCATCCTTTTGCTCTTACAATCTTACCGCCCCCTCTTCCGCAAATGTCCCTGAGCTCCAGGATGGGGAGAGATTAGGCTGTCCTAGTTCTATGTGATTGATATAGAGTCTCTGAAGTTCTGGATTGTGGTTTGTTGATTTTCTTTTGCAGTTTTGCTGCTCCTGCAATTCCCTTCACTCCATTCTGCTGGGCACTGTATGTCACCCCCTGGCCAGAGACAAAAAGCTGTTAAACTGGAGTCTTGTTGTAATGCTCCACCTTTCTTTAGAAGATTTATTTTCCCTACACCATTCTGACTGTGATCATCAAAGGAATTAAAAATGCAGAAATGGTTTTTGTGCCATGGCTTGGGCCAAAATTGGAAAGGAAACATACCACTTCTTAGTTTTCATGTGATAAGTGGGATTCCCAAATGACCTGAGTAATCTTGATGCCAACATAAGGAAAGGACATCCAAATCCCTCAAGTGATGTAGATCTAGTTGCTTATTCATCATCACACATGTCTTCCCCCAGAGATACACAGATGGATTTACCACTCACAATTTAAAAAAAAAATTATTTGGGAAATTTTAAAATATAGTTTTATAAAATACTTTCTTCATTTAGACAGAAAGAAAAAGAAACACAGAGGAGGAAGAGAGAGACAGAGATACACAGAGAGAGATATATAGAGTCAGAGAAAGAGAGAACAGTTTTTGCACATGGAGGCCAGAAGACAACTTGAGGAGGTTGGCTCTCTCCTTCCACCAGGCGAGCTCCAGAATTGAACCCCGGTCACCAGGTTTTCACCTTTACTCTCTGGGCCTCCTCCCCCTCCCCCTCTGTCCCATTTGGAGAATTCTAATTCAAGCCAAGTTCACACCTTGAGCCACAGAACAGCTTCACACTTCATGAGATGAGAAGCAGAGACTGTGAATTTTTGTAATGCTTCTCCTTGCCACTTTTCAAGAGAACTTGTCATTAGCTATGGGGTAGGAAAATGTAATCTAAAAGCCAGAAAAGACTCTATTTATATAAATCTCATCTCATGTGCATGAGGAAATCGCAGGGACATAGCACCTTCCTTCCACTTATATCTCTCCATCTTGAAGCCTTGTGTAGGTTTGAATCACCAGACTCTACATAAACTAATATTGCACACTCGAATTCTAGAATTGGGATGAATTGGACAGCATGGGAAGGGGGATGGAAGAAGTAGCAATTCAGAGATGGGAACCATCTGCTTTCTGGAAAGCCCTCCCACCTTAGACTCACTATCCAAACTCCCCAGGCCAAAATACCTCAGTCCCCCTGCATTCATACAGTAAGAAAAAATGCCTAGGAAAGCCCACGGTTTCCTTCTACATGGAAAGGAAGAAACAGCAGGGGTAGCAGACATCTACAGGCAGTCAGCACTTCCTCGGGGGCTGGTGTCCATTTCCACCCACTGGGATGGGATTGGCAACTTCATAACCAGCGGCAGGAGAGTTGTGATCCAAGAATCCATTTTGGCTCCAATTCTACCTTTATAAAAACCAGTTGTGTCTAACTCTGAGAATACAATATACATTTCAAACGCCTCGTCTTCAAGCATGTAGTCAGAGGGAGAGAAGTCAGGCAGAAGTTAAGCGTCTGTCTTAAGTAAGGCTCAAGATGTGCCTCACAGACATCTTGAGATGACAGCAGATTAGAAAGGCAATAGAGACCGGGGAGATCACACACTGCTTCTCCTTTGACTCTCCAAGCAAAGCCAGCGCTCTCGATGGAAACCCATTAGGGCACTAGTCTAATGATGAAATCCTGATAGGAGGTCTGCCATACTGGTTCCTTGTAAACAGAAATGGTGTGTATTTTCAAAACATGAAAACTGTCCATTTAAAAACTCACTGTCCTTTCAAGCTTCCTTTGGAAGTTTCTCTTCAACTTCCATTGACAAACACTTGGGAGTTGGAACTTCAGAGCTGTTTGTGATTCTCCTGTGAATCTTACCATGTCCCACTCTAGAGTCAGAATGTCTCCAAGATTATTTTCTCGCTACTGCCTTTCTTATCGACACCCTCCCCCAGGTCTCTGCACCTGGATTATCACTGCAATAAGTCTGTCAATGGGGCTTCTGCCACATTTTCTCTGCTATAAGTCACCTCAATAACTACAGACTCTTCCTTTACTGGAACATGTCAGGAGCTTTTATACTTCTAGAACGTTGCACCTTTCCTTCATCAGTCCAATGTTTCACTTCTCCTTAAATTAGAATTAGAATTAAAATAGAATTAGAATTCAAATGTGAAGGATGACAAAATAGACCGTTCCCTCCTCAGGATATGGTAACATTTGCTTAGCTTTTTATTAGCATATTTGTCCCTGTGGGATTTGTATGCATAATTATATATAATCTCATCTCCTGCTAAAAGAAAGTCTGCTGTTGACTTCCCTATAAATGGTCCTGAACACTTAACATGGTGTGGTGAAAGACACAGACAATTCATAAATGCTTATTACATTGAACCGATCAGTAGAGAAATTGGAAATTTTCACCAAAAGCTGACCACTGATGAAAGACCAAGATGAGAATCAGAATCAAGAAAGACAGAAGGAAAAAAAGAATCCAGTAAATGCTTCCCAAATGGAGGCCCATGAATAAATCTTTTATAAAAGACCAGAGATAGCCTAATCCATTGCATCTCAACACTGTCATATCATATATTCTTGAAAAGGATTGATTGTGATTGAGAACTGCTACCTTATTCAGATGGAGAATTTGCCCCTTCACCAACAGTAGGAGCCTAAATACTGCACTTGAAAGGGTTCTTTCTGAAATCATCACATACGTATCACAATAAAAATTATGTATTTATAATTATAGAAATATAAACATATAAGACATTACTCTATTCCAATATGTCCACACAAAGAAATCTAATGATGTTCTAATAAAACAAATATTTGCTTCTCTTTTTTTTTTTTTCCAATGGAGAGAAAAAGCCAGAAGCTAAATCTATCTCTTTGGTCTTATTGGCATTAAGTAATCAAAATCTCTGCTACTCAGGAACCTGAGACAGGCTCGTTGCATCTCTCCTCAAACTTGCCTGGAATTTTTAAATGCGAACTTCAAGAAGAAGATCATAATTTCCCAACATCTCTTCACACAGGCTTGTCTCTCAAGCTAAAACTTTTCTGAGTCAAGCCTTCCTGCAATGAATCACATGAAGAAACGAATCTCTTAATTGCACCATGTAAGCTAAACGGTAAGCCATGACCTCATCACCCGGGACGTAATAAAAGGGCAGAGACACCCTAGCACTTCACCAGCATCTTAATTCCTGCACTGCTCTGGCTTATTATGAAGCAGGCCTGTGTGAAGGAAGACATTTTAAAAACCACTTTTATCTCCTTAGGTTTGGAGGGCTCACAGCCACATGGCACTGAAGCTAGAAGCCCAAACTCTGCAAGAACTAAGCAGGAGACTCAATGCCTTCACTTGAGAAGAGAGAAACCCAGTCATGAAAATGACACATGGATTCAAAATGAGCCAAGAGCACAAGGACCTCAAAGGACACAATATCCCTCACAATGAAAAGAAAACCAAGAGCTGGACAGAGAGAATAATGCCCCTGCCAGACCAGAGAAGAAACAAGTTATGGATGTAACTGGGCTTGGGAAGGAACAAAGGAGAGGCACAGTTTGCACCTCTCATATGACATATCATATTTTACGAGTCTTTTTTTTATTATGAAGTCCTGTCTGGTAATGACTGGTAGCATTCTTATTTGGTATCAGCAGCATGAGTCACACCCCTTCTGTATGTGGATGGTATAAAGTACATCCCATATGAACACAAATTATCTACTCTGGAACTAATATTGATTTAAAAAATTGTCCCTAAAGTGATAGTTTAATGAATTCTTTTCATAATTTTCTAAGAAAGTTTATCTCTATATATGAAACACCTACATGTAATTCCAAAGTGAGAGTGAACACAATAGCCTGTTAAAAATCCAAAATGTGGTTGTGCTTGTGCCATTGAGGTGAACTTTGCTATTTTGACTTATTTGGGAGGGTGGCAGTTGTTTCCAACATATCAGAAGTACAGACAGATAGCTCCAACAGTGTTTTGATGGTACCAACCTGGACCATTTGTGGACACGTAGTTCTACTCATTCAAAGGTGTATACATGGTGAACAGGTTGGAAATGCCCTGAGTAAACAGGCTGGTTTGCACTCCCATTGCTTATTATGATCAAACTCCAATGATTGCTTCTGTCCCAAGTGTCCCAGTGAGACCTGAACCCCTTCCTTCAGGTTGAGTTCACAGTAGGAAGATGCAGAATCAAAAATGTTCCTGGAAGTTCACAGTCCTGCATTCATGATGTCACCCTACAGAGCTAAACAGACCCCAGAACTTTGGTTTGGCCATCCGGAAAAATGGAATATTAACATTTACTCAGGGCTTTGAGATTCCTTAGCTATTCTACACAGAGACACTTGGGGGAAATTAGGCGCATAGCGCAGAAGAACTGTTCAGGAGCATGGGCAGCAGGGACCCACTCCCAGAAGATTCTGCATTTGTGGTGAGGGTAAAATCCTTTTAGTGACTGTCAACCTAAAGTTGCAGCTTTATACTTAATGTGGACTTTAAATTATTAAAACTAAGAAAAAGACCTTATTTACAGTGACATATATTATTTTATCATAGCATTTCTGCAGGAAAAGAATGAACGGAGAAGAAAAGCCCGTTATAAAATTTTACCCGAGTGTCTTAAAGGGGCCATTCTTAGGAACAGTCTGACACCTTTAAAGGTAAACAGCATTGTCTCAGTCAGTTACAAAGAATATAAGCTCCACACAGTTGGTGGAGCTATGATATACACACATATGTATCCACGTGTGTCTACCTATGTACATACTGTGTGTGAGCCAAGTATATAAACATGAGACCTTCCTTTGTTCTGACACACTTTCACTATTAAAAAGCAAGGCAAGAAAGGGGAAGCAGCATTTCACTTCTGGGGTCTCCTTCTGGAAAGAAAAGTCTTCTCTACAAAGATGGACAAGAGATGGAAAAGCAGGTGTGTGTTTGCAAATTTTTTTCCAAGAATTATTTGAATTCCCCAACTTAAAAATGGCATATTTAGAAAGTTAAAAAAAAGAAAAAGAAAAACTATTGTTTCGTTGGGGAGAGGGGCAGAGCCTGAGCCCAAGGCCTTGTGCGGGCTCGAGGGTGAGAATCGGAACCATTCCTCCCCCACCCCCAACCTCCGGGACACTTCCAGCTTTACCACAACATCGATTGAGATGTCTAGAGGGGTGTTAAAGCGAGAAAACAAGATAATGCATTCAAGACCATGGTCATAATCCATGAGATCATGTTGACGCTTGCATAGGAAACTTTGTCATCAAATTTTAAGTACAGTAAAGGGAGAAACTGTATGTGCATATAAACACTCAGGGACTAAGGCTTTCTTGCTTCTCCTTCTGTTTTCACTGTTTACAAAGCAACCTGGATCAGCCCTATTTTATCTCTGCAGCTGTGCTTGCTGACTTGGTGTTTAGATCGAGTTTTGATACCTACCTCTTTTACTGGCCAGGCAAAGGCAGCTGGTTCAGAGAGGCTAGCATCCGGGAGAGAAGACTTACAGGGTTTATCAAGTCATCCGGAGGCCCTGCTGGTCTCATCCTTTGTAAACAATAAGACATGTCAGCATCCCTGGTTGCCATCACTGCTGACAGTTCTGTAGAGACCAGTAAGTGTTGAATTCTTTAAAGCAGGATCGCACCCGGTGAGAGAAATGATAGTGTAAGATGAGGGAGACTCCACGGACATCTGAGTACCTTGGGAAAAGAGACGAATTGAGGCTTTTCACTCAGCAACCTAATGGAAACTGCACAAATAGTCTTGCATTTAATATATAGTTTTCACCAATCCAGGCTTCTTTCGTTAGGCACAATTTTAGCCTGTATAGAAAAAGAAGTAGATATAAAGCAGTGATTTCTCATTGAGAAGCAAACTTCAGGTGAAGGATGCTTGTGAAAAAATATAGATCGGTAAATTTCCCCTGCTCAACCATGTTGTAGCTTTAATTCCCTAGACCACAAAACTTGATGTAAAACTTGATGCAAAAGAACAGAACTAAATTTGCCCATCCAGGATAGCCAGGAATGTAAACAAAACACCAAGAATAAAGTACAAATCTTTAAGGAATATTGAATGAGAAATGGTGGCAAAAGAAAGAGTTGAACATAAATTTCATAAGTAGCATCAAGTTAGTTAGTGCCTGAAGACTCATGACTGTGCCCTGATTTTTCTTTTAAAAAATGCAGATTTTGAACCATAAGCCATTTATGTGAGTTAACTGGATAAAAAAAATCAAAAAAACAGTTTATTCTGACATAAGACCTCTTAAATGTACACAATGAGGGTCAGATTCTTTTCATGGAAACTGATGATGTATAAATTAGAGTAAACTCCATATCTTGCTCTAAGCATTGCATTTATGAGAGCAACTGATAATATTTAAGATTAATTCTGCTAGGGCACTCACGCTACAGATGCAAAAGTTAATGTTTCAGAGGGAAGGAAAATGTCTCCGGTCAGGATTTAGATTTTCTTTTCTTAGGATGGTTCCTGAATGTGTTTCCTTCATTGGATGAACAAAATGTCTTACGCCCACTTGTAAAATATTAAGCTCCAAAATTTCATCCTTTTAATATCGAATCCATCTCTGAAGTAAGGACCATCTAAAACAAAACAAAACAAAAAACAGGGTTACACTCTAACATCCCATTAATCTAGCAGTACAGTGTTTAACTTGGACTCCTCTTCAGTCTCCTTGGCTGAAACAACCAAACCATTATCTTACCCAGCTACAAGTTAGGCTCAGAGACCCGGAGTCTGTAAACCACACAATACAGAAAACAATTTAAGAAAGAAAAAAAAGTTTGCAAATTTCTAGGAATAAAATAAGAAATAACCCATTTTCCTGAGAGCAGGAAAACTGGAGATGCGCTGGCATGACCCACACAGACACTGCCAAGCAGCTCCATGAAGAGCAAATGGTAAAAATAAAATAAAATGAAAAAGATTTGCCTGTCATGGGAGTTGGTCAATAAAATGCAACAGTGTTTATTACAACATTTAAAGTCTGTGATTAAGAACACCAAAAGGCCCAAACTAGAAAGGTTTTCAGCCTGTAATTTCCCTGCAGTCCTGGCCTGTACTTCCTTATGAGTTAGCTCAGCGGGGCTTTTTTTCCATGTCCATCATCAGCTTGTAATTATTGCCTTTCTCAAAGCTATACCAGATGGGTCTTTAGAAGCAGGCATGCAGCTTGTTTATGAGAGAAAGAGCTGTAATATTACTCTACACAGAGACCTATCTGGTCCTCTTCAGAGTGCTGTTCCCCCCCCCCCCCAGCCCACCCCCAGCACCTTCCCTAGACTGTGAGCTATGTGACAGCTTTGGGTACCAAGAGAATGGCCCAGAGAGAGACTGGGATCCTGGAGGCTCAGCTATAGCTGTGTCTTAAAGCAGCTTGTCATTTCCCCACCTCCCATTCACATATGGAATTGAGATTGACATCCAAGGGAGAACGAATCAATCGTGGACTTTCTTTTACATAGTCTTCTGCAGAGACCAAAAGCACTGAAGTGGCTTTCATACACCTTGCAGAATACAGATTCCCCAGGAGATTCGGGAATCTTCCACCGGCATTCCCCAGGGTCTAGAAGGGAGGTTCCCAGCAACATTCTCAAGGACAAACCTTTACTCCCTTTGCCTGGTAGGAAGGATAAACATTGGTAAGAAGGTTGAGGTCAAGTAGCTGCTCAAAGCAACACTGGGAAAAGCAAGCGCGCCTAACCCGGTTCATCTGGTGATAGGCCTGGGGTGTTAGGTATCCCAGAGGGCTGAGCTGAGCTTCAATCAGCAGTTAATGAGGCAAGACCTGCAACAGATAGCCACTTTCAACTTACAAAAGCTTTTAGATGTCTCTGTTTACTTTGATCCATTTCAGTTCATTTGAGCCTGGTTAGGGTAAATTTTCCCTTTTTTTTTTTTTTCCTAGATAAACTCTCCTAGCTCCCACCCCACCCCCACCCACCTATCCCCACCTCCCAAACAATAGTATCATTTACCAACTTTATACTTAACAAGTTTTGAGCTCTTCTGTCAAGGTTGGCCACGCTAATATAAAAAGAAAGGAAAATAGACCTGAGCTATAGTCTGACTAGAAGAAGGGAATTTCAAAATCCCATCAGGGTCAAAGAAAACAAAAGTGGGGGGTGGGACAGAAAAAGAAAGACAAGCTCGCATTTTCAAGGGAGATTCAGCGATCGGTTCCTTTGGTTTCTGATTAGGCGGCTTATGCATTCATTCAATCCTTGTGATTTTACCCATGTGATGACCAGAGATGCTTTCTTTATTAAAATGTTTCAGAGCAGATAAAACTAATTTGCTGGAATGTGAAATAATCCAGAGAGAAACTGGGCTTGGTGGCCCCAGACAAGAAGGGGACTTTTTAATAAAGTGACAGGACCTTCCAGGTCTCCGGCTGCCACTGGGATTCTGGACTTGGGAAGCACAGGGGTTTCAGTGCTAATGGATCTGCACGTGGGTCAAGCCTGTTAATTGGGATGGGCTGGCGTAATGAGCTTTTAATTAGGTTGGCCTGGTGCTTGACCCCACTGGACTATATACCGGTGCCTAGGGGGACCTTGCCCACAGTTGGGAATAAACAGCCCTGGAAACTCTCCAAGTGAACCCCAGACTTTCCTCCTTACATTCCCCCAGCTACCTGCCTGCTTCAGATTCTGCTCTCTATCCCTTCCCTTGGCCATTTACACCTTCGCCCGCTATGTCTCCTTGTTCTTCTCCCTACTGCGCTATGTTGCAAAGCATCTTTTCTTTGCAAAAGAATATAAAATAGGAAAAAGAAACCTCCAGTCTTCTAGCTGAAGTAATTTTGTAAATACACACAGACAGGTTTGGTTCACATGTACTTTTCTCCAAAACACACTTTTCTCCTATGACCTATATTCCTACACCACGCTCCTTTTCCTGTTCTGCCTTGGATATTTCCAGAATGTAGTAAGCTAATGGAAGGAACAGAGTGAAATTCTTTTTGCACTTCTGCCTTTTAAAGACTTTGGAAGGACTTTAAAGTGTTCTCTTTGACAACCTGTCTGCTGGGAACCCCCGGGAACCATCACGGAAGTAAAGTTAGGAAACCTGGTTTAAACTTTGGGTCCTTCTTGTTGGAAAAAGTAAAGACTAAGTACCCACTTTTGAATGATTGTTCCCTGCCCGAGAGTTCTTCCCACCGACATGCCTGTTACACAGCCCTCACTTGAGTGTCTCCACTGTGAGAGTTACATGTCTTTTGGTTTGTATTAAATCTTTTTAAAATGAAAGTAAGGTGAGTATCTCTTGAAGGAATGTGGAGTCTTTGGTTGAAAGACATCGAGAATTAGGCATCTTATAACTCTATGACAACACCGGCAAAGGGAAGAACAGCTAGTATTTATTTACTCGATGCTTATTAAGGGACAGCTTTGCTAAATGCTTAGGATTCTGCATAATTTGTACAGCTATTTAACATATTAGCCTAGTAAATTCAGTTTATGATGGGGGGGGAGCAGTTGCTAAGCGGTAGACCAAGTTATCCCTTTCATTCACAGTCTGAGGAGAGATGACAGGGGCATGTAGAGTCATTCTGAACAGGCTTAAGCCACCCCAAGGAGCTTGCCTGATGAAAGGTTTCCCTTTCCTTCAAAGCCACTTCCTGTGTCACATGACCATATCACTCCAAAGATAATAACACTTCACTTTTATCCAAAGATCTCAAAGCATTTTCAAATGTTAATTAAGCCTTGGGCATCCTGGAAGATAGCAATTCCAATCTCGCTATTTAAATACTGTATTCCAGAACACAGGTTGTTCTAATCATTGAGAGGTGGAGCGGAGGCCTCCCTGAACAAATTCCCAGAGGAAGTCACCGCCCAAACTGCTTAAGAAACCCCAAATGCTCCTAGCTTTCCTCAGAAATCACCCCAGTAGCTCTGAGCTGAACTTTCCCTCTTTCCCACTGATGGCTTCTGGTGACCCAGCCACATCACAAGAGAAAGTGGAAGTGGGAAGGCAGGAAAAAAAAAAAAAAAGCACTCCAATCATTCCATTGCATTGGAAGTAGAAGTAGAGGTAAACAAATCTGCTCTCCTCCACAAACAGCTAGAAGCCTTTTGTTCTTTATGGTTTTTTTTCCCCATTGATCATAATGAGGGGGGAAAAATAACCACCATTTCCCGAGGTCTACCTGTGAATGTCCAGACTAGAGCTGGCCTGGCCGCCCGATTCACAGCCATCGCAACAAGGACTTACTCAGCTACAGAGCAGACGGGGAATTCCAGGGAGTATCTGTGAGCGCAGGCATTGCACAAACAACTTGTGGTATCCTTTGGTCTGCATCAAGACCAAATAGCACCCGCTTCCCTGCTTCTTTCTCTCCAGTTTTCATGGGAGGAGCCCCTGCCTCTTTCCAATGGGTGTCTTCTTGACAAGGCTCCTACCATTAAATGTCAGATCAAAGGTCACATCAAAGCAGCCCATCCTTCACTCTTCTATCCAAACCAACTTCTCTCCATTCTTCTATCCAAAGGCAAACTGTTTTGGTTCCTGTAAGTCAAGATACTTTCCTTGTCCAGCATCCGCCCTCTAAACCATAAGCTACACAAAACCAAGGATTTTGTATCTGTCTTATTCCCTCTGTCTAGTTCATGCCTGGCATTTTGGATGGCTTCACAGAATGCTCACCAAATAAATTGAGTGAATAAATTTTTCAACTTAATTTTCAAGTCATGTTGTATTTTGAAGCCATTTGCAAATAATGAGAACAAGAGATGGTTTCATTTCAGAGGTCTGCCTGAACTTTTTTTGTGTGTGTCACACCAAGAATCAATCACTGGGCCTTGAGCCATATCCCCAACTTACATATCAGAAGTTTGCTGGTAAACCTTAAAGAGCTCAGCTCATTTCTATCAGTGCTGAGAATAGCAAACAAACAAAAAATAACTTTGAATTCTCTGAGAAAGCATGGTTTTTGCGATATATCAAAGAACTACACTATTTTTTTCAAATTTTGTTTATTATTATTATTGTGTGTGTGTGTGTGTGAGAGAGAGAGAGAGAGAGAGAGAGAGAGAGAGAGTGTGTGTGTGTGTGTGTGTGTGTGTGTGTGTGTTGTGTGTGTGTGTGGTGCATAGGTGGAGGTCAATTCCCAGTAGTGGGTTCACCTTTACATGGTTTCAGGAATTGAACTCAGGTCATCAGTTTTGCACAGCAAGTACCTTTAAGCCGCTGAGTCATCTTGATTGCCCCTAAACTAAATATTTGCCTTTACTATACTATGCTACACTGTTATCAGCAACTATTTGGCAAGGCAGAGGCCATTCTTAAGTGACTTGTACAAGTCCCTGAGGCTTCCCTTTCCAAGTGTTCACTCTTGAGCACTCGCTATTTGTCAGTGGTAGCACAGTGGCCTGCATCCTAGAGCTTGGGTCTTCCATAGCAACAGCACAAGCATGTGGCATGTAATTGATGCTCAATAAACACTTCCAACAGTACAATCCAGATTTAAAAAAAAAAAAAAAAAAAAGGACAAAAATAACAAAAGGACTAGGAATGCAGGGTTCACTAGTTTCAGGGTTTTAAAGGTTCCACAATATTTCTACAATACTGGTATTTATCTTGTGACTTTTGTAGAGGATGTATATTTTCCCATTCATTCCATAAAGTTACAAAAGAGGGCCCACTTGATTTTCTAATAAAAAATACAGAGCTGGGGATGAGTAAGTACTTGTGAACCAATATACACAAGGCCCTACATTTCATCCCCAATATCATCATACTTACACACACACACACATACACACCTTACCATGATAAATAAATCAAAATGTTAGAACTATCTTTGAACAACGCAATTGAGATCCTGCTTTCTCTATGATATATAACATTTAAGAATTTCCTTTCAGCGATAAGACAGAATTCAATCTCCCATCTCCTGAGCATGGATTGCCAGAGCTTGACTTTCTTTCTGAAATCTCATTGCTTCTCTACTGACTTGACTCAACCATTGTAGATTTTGTAGAAATGCTGCCTCTCCTCTAATTGCTCAATCTTCATCATGATTTGACAACGAAATATTTCCCACAGTCCCATGTACGGGAGTTTAGTGGCCAGCTGATGAGCTTGGGGAAATCACTGGTTTATGAGCGCTCTGCCTTCAGCCATGGATGAATCCATTAACTTAGTGAAAACCAAATAGACCGGGGAGGTATTGGAACTGCAGAAGGAAGGAACTGGTTGGAGGAGGTAGTCACCGGGGTGTGCCCTGGGCGCCATCTTGCCTGGCTCCTTCTCTTACTGTCTTGTTTCCTGTCTCCTAGGAGGTAAACAGCCTCCACTGTGACACATTCCTGCCACCATGATGTTCCTGCAGAGATCTGAAGAATCATCAAACTTCTTTTCTTCAATATTTAGTCACTGCAGCACAAAAGTCTGACTAATACAAGAGAGGGAACATTCAGCCCATCCATTGTTAAGTCACACCTTCTCTACACCCCACACCACCATCACCAATCTTTGCCTACACTGGTGAGAGGAAGGTCTGTGTGCATATGTTATTACTGAGTATCACTCCTCAGAACAACACCTATGGAGAGGAAGGACAGCAGAAGTAGGCAGAAGGAAGAATTGAACTGCCATGGAGGTGTGACAAGGACTTGGGTGAACCTATTCTAAGCTTTGAAACTGGGGTTGCACTCCAGGGTTCTCCTAATTAAGACAAGGAAGTAGACCTTTCATCGGAGCTGTCCCCAGAGACAAGAATAACCTTGAACAAGGCAGCTTGACTCAATAGAGCATGATTCCTGCAGGGGGTTTCAGTTAAAGGCCCTCCAAAGACAACACTACTGCCTTCTGAGAAACGTGCCCTGATCCTTAAGGAGGCAGCTGGGTGGGGCACTGCAGCATTCCAGGTAGTTATCTTTCCGGTATCAACTTGAACGCCCTTAATCTAGAGAGGTTTCACTGACTCTGGGCCTCAGAGAGATGGTCCCCCTGAGTGTCCCAAAGCACCATCCACTCCCTAGCTCTTTATTTACTTGAACCCCCCCCCACGAAAATAAATAAGCTCCACGGGAAAAATCATACACAAATATCATAACAATTTGGAAAACTGCCCATCCAAATTATTATTCATTTGCTATTTCTCCGTGGTAGGATTATATTTAATTTTATTTCCTTCGTTAGCTCTTTTAAAAGGTCTACATTTGGATGAGCAAATGGGGCTTTTATAATATTTTAGAGTAATAGTAGTTTTGTAGGAAAAAAGTAAACTCAACCCATTAGAATTGCTAATACCAGCAATTCACCCTTTAAAATGATCATTTTGTATGGTAATTTAGAATTCATTACGCAATTCAGTGAAAACCTTTAGACATAAATGATCTTGACGAATGTCAACAAGAGTAACGGGAAGCCTAATATTCTGGTTTTCACTGGGTTTCAAAATAAAGCCAACCTTGTTTATGAGAAGTAAGTTCATGTAGACCACAGGCTAGGAACTCAAGGTCTAACAAAGGCGCTTCCCTAGTTCCTTCATTGTTGTGAAGTCTTGCCAGGCTATTAGAAAAACTGGTGTCTAGTCCCTAACATCTATGATTCTTACTGGCTACAGTGCCAGCCCCCGATCTTCTCTAGCTCCCCAACACTATTCCTTAAAAAAAGATGAGTGGCCTTATTTTCGTCATTTGTCTGCACAAGCATAATCTGCAAGGCCGGCCAGAGTTGAAAGCCCTGTTTACCCCTTACATCTCACATCTCCCTTTCTTTGCAATGATGATAACATTTCACATATGTATAGCACTTTCCAGAAGGCTTCACCATACATCACCTCACTGCAGCCTCCCAACAAAGCTTTGAGGTCTGCACATCAGATAGCATTACCTCCATTTTAGAGATAAGCAAGGGAAAACACAAAGAGGTTACATGACTTGCCAAAACTCACAGTTAGTTACTGATAAGGACAGGACTAGAATCTGGAGCTTTACAGAAAGGCCCAGAACCCTCTGCGTTTTTACTTTGATCTTGTAGTCTACCATATGACCTGCTGACAGATCACTGAAGAATCCAAAACTGGTTACAAACTAAACTGATGAAAGCAAGATTGTGAGTTTGATTTCTGGGAAGTCCATGGTGGTCTATGCATTAGAATGTGCTAATATCTTGCAGTAGGCCTGCAAAGGCAAGATTGAGACTATAAAAATACATGGGCTCAATGCCACAATCAGAATGACTCTAAGAACCTAGTTAGTGATCTATTAAATATATATAGATATTACCACATAAATACAGAAAACAAACAACATATTTGTAATGTTACATTCCCCAACTTTATGTCTATTGTCCTCATTCAGGAATCAAGGACTCTCCCTTTCACTTTCAAAAAATAGCTCAGTGTGGAAGATAATTTATATGGTCATCTTATATATACCCTACAGAGAACAAATGAGTGATTTCAGTAGCCACAGAACAGTATTAATTTTCAAAGTAGCAAGCCCCGAATGTTGTAAGAAAGGTTACTGTTATTGAAATACACTGCTGGAAAAATTCCCAGTGTTAAATGGCCTTCACCAAAGACACAGAAAGACACATACCCCTTTGTGCTCTGTTGGGCTCAAGTTTTAAAATGCAGTGAAATTCTGGCTGGCTTCAATCCATTTGCTAAATGATTTGGGAGTTGTCTGCACTTTGTTCCCTGGTCTGATATGATATCTTTGTCTTGTTGCTTATCAAAAGTGTTCCTTTCCACATTCATCTTTAAAAATGAGAAGAAACAAATTGTGACTCCCGTTGTCTTGGCTTGAAATTATAATGCCTCTGACATTTCCCAGAGGAATCCTGCCAACGCGATGGCTTAGGAAGACAATCATTTGCCAGGTAGCGAGAAGCAAGATTTTCACAGTAATTCCAACCCATGTATTTTTGAGCATAGGCACCTCATTCAAAATATGGGAGGATACCTGCTTTTCAGCTGCTAAAGAAATTAATACAAACAAAGCAGAGAGGATGATATGACTCATACAAAGGAAGATGAACAAGTGAAATTATCATCCTTTCAACATTGTCTTGTTGAAAAGAAAAATATGAACTGGCTTTTCCAGAAGAAATTCAAGATAATGTGTAACCAATGAAGTAAGGAAGGGGGCAGGGAGGCCAGGAAGGAGGGAAGAGAGGCAGGGAGGGAGGGAGGAAGGGAAGCAGGCAAGGAGGGAGGGAGAGATGCAGGGAGAGAGGGAGAGAGGGAGGGAGGGAGGGAGGGAGGAAGGAAGGAAGGAAGGAAGGAAGGAAGGAAGGAAGGAAGGAAGGAAGGAAGGAAGGAAGGAAGGAAGGAAGGAAGGAAGGAAGGAAGGGAAGGAAGGAAGGAAGGAAGGAAGAGAACCTTCACAGGGAGCGTGTGTTAGCAGAAGTGGGAAATGCTGTGTGTTGAAGACATCATCGAGCCAATCAATACTGATAGCTTTTCCTCAGACAAAGACCTTGAACACCATTGAGTCATTTTCTGAGACTCTTACTGATTCCAAATTGATATTTAGCTGATCTCTAAATTTTGATGTAGGCCCTATGTGACTCCACCAGGCACTTCATGAAAGAACCCATTTAAATAAAAAAAAAAAAAAGATCAATCACCTGAGTAAAGATGACAAAACCCATATTCTGTTGAGAAAGAGTCTTTGATCCTTTTCATAAAAACTTGTGCTACAGTGCTTGTAGCAAAACCAGACTACAGCTTTCTATAGCATAGATTTGTGTGTGTGTGTGTGTGTATGAAAATATAAGTGTCTTCAAGTGTGAGTAAACACATTCCCAACCTATACTCCAATAGAAGACAGACAGTAATTCTGAAGCTCAATTTTAACTATTTGGCAATGACACTCCCCCTTTATATTCATTCAGTATCTACCACACACCAACAGAGCTGCTTCTTCAGGCTTTATAATGAAGATCTTGGCTCTGCAGAAACACCTGAACCAGGAAAATGACTGTAATAGGAAAATGCATGTAAGAAGAGAAGGAATCAAACCTTTGTTGGGACCCTACTGTGGCTTAACACGAGATTAAATAAACCCTACACACATTAATCCCACCACACCCTTTCCAGTTAGCCCTCCTTTACAAATGAAAAAAGAAATGCTCGAGGAAAATAAGACTCCCCAGGTTGCAAAGTGGTAAGGCAGATCAAAACTGGGGCTTTGGGGTTCCGAAGCCTCTGTTCTTTTCCTGCCCCACTTCTATTTGCTTTCACTTGAACCTACTGTGCCATCAGCTGGCACTGCCCACGGAAGGGATTTGATAGTTGAATGTTTTTTTCAATAGGATCCTCCTGGCCCCGTCTTCAGTGTAACAAAAAACCCGAGTGATAATATCAGATTTTCCAGAGAGGAGCTACCTCCTGGTTGTCACACAGCGGCCTGGGCCTCCAAGAGGGCACACCGTTATGTCACTTGCTCTCAGCAGCCTAGGGATAATGAGTGCAACAATGGCCCAGGTGATTTAAGCTGATAGAGGATTTTCCAAGATCATTTACATTTGTCTTCTGAATTAATGTGATGATTGTCTCAGTTTCCAAACCACAGTCTCTCAATGCTAAGTCACAGTGGTTCTGCAGTTTCTGGAATGGTATTGCCTAAATATTACAGCAAGCCAGCCAACGAAGGGCCAGCCTCTGAGAAACTTGACTGAAGGCCCATCTTCCATGAGAGCGAAGCGCAGTGGTTCTGGAGAGCTTCCAACATGTCCGTTCCCTGATTTGCTCAAGAATTTCCAGGAAGGGGACTTGCTTATTTTATTCTGTATAGTAGTCACTTCTGTTGCCTCTTGTCAGTGTGACCAAATATCTGACAGAATAACCTAAGCAGGGAGTGGTTTACTTGGCTCATGTCTTCAGGGGACTTTCAGTCCATCATAGTGGGAGAAGATTCATTCTGGGGGTATAAGATGGCTACTTTGGGTACAGTCACATGTAGAATGGAACCATGAAGGACAGTAAGAAGGCAGGAGACCTCATGTGCACACTTAGAAGGTATCACAGGAAAGAACACAGCGCAGAAGGAGGCTGTCATAGTCTCTTGAGAAAACACAAAGAGCCTGGTATGTGGTTTGTGTGGAGGGATGAGGAGTTGGGAAAGGAGACAGGATCTAGCCCAAATTTGGTGGGGTCTTCTGTATCAACAAAGAGAATTTGGAGCTGGCAGTTCACCTCGGCGCAGGAAGCTCCTCGAGCGGCCCGTGGATCCCCCTGAGTCACCATGGGGGCCGTGCTGGGCGTCTTCTCCCTCGCTAGGTGGGTCCCGTGCCTCTGCAGTGGGGCATCATGCTGGCTGTGCAGTTGCTGTCCCAACAGTAAGAACTCTACCTTGACTCGACTCATCTGTTTCTATTCTCATTCTGGGCACAATCGTGTCTTGCATCATGATGACAGAAGGGATACAAACCGAGCTGAAGAAGATTCCTGGATTCCGTGAAGGAGGATTTCAAATCAAAGTGGTTGATGCAAAAGCAGAGAAAGATTGTGATGTGCTAGTTGGCTTTAAAGCCATGTATCGAATCAACTTTGCCTTGGCCATCTTCTTCTTTGCCTTCTTTTTGCTACTGTTAAAAGTAAAAACAAGTAAAGATCCCAGAGCAGCAGTGCACAGTGGGTTTTGGTTCTTCAAAATTGCTGCAATCCATCCGCACTTCCAGCAATAGCCAAGTGAACAAGCTGACCCTCTTGGGGAGTGACAGCGTGATCCTCCGAGATAGCACCAATGGAGCCAGCAATGAAGAGGATGGGCAGCCTCGGCGGGCTGTAGACAACGAGAAGGAGGGAGTGCAGTACAACTATTCCTTATTCCACCTGATGCTGTGCTTTGCCTCCTTGTACATCATGATGACCATGACCAGCTGGTACAGTCCTGATGCCAAGTTCCAGAATGTAACCAGCAAGTGGATCCCGTGTGGGTCAAAATGACCTCCAGCTGGGTGTATCTCCTCCTGTACATCTGGACTCTTGTGGCTCCATTGATCCTCACTGATCGAGACTTTAGTTGAACTTCTGAGTGCCAAGGACACTGCTACAGCTTATAAAGGTCCCCTTTGTGGAAGTGTCATAGCCCTTCTGAGTTGTGTCAGCTAAACCATTAAGTGAGACTCTATTCAGGTTTATAGCAAAAGCAGCACTGAATAATGCTTGAGGCAGAAGCTGAGCTTTTCATTTCTATATATTTATAAGATTGTAGCACAAAGGGAGCAGTTTTGTGTTTTAACGTGAACTACAGCTGTGCTGTGAAGAGAGTTCTTTATAAAGACCTGTAGATTCTTAAAACGTTTAAAATATACAGTAGAAGAATGACTATTTGAGGCTATCTTTAATATATTTCTATTACAGTCTCCTTAGAAAGCAAAATAAATAAATAATGATTAATATGCCTTTCATCTGTAAAGGTCTTTGCTAATATGAGACAGTCCATGGTTTCCTGCAGAAACTCCTCAGAGATGTGGTATTCTAGTTACTGGACTAGATTACAGGATGTACAGGATGTACATACAGGTCCTTCCCCAGAAGAGTGGCTACTGAACAAGTTGAGAAGCTACATCTTGAGGTTCTTTATTTACTTTTTAATACTACAGCACTGCTGCTGCTTTTGATACAAGTCAGTGGCTTTACCAGATACATTAATTGCAATAAATACTCTGTAGGTTTGATTAAAATGAAGTTTCACTTGGGAAAACACAGCGGTGTCTATGTAAATCTTGTTGAGAGTATGTAAATGAAAAATGCATGTAAATTCATTATATTTGCACTATAAAGGTATTTGATTAAAATAAAAAAAGAGAATTTGGACTTTATCTATCTTTCAGAAATTATATCTTGACTTTACGTAGGTCACACGCCTTTCTAGGTCCTACAGTAACCAATAATAACCAAATAGTAAACCAGAGAGATAGGAGTTTGCTTTTACAAAGCAAAATACGAATCCACTTAAGGGTTTAACCCGGGGATGTGAACCCTGGATTGATGTTTTTAGAGCTCACACTGCTTACAGCACAAAAAATGGCTTACACAAGGATGTGCTTCCTTCTGACACAAGTTCTGACTCTGTGGTTTAAATTCAGTTTAAAATAAATTACAAAGCCCCATTTAGCTATATCATATATGCATGTTTATGTTCTTTTTCACTGACGTGTGCTCTCCAACTTACATGTTTCTTTGTAACTGTTCAATAAATCAAATGGGTCCTTTCCCTTGTTACTCTGTGTGCTCAGACACCGGGACATCAACAAAGTGGGGGGAAAATGGGCAATCAGCATGTGTTGAACAGCAGATAGTAACAGTATGTGCTTTGAAGATAAAGGAGATTAGACCTCAAAAGTCAGAAAGTTAAGACTCTGATTTGACTTCCTGACCTGTTCGTGATACATCAAAGGCCATACTGGGCTTTTTCTTTTCTTTTAAACTTTTTAGTATTTCATAGATGAATACAGTAAATTTACGATATTTTCACACCTTAATCTCCTGTCTAATTCATTCATTCTTCCTATTATAACCCTTCTTCCCTGCTAGTCTCCTACCTATTTTCATGTTTTTTTGTCATGTGTGGCCCCCACTGAGTTTCATCTGGTTGCCTTCGATGGCAGGTGCTAAGGACTTTCTGGAACATGAATTGTGCATCAATGAGCATACCATTGAGGAAGCATCTTCTGTCCCCTCCCCAACCCTCATCAGTCTACAGGGAGGTGTGGGGCCTCTTTGAGATCTTTCTCAGTCCATGGCAAAATGTTGATAGGACAAATCCCATTCAGGTCTTATGGAAATATAGATAGCAAATTCACAGAGGCAACAGCCCTGTCATATCCAGAAAACAATGTCTATCTTCCTGCCCTTTTCAGCCTCTTACAACCATATCAATCTCTCTTCCTTTAAGTTTTCTGAGCCTTGGGGTAGGGGGGAAAAGCCCATACTGTTTTATGTCATGAAACTAGTTGTAAGAGAGTCACCACTTTCTCTACTCTTAGGAGACTAACAGAAGAATGGCCAGGAAGCAGAGGGCTACAAGATAATGTATGAGATGGTGAATAGGTGTCCAGTGGCTGGCTTCTTCTAACTGTTTCTCATGTAAGCCTTGTCTTCAATAAACTTCAGAACTGTTGACGCTGCCTTGCTGTGAGTTTGGAGAAGCTAAGACCCAAGCCCAGCCAGCTACAGACATGGAGTTTCAGCTAAGAAGACAGTATTTTTCTTGCAGCAGAAACAAGAGTCAATGCTTGAGCTACGCTGGATATTTCCTGGAACGTTGTTCCCAGCACTAGAAAACGTGTTTGAATCAAAGATATTCCATGAGCTTCCTGAAAATCAACCAAAAAAGAAAAAATAAAAATCTCAATAGGGGACTGGAGAGATGGTTCTGTGGGAGAAAAGTGCCTGCTTCAGAAATATGAAGAGCTCAGTTCCTACCCAACACCCACATGGAAAGCCATGTGTGGCTGTGTGTGCCTAGAAACCTAGTATGAGGGGCAACTGGGAAGGGATGGATCCAGGAGCATCACGGGGCTTGCAGCTGTCTACTTAACTCCAGGCTCCTGGAGAGACCCTATCTCAATAGAATAAGAAAACAAATGATACAGCAGGGCACCTGACATCCTCCTCTGCTCTACAAGTGCCCACGCAGGTATGCACACGCACACATGTGCAGCATCCAACACACACACATGAGCCACGCTCACAATATATGGATTAATTAACTAACTGAAAATTAATATTTCTTTAAATCTCAGACTTCAGAACCTTTTCCTGCCCTGCCCACTGACCATTTCCTCTTTTTTTCCCCAAGAACTCTCGGCTCTCCCTCCCCAGGACCCCAGTATGCAAGGCCCTCAGGGACCAGTGCCTGCCTACCATCCCCTTCTTCTGGAGTTCTCCCCTTCATGCCCTAAACTTATCTTCCTCCCAGGATGCACTGGAGAAGGGGTGTTTTATTTTAAAGGAGCAGCATCCTGCCCCCCACCTTGAAACTCCTTCTAACACAGCGAATGATAGACCCAGATTCTCCCTTGGTTTAAAATCAGCATCTTACAAAGTAGGCAGCTATAGGGCTTCAGTGCTTCCACTGAAGTGACAGATACATCTACTCAACAGATACCCCTAAGATATGATGCCGGAGTAAGAGCATCAGTGGGGTTCATGGAGGCTTCAGTGCCTGGTAAGGTGGGAAAAATAATCCAAACTCATCCCATTGCAAGAATGGGGCTTACCTATGTCACACTAGTAGCTGTCAAAAGATCTCAGCACCCAGTAACTCATAGCACTGTCTAACAGGAGGAGAAGGACCTTGTTATATCATTGCACGACCCTCCCTAGAGTCTCCAAAAGATTCTCAAGAGACTGGTGAAGAGCTGGGAACCAATGGCTTTCCACCAACAGGTAAAAGCAAAGGCAAGTGCAACCAGAGTGACTGCTTTTCTGTTACTGTATCCACACCCGCATGTGGTCATGAAGAAAGTAACAGAACAAAGAGCCCAGCATGACATTGCACCTTGCAAATGCAAAAGTCAATAGTTTATATAAGTAGGAGACACTCTTTTTTTGAGAAATTTGTTTTGAATCTATCCAGATATGTCAATAATAATAATAATAATAATAATAAAAACAACTAGATTACCATTGGAAGAAGATAAGAGTCTACGACAAGATCAAACTTCAAGTCATTCCAGTAACAAAATTCACCATCTGAAACAATATTTCAATCAGATAAGCAGACTCATAAAGAGTTTGGGACAATTGACAGGGGAATAAAAAGCTGGAAGAATTAAACTTCACCAGATTCATTTGGATTCTGTGTTGAAATCACATCCTAAGTAACTATGTTCCCAAATCTGCTGCCATGGTTAAGTGCTTTATGTATATGTGTGTGTGTGCACGCATGTGTATGATTAGGTAATGGCATGTGTGTGCATGCATATAATATTTGTGGAGTGCATGTGCATATATCTGTGTGTGTATATCTAGAGTGTATATACGCATGCATATGTGTGTACCTGTGCATGTAATGTGGGGGGATATGTGTGTATATCTGCATGTCTGTGTGTACATGAGTACATCTGTGCATATGTGCATGTATATAATGTGTAAGGTGCATGTGTATATCTGTGTATGTGCATGTATATATCTATGTGTGTCTATGTGTTGTACTTATGTGTGTGTATTTGTGTGTGCACGCATAGATGTGTATGTACATGTGTATGATGTGTATGTAGTGTATCTGTGTATGTGCATGTATATATCTATGTGTTTTATATATATGTGTGTGTATCTGTAAGTGTGCATGTACGTGTGTACATGTGTATGATGTTATATAGTATATGTACTGTATATATGCATATGTATAATGTGTGTGGGGTAAGCCATCTATCCTAAAGCACCTTTCTGATTCAATCCTGGTATACTTTTCTAAAAGAGAAATTGGGAGAACAAATCCTATGTTTGTCTAAAACTGGAACCAAGATGGCAGATGGCTCTTTTCATGCAAGAAACTAGTGATCAGAACAAGGAGAAAGCAGCACAAACCCCTCCAGATGGTCTTGGATGGCAAGAAATGAGTGGCAGAATTAGGTAAACTTTATCTTCTCAGGTCTCATGAAATAAGTAAAAACAAATCTCACAGGTAGGAGTTGCTCAGTAAAGGCTTTGGGTAAACATAAACTCACATAAATGTTTACTCTGAATAATGACAAATTTACAGATATGGTTCTATTATATCATGAAATAATTGGGAGGGGGGTCTTTTTAATATCTATGATTATTGCTAAAAGGCATGTTTTGCCTGGACACTGACTCGTGGGGAAATATGGCTTTTTAGCAAGATTTGTCTCCAGAGGTTTAATTAGGGAGGGACATTAGAGGAAAAGAACTATTTCCAGCCAGAAAGAGACAGAAAACAATCTGCCATTTCTGATCACCTGCTATGCATAACACATGCAGTCTCACCACAGCCCCTGAATCTTAGAATGAAGGAGCCAAGAGTCAAACAGGTCCCTTCTGGGATGATGTAGCAGAGACGAGCACCACCAACTCTCACTCCGTTCCAGAGCTCCGGCTGCAGGGAATCAGGGAGAACCAGAGATGTCGCTAGGAGGAAACAGCTCGAAGTCCAACACTTGCCAGAAGATTACAAAAAGTCAGCATTGAACATTCCAAAAGAGAACAAAATGGGCCCCGTGGCAGAAAGATCAGCTTATGCAAATGTTATAATGTGCTGAGTACTAGGTTGGTGGAGAAAGGGGTGGGGGTGGTAGCAGGAAAACCGGAGGAGTAAGAGAGGTTAAAAAGACAAGAAAAGAAAGAAGAGCCTCCAGGTGTCACCGCTGTGCCCCCAGAAGTCCTGCAACTACCAGAAAATCTCCCACCAAGAAAATGGTTGCAGGTCAAGTCAAGGCTTAGACCTAGTTTTCCGAACAGGAATTAAGGTTTCTTCGCTTGGCCTGACTCCTACCGAGGGACTCTCTCCGGGACAAGGAAAACAGGAAACAAAGGTGGAACCTGGTGAACATCCAAGCGCCAGGATTTGTTTTCAAAGACACACTGTAGTCGGCTTCTGGAATATCACACTTATTTCAAAGTCTAGCATCTAAAGCGATGAAACTCCTTGCTTCATCCCGGGGGTTCCAGCCTGTCACATAAACTAGTGTTTTACTTCTAGCTTATACCTGAAAGAGTCCAGAGACTACTGGAGCTTTTCTATGTGTCCCTGCGAGGGTCACAGCGTGGCGGTCCCTCCACAGGCTTCCTCTGCAGTTGATGCTTCTGACCTCTGCGCTCATCCATTTCCCATGATTCCTACTGGGCCCCGGGGGCGGAGCAGTGCAGCCCACCGCCGCATAATTCACTTTTATGGAGCATTCTTCATGTGAGCAATCACAGAGAGCTAGTCAAATGCTGACAAGAAGGGGTCTGTTGCAGGGTAAGATTTAAAAGGGAGGAACTGATTTAGAGGTTTAGGGGGCCGAGCAGAAATTGCAGTGAGATGAGTTAGGAGAAATGAAAGCACAAACCCTGCCTGTGGTAAACCAGGAGGGGAGAGAGGTGCCAGGTCTAGGAAAATAGAATCGGAAAGGGAAAGGAAACAGTTTGCACATGGAGACAATCCTGAGTTCTCACTACCAAGGGGGGATTTGGCATCATTCAGGAAGAGTGTGTGGATCAGGCCCGAGGGTCAGGAAACCCAGCCTGAGCAGCAAGGAAAAGTTATCTCCCTTATCAACTGATGAAATGGAAGAATCTAGTTAATTCAGTAGCCAGTGATTTCATCAACACCCCAGGTTGGCTGTCACAGGTTGGCTGGTTTGGTTCCAGGCATCACATCTAGATACTGGGACTTTGTGGCACAATGGTAGGCAGCAGCAGAAAGAAAAAAAAAAGCCTTCTGTGAAGAAGGAAGAAATCTTTCTAGAAGCTTCCAGCAGACTTAGTCAGGATTTGGTACCAAGTCTCCTAAACACTTGTATGAAGAATTGAAGCATCATGACTGGTTCTAACCATCAAAATTCACTTCTGAATTACATAAAATAATGGACCCTGAAATTGGGCTTTTCCCTTAGGAAAAGAAGAATAGTATACTAGTCACTTTCATAGTGCAGAGAAAAACAAATACCTGGCAAGAGATACTTAAGGAGAGATGGATCCTGGTCTGAGGGAAGCTATGGCAGCAAAAGTGGCCTTAGCCGTAGCGGCAGGAGCACGAGGTGGCTGACCACATTGTGTCCACAGCCAAGAAGCAAAGTGATAAATGCTGATGTCCCCTCTTCCCCCTCAGCCCAGGTGTACTTTAAGTTAGGTCTTTCCTCCTCAGTTAAACCTTACTAGAGGAAAAAAAAATCCTCACAGAGAGCTCAGCAGGTAAGGTGCGTGAGGTGTCTGCTTGCAAACTTGGTGACCTGAGTTCAATTCAATTCCCATAAGCCCACTGGGCAATATGTCTCCTGAGAGTAACGCTGAGCCATTACCAATGGCAACTGAGATATCATCCCTCCACTGTCTGCAGCAGACTCTTGTAAGCTGTGCTCTGACTGTGTCAAGGTGTGTATAGGAATAGAACACACCCAACACACAATGCCTTTAATTCTTAAACTTTAGAATTTAAGAAGACCACGGAGGTTTAAAAAAAAAAAACACTTCTCCTACAAGAAAGAAAAAAATCTTTAAGTATAGTGCCCATTAGGATGGGGTCAGGGAGGCAGAAAGCTGAATTTTGACTTTGTAGAGTTGAACATTTAAAGATGGGAGCAGAGTAAATTTGGGATCGAGGGTTTCTCTCTTGGCAGATGAGGCAGGGATAGGGGAGGATTTTATTTCTGGACTCAAAAGAGCAAGTAGGGTTTGTATTTTTGAGAACAAGAATCTCCTATTTCTAGAGGGGGGTGGAGCAGCTGCGAAAGGGAGATATGCAAGAATGCAAAGCCAAGTATCACTCCCAGGGACATGCCTGCAAGACCTTCCACACACCCAAAGCAAAAGGCTTGTATGAAACCCACAGGAATAAGAGGAAGACACACTTTGGTAAGTGTGGAACCAACCTGAACATTATGAGTTCTGAGATTCTTACAGACCCTGAACATCTTAGAGTGTGAGTTCATTTCCTCTGGACACAGTCCGCCTTCCCACTATTAAGGAAAAAAATAGGCCTCAAAGACTTCCAGCTCTCCAGAAACCACACAGGGATGAGTTAAGTGTAAATGAATTACAGACATGTAGATTAGATTTCTTGTCAGTTGCACCAGAGTTTAAAGGCCGAGAGGAAAATCACTTAAAGCCAAATATATTTGGCTCATAGAACCTAAAACATTTTTAATGAGCTTGAAATCATGCAAATAATTTAAAATTCAGCTAAGTTCTGTCTCCCAGGTCTGGCATGCAGCCTGGTGATGAATGCACAGCTGTCAGTCAAGCTTGAAGTCTCCTTGCTTCACCTTAGGGAGAATATTGCTTTGGTTGTAATATTAACTCATTGATCCAGTGTGATCAAAGGGAGCTGAGACCAATGTCATGATGGCGACAGCGGGTAGAACAAATTATGGAACTCAAAGTTCTGTACTTGACATTGAGCAAAAGATTAGAAGAAACAAAAAACAATTGCATCCAAATGAAGTCTGTATCATTTAGAAAAACAATAAATAATGATGTCTTCTAACAGAAAATGAAAAAAATCCTTTAAAAAAGGTATATTAAATGCTCCTCAGGAATTTTTGCATCTTTCAGTTATCTGTGGAATGATTCAAGCATATTCTATGTAGCAGGCCCTGCTGCTGAGTGAAATGATCTGTTTATCAATCTGCTTGTTTGAGATCATTGTCACTGGTTTAGTGCATTGGGTCTATTCTCCATTCCTTTTTAATCTATCCTCTTTAAGTCTGCTTTCTCTTGTCTTCCACTTCTCATCTTTCAACCTCTCCCATATCAGACTGGTTTTCTCAAATATGCATACTTCCTTCTTGTAGAAATGGAAATGTTAGAATAACATTAACTCCTTTCTTTGCCTTTAGATTCCTCTACCTTTTGCTTCCACTTTATTTCTGATCTTCTCAAGATAGCACCTAACTACGCTTGGTTTAGCACTACCTGGTCTTGCTCAACATAGAATATTCTAAATTATTTCAAGAAAGCAAAGAGCCCACACCTTCCAGGCCATAACCCACAATTGTGACTTCTTGAAACTGAACAGGAATTAAATTTTGCAATCAAAGGGGTGTTCCCTTGGGACACCGAATGCGGACAATGCTGAAGGAAGATTTTTGCCATGGTCCTTCCAATACAGCCAAAGTAATTGTTGTAATACAGATGTGTCTGTATGTGTGTGACTCTGGCTGAACACACTTGATATCATGGATATGATATGCTCTCTCTCACTAGGACTCAACCAAATGGATATTATTACTAGTTCTGTTTTTCCTAATGAGGAGCTTGGATTTCAGAGAAGTTTGAAAACTCCAAGTTTGCAATGCTAAGAAGCAATAATGGCAGAGTGTGAGGCACTCTAAGGCCCCCTATGATCTGTTCACTGGCATCTCCCACTGGATCCGGGCAAGCAGAGAAGGTTGCAGAAGGTCTTTGGGATAAGAACGCATGCATTGGAAGTTTGTTTTGTAAGTCTAATTCAGTTATGGAGAAGGAAAGATACTTCGGGGAAAAGAACCCAAGCTGGTTCATTTGTTTGTCTGTTTTTTCCAATTAAATTACTTCTTATAAGAATCCCTAGTAGGACTAGAGAGATGGCTCAGGGGTTAAGACTCTAGCTCACATGCAGAGTCTCGAATCTTGAGTTCAGATCCCACTTAAAAATGCCAGGCAGAAATGGTAGTGGCCTGAACTTCTGGGCCTGGTGGGTGGAGCCTGGGAAATCCCAGGGCAAAGCAAAAAGGAGGTAGACTCAATCCAGATAATTCCTGAAGTCACCCTTGGTCTTCCACACGAACACACAGTGTCCTCTCTCTCTGTCTCTCTCTGTCTCTCTCTGTCTCTTTCTCTGTCTGTCTCTTCTCTCTCTCTCTCTCTCTCTCTCTCTCTCTCTCTCTCTCTCTTTCACACACACACACAAGAATCCCTAGTGAAACAGGAAAAGAATATTGCTTATCCATTTTCGTTCATTATCCCTTTTCATTCAAGCAACACTAGAAAACATCTTTTCTAGTTCTGAATTTGGAAAGATAGTTTTTGTAATTATTGCTGGAAGGACCTGTCCTGTTAAGAGGAAATCCTGCGATTGACGAATGCACAGGGCTCTTCTGCTCAGGACAGTGTGACAGCCAGGAGGCATCACTGCCTGTGTGAAGACCCCAAATCCTGGATCTTCATGGGATGTGTGTTTGGAGAAAGAAACTAGGGACTGACATTGCATGACAAAGGAGATGAGTCTGGGGACCTACGTTCATTGCAAAAGTCCCAGGAAATTTTCTCTGGGAGCCAAAATAAAGCATTCCTCTCCCTTGTTATTTCTGTAGAAACCTCAAAATAGACAATGGATTTCCAGTCCTTTTCCTTAAGCCACTCTCTGTCCTTCTCTGACGCCTCCCCTCCCCCATAAGTGCTTTTCTGTCAGCCAACAAATGTGCTGATAACCACAACGAGCACATTCAAAAAGCAAATGACTAATTTGGAATGTGACAATTTTCTCATCTGAGTCACAGTGAAGGAGAGAGAGCTGCTGTCAAAAATAGAAACATTCTCTAGAAAATTCTTGAAAATATTCCCCAATTTCAAACTGAGTAAGTGAAGAGGCCCTTAGGAAAAAAATTGGAATTTCCCAAAATATGAATTTTTTAAGTGTTTAAGTGTTTAAGTGTTAAAATGATGGAAATAGATGGCTGGCTATCTTGCTATAAAATATTTTTTTCCTCTGATAATGTTGATTGCTTTTACAATTGAGTTAAAACCTTTAGAAGTCCCTTTGAGCAAGTGGAAGACAGTATTGATTCCAGAATGTCCTTATGGATATTAGGAGCTGTGACTGCCTTGGGAATCATATTGATTAGTCAGGGTTCTCTAGAAAACTAGGATGAAGAAATAGGCAAATGATAGATAGATAGATAGATAGATAGATAGATAGATAGATAGATAGATAATAAATGATGACTGGAGGTAGAAGATAGATGAGAGACAGATTTAGATAGATACATAGGTAATAGATTAGATAAGTACTGCTAGGAGACAGATGATATATAGATGATAGGTGGGTAGATAGATGATTGATAGATAGGTATAGATGAGAAGGTAGGTGATAGATGGAGAGATAGATAAATATAGATTGTTACCTAGATAATAGATTAGACAAATAGATGAAAGGAGATAGATGATTAATAGATAGGTGATAGATAGATAAAAAGATAGATAGATGATTAGTGATGAAAGAAGATAGGTGAGAGGTGATAGACGGACAAACAGATGGATAGACAGACAGGTAGATAGATAGAAATAGATAGTAGAGAGAAATAGATAGGCTGGATCACACAGTTATGTAAGCTAGCAAGTCCAAAATCTGCAGAGACAGCATCCTAACTCAAAGATCATCAGGCAGGAAGAATTTCCTCCTGCTCAAAAGATGTTACCATCTCAGTCTATTCAGCTTTCAATTTATTAGACAAGATCCACCCCATTAAACAGAGCAATCTGAATTGTATACCAATTTAAATGCAAATCTCCTCCTAAAACAACTTCGAAACGACAGCCAAGATAATGTTTGACCAAATATCCAGCCCCCCCTTCCCATAAGTTGATGCATACAACAACCATCAAATAAACCATCTAGCAGCCCACAGCTTTGCAATGGAGTAGTTGGGCAGATGCTCCAGTGAAGATTATAGTGAGACTAATAATCTCTGTAACCTCCCCAGACACAGAAGTAAGCACAGCTGGTTGCCTACCCAGCAGCCATTGCTCTTTTCTTTCTTCCTTTGATCAGTTCTCCACTAATCCTCCACACAGTCATGTGGCTGATGGGAAAACATGGTCTAGGACTGGGCCCAGTTGGTGTGTGATAATCCTAAGGCTCTTTTTAGGAAAGTACATACATTTGAACTATGGACAATGAAATGAGAAGAAAAGACTAGTGCAGGATTCTAGAAAGCGTTTTCCTATTCTAAGAAAGAGCTCCTCACCGTGAACGCCAGCCTGGGCAGATGGTTTGAGCTGCTGCAGATCTCTTGCTACCAGCCTGAGGATCCAGCCACTCCTGAGAGAAGAGTTGAGGCTCCTGATAACATTGGTGAGTCTCTGAAATGTCCCACCCAAAAGACCACCACACAGCTAGCTAGCCTCATGTAATATGAAGCTATAAATCCCTGCAGTGTTTAAGTGTGAAGCTCCTGTGTAGGCCAGTGTCTGGGTCAAAGTAGGATGAGGAGCGCACTTACTGGATTGCTTTTGGTTTTGACAGACTTCTGAATGGCGGAGTCAGCAGGCTTCAAGATGTCACATATCTTAAATGAGACCTGAGACATCCTCATTCTGAGAAGATTATGCAATATTGTACAGCATTTACAAGGAATACCCATCCTGGTTAAATTTGCCAGAGATTCTATCTTGTCACCACCATCATAGCATGCAGAATAAAATGCATATGGTCTTACAGTCTTGCTTCTCCACCAGTTCCAAGATGAAGTATTTCCTCATCCTCTTATGTTGCCTCCAAGCACCTTTGGAGATGACAGTACAAAATGCAATGGCCAAAAGTTAATATCTACAAAAGGAATTGGATCGTGCAGTAAGTGAAAACTGGTACAAAAGAGAGAACTAAAATAATGTGTACGTGTGTATGTGCATGTGTGTGCTCACTTGTACATGTGTGAACTTTCACTTTGAATGTGTGTGCACACTTGTTCATGTGTGAGTGAGGATATACGTATACCACCAAGTGTGTGTAGGTAAGAGAATAGTCTTAAGATGTCAGACTTGAACCTTCCACTTTGCCTGAGACAGGTCTCTTCAACACTGCATAAGCCAAAGAGATTCTCCTGTCTCCATCTTCCATTTCCTGAAGACACACTGAGGTAACAGAAACCTTGCACTTCTCTTTCAGGTTCTTACATGAGTTCTGGGGATCCAAACTCAGGGCCAGGAGACTTGCACAGCTTTTACCACTGAACCATTTCCCTCGTCATGAAATCATATTTTTCAATGAATTTCTTTATGTTTCTACATTTGTGACTTCCCCTTGGTCAGTCCAAATAGCCAACCATCTGCTACCATGGCAAAGTAGATTGCTTTCATAGGAAAGTGAAGAAAAATACAAAGTTAATATCCAGCTTTTAATTATCAGAATAGACTTCTGAAATAAAACTCTCATTTATCAAGTTTTACTAAGAGAGGACTTTTAAATCAATGTTTACTATAAATACTTTTATTTCTCTCATCCACAATAAAAAAATTCTTGATAATTTTTCCTTTTTTGAATCTTCTTCCTGTTTCTGGATAATGAAGCTAGGGCCTCGTATGTGTAGGCCAGTATTCTACCACTGGATTATATCATGAGTCCTTTGGACTTTTTTAAACACAGAATCTGCCTTCTTAAGCCTGTTTTGATAACTCTGATCAGTCATTCCTTCTCCCTACATTTTTATCCTCTCCTTTTCCATATGGTCATTTCCTGTGCCTTTGAAGAGTAAATAAGTTGTATCACACTTGCCAATTTCTCATTGCTTTAAATCAGTAATTATTGTCATTCTGAAACTAGAGTGTACCTAATTCATTCTCCTAGAGTATTTTCAGGTTTTTCTTTCCTTCAATGCCACAGTAGGTCATTTCCTTTTTTTTTTTTTTTATATAGGTGAGAGTTCTCCTTTATGTTTAAATTGAATTATATGGGAAATACTAACATTCAACCTCGACGAACATAAAACTGACAATTCATATTATTATATTCCCAGAAAAGAAAACATAAACACACATTTCTGTCACTTTTGTATACTCACAACCAAGTCTTAAATATTCACAGCTGTAGAATGATGTGGTTCCATAGAAGACAGAAAATAATGCTGTGAAAAAGGACAGGGCATCCAGAAAAATTCTAGAAGCTCCCATGTTGCAATGCCACCTACACACCTTGAAGTTTTCACGGTTCCCCAAGGCTAAGAGATCAAAGTGGATTGGTGGGAATAGGGAATGGTATTACTCCAGATCTGTTCAATGTTCTTTGAACTTTTGCACTTCAAGGGAATTTAATAAATTTGGAACTACAAACTATACAAAGTTGGAATACCAATCACTTACTCGTAACCCTCTTTTTTAACTACAGCTAGAAATGGAAGTGAGGAGTTGGAGGGAGGCAAGATGGGTCAAGTGTTCTCAATCTACCTGGTCTCTGAAGTCAAGGAATAGAAGTCATGACTCCACACTTGGAAAGATGGGCCACATTTGCTTCCCCAAGTTCATATGCTATTCCTACAGAGGATGTGATACCCACACCCAAGACATCTCTGCGGGACGTTTCACATAACTTGTGCTATCATTAATGTGCCCTGTCTGTCTGTTGTCAATGCTTGCTGCTTAGAACACTGGAACATCAATGTTTGTTTATCAGAAATGATATTTGGATACTTAGAGGCCGTTTTTAATGATTGGAAATGCCCCAACCAGTATCTCCCACAAAGCCCAAACTGAGATCTTTTTTTTTTTTTTAAATTTACCCAACCCCTCGAACTGAGATTTTATGTAATTGTTTGACCATTTTTTTCTTGGTTCTGGCACCCAAGATATACTTCTTTAGATATTTTCTGGATGACTAGCATTTAGGAAGCTTTTCCATGATTTTACTATATTACTATGTTATATACTATGTTACTATACTATATCTCTGTATTTTGCCATAGGAACAAGCAGTCTCACAATTATCAGTGACCTGGAAAAATGCCACCATCTGTCACTTAACAGAAAGCACACGTTCTAAGAATTCTATTGCTGGGCTGTTTCATCATACGAACATCACAGAACGTACTTACATTAAGACTGATGTGACACTTAGGCAAATGTGTGGCCCGCAGCTGCCGGAACACTGGGGACAACTGTACTTACCTAGTTATATTTGTCTCAGCCCACCTTCCCATCAGAAGACATCATATCATCGAGTTCAAAGTGGGTGAATCAGGAAGGTGCGCCAGAACAGACTGAGGAAAGTGGCTTGTCATGTGCCACAGAGAGAACAAAGTAGGATGGGACGGTGGTGAACTGTGGTCCAATACAATCACAAAGTCTCCTAACGGTTTGCTGCTGCTGTCTTGTTTGGGTTCTTGGGTTGCTTTTGTTGGTTATTTGTTTGACTTATGACTGATAGTACTTTTTCATTAACAAAAATTATGCACTTTGAAGTCCTCTTGCATGTGACACATTCAACGTAGTAAATACCACAAGTTCTAAGGGAAGTGGGGAGGGAGCCACTGAAAGCTTCATATTTCAGTTCTCCTGTTTGGCTCACTATTTGCTTTTCCATTAACTAGCTATTGTGATCCAACTATAACAAATGCCTCTTTTGTAGCACAAAGTGTACAGCACTTCTGTTGCTCAAACATCTGTCCTTTCTTCAAAGATGAGGTCTCCTTCTTATGAATGATCCTACTGAAAAATCAAATGCTTCTCTTGAAGGTTGCAGTTGAAGAGCTCATTTGGAATCAATCCTTATGAGGAAGGTCAATGAATGGTTAATGTATAAAATATAGTTAAAGTGGGCAAAACCAAAATGGCACATAAAGCAAGATGGCAAGTTTTTGTGTAGCTTGCTCACCAACCAGTACAGGTGGTTTGTTAGTTAGCTGTCTGTTACTGTAACAAAACACCTGAGATGATCCACTTGAAAGGAGGTCTTAGGTCATGGTTTGAGAGGTTTCAGTGGACCCGTTGCTTCAGGCCGGGGGCAAAGCTGTATATCATGATGGAAATACATGGTGGAAGCAAACTCATTTAACTCAGGAACAGGTACAAGAAGAAGGAGAAAGAGACCAAGGCCTCACAATCCTTCCCATGGGTCTGTCTTGCAGTAACCTAAAACTTCCTATTTAGGCCCTTCCTAACTCTGAAAGTCCCACCATAACACCATGGAATGGGGACCAAGCCTTGGAAACATGAGCACTAATGGTATACAAAGGGTATTTTTATTTTATCATTTTATTTTTTGAGACAGGGTGTCATATAGCCCATGCTGACTTCAAACTCACTATGCAGTCTGGAATGATCAGGAACTTCTGATTCTTCTTTTTCTGCTTCCCAAGTGCTGGGATTACAGGCCTGTGCTTGTAATGCATGGTTTATGTGGTGCTAGGGATAGAACCAGGACCTCGTGTATGCTAGGCAAGCACCCTACTAAGTGAGCTACATTCCCAGTCCAAGGGTAATACTCTTAAAAAATAAATTCAAGGTAAGTTCTGACTTTTGTGGTCACTATTTTATCTCTCAAGTTTTCATATCCTTTGTTCTTCACAACACTGGTATGTATCATAGTATCATGTTTAATATTGGTTTCTGTCTTCCACAGAAAGCCAACATGTGCTACTCAAACTGCTAACAAGGATTCTGACAGTCTACAGTGGTAACAGTATTGCACCCATCTCTGTGGAGTTACAGTCAATTCTGACCCTTGACCAGTGTTGTTAACCCTGCGTATTAGACCTCAGGATGCTGCTTGAAGCAGGTAGCCTTTTTGACACCAAGCAACGAATGATAATCTCTATATGCATCTCAGAAGAAATCCCAAACAAAATTAAGACGGGAGACAGCCCACCTAACTTTCCTTTAATGAAGTCAAATTGAAAACACACAGTGCAACCTGAGATTCTGACAAATGACTACTCAATTACAGGCATAAATAACTATTTCCTTTTCTCCAAAGTTATAACTAAATCTTGGAAATAGCAAGTAGGAACAAAGTTTCTAGAGAGAATTCCTAAAGCCCGTATCAATGTGAGTGAGCTTCAGGTGAAATTCACAGGGGAACACAAGGAGGGCAGCAGGTCCAGCTCTAGACAGTAAGATGGACTGGTTATAGTGTCTTCACCCAACTGAACGCAGCTAATACTGAAGGCCCTTCTGGTCCAGCCTGAACATTAAACTGTCCCTTTTAGTCCCCCCCCCTTTTTTTAACATCCACTCTTTCAATGATAACCAGGAGTTCAGTGACAAAAATGGATGAAGAGGAGTTCATGGTGGAAACCATTTGGCAGGGTCATGCAGATCCTCAAAATTACTACGGGTTCTGAGGTTCTTCCCTTAAAGTCCTTGGAGGCAGTAACTGTCTCACCCTCTATCTGCCCAGACAGAGACTGGTGATACTCCAGAGTTATGGGAATGTGTTCCCACACAATGATTACAGGATTGCGTCAAAGACAGGCTCTTTTGGCAGAACCCAGGAGTCCTCTCCTGAACTCTGAAACACCTGGTTAAGCACCGTCTTGTATGTTTCCAAAGAGTTGCTTACAAAGCAGAGGGTGCTTCTGGAGATGTGTAGATAGCCTCCCTGATTCCAGAGCCTTTATTCCGCTGGCAACCAAGTGTTCCAACCAAACCCTGGGGCTGTGCAGGCAGAAATGTAGATGGGGGGTGACCTGGACAGGGAGCGCCTCCCTCTGCCTCTGGAAGTCCACATTTTAGGACCTTGTAGTCATTTCCTCGCTAGTGCGAGGAAGGTTTTGTACATTGTTATAAAAGCAGGCCAGAAGAGAACACCCTCCTCTTAGTTCCTAATATATCATGTGCTCCCCTGCCGAGCCCGGGGACTTAGTCTGGATTTGGTAACTAAAGTAATATAAATGTTAGCTAAGAAGCATTCCCGCAATGTGGTTCCAATTTAGGCTTGTTTTGAAGTCTAAAGGCCCAATATGTCTCGTAGATTCTTCGCTGGACATTAGCACTAATGTAATTTGCGGAGGAGAGCAGGCTGGTGGAGAAAGGGGGCCCCAATACTAGAGAGATCCGAGAGATCGGGCCCCTTCCCAGGACCAGGGGACTTCTGCGTTGGCCAGGGAGTTCCCCCGCCGCTTTTGATGTTAGAAACTTCGTTCAGGAAATTGCCTGATACTTGCGGGGTTGTAGATAAATGGAGCAAGGTAAGCGCGGTACTCCGTCACCCCCTTGCTGGGTGTCGATGCTGAGAGGCAGGCCCTAGCCGAAGGCAGCCTTTCTCTGCAAGCTGTTTACGCTTCAGTAACGTCTGTCTCCTAAACCCTGCCTTGATTTGCGAAGACCCGCGTGCCTTTCCAGCGCCGGACCCTAGGCACCCCCTCGCGGGGGCCCGTCTCTCCGTGCTCACACCCTGTACCCCCGCCTCCCCCCAGGCTGCATTCCCGTAATGAGCATCCCCCCTGGAACCGCCTGCCCTTTATCTTGCTGGGGGGACCCGCACCTTTTGAACTGCCATCTGTAGATTGTGTTGGTGCACTGACTTGTTAACTGTGCCATGCTGTGAAGGAAATGGCATGATTTAGATCAAGTGCTCAGGACGGCTGTTCGTAAGAAACACTTGAGCCAAGCTGTTGCTGCTCAGAATGTGCCCTGGGGAGCCGGGTTCCGTTTCGGGTCACGGTCCCGGCTTGTACGAGGGCAGACGCCGAGCGCTGCAATCCCGGGGCTTCGCGGGGCTGCGGGGAGGGGGTGGGGAGAGGCATTATGAAGCCATGAGACTGCCAAATTAACTTCTCACCCTTTCAATCACACTCCAGAGGATAAAAGCCGAACATGTCTGCCTCAGAAACAGGCTCGGTTTACACCAAACAAGTTCTTTCTCTAATTTATCAGCCCAGCCAGCTATCCTTCTAATTACGGAAAATCTCCGCTGTTTATGAAGCCCCTTTCGCAAAGGGGACCGCGAACCGGTGAGCTAGGAAATGCGTCCTGGGGCGTTTCTGAGAACCCAGATTTCTCCAAGGCTACTTACTTACTCATCAAAGTAAATTATATGAAAAAAAAAATTCAGAATGTTTCTGGCTCCCATAGTGATACCCCCCTCATCCTCCCCCCAAAATGTTTTTTGCTCTTCCCAAGGGGCAAAAATAAAACTGAGGAACTTCAGCAGGCAAATAAACGCTGGTCATGAAAACCCCCTCATTGGCAAGTGAGTAAAGTTTAATTAAGAGCACAAAGGTGAACGGAGAAAACAGTTAGGAAAAGGGGGAGCCCTTTCGGCTTAATTCATCCACTCTCAGGCTAACACCAGGGACACTGATTTGTCCATTATATGGAAATGGATGATGAGGGTCATTCTCTAAGACAAATTTACTTTTCGACACACTCTAAATCTGTTTAGTCACTTTAAAGGTGTCAATTATTGGAACAGGCTAAGACGATGAATTTCTTAGTAATAGCTTTAATAACATTTTGAAATGAAAAGCAGATACCTTGCAGCCAGCCAGCTTTGAAAGGACCTATGACAAGCTCTGGTTTTAATTTAGGTCACATTCTACGTCTGGAATCCCTTATAATTAAAACTAAAAGCTGAACGGCTACTTCCACCTGTCAAATGATGAAAAGATGAATGCACTAATAAGTTACTAAATAGCCCAGCATGGTAGAGTTTACATTTGAGTTCTATACAGTAAAACAGAATTCTGGACAGGAGGCTAAAGGTCTGTGGTCATTACTATTATAATAACACTCTCAGTATTAACCTGTACATCCTGCCACAACCACTGGAAGCCTCTTTTTTTCTCTCTCTTTACATTAGGAGCAAATTGTTAAGTCTTTGTCTGCAAAGCAAGCATAGATTTCAGAAAGAATTTTTCAGACTCATAAACTGAACTGGGTTTTTTCCATCCCACACTTTGCTTTCATCATTTTTGAAATTCTTTTCACTACAGCAAGCAATTCTGTACATGTATTAAGTTCAGCATTTATAAGTATCTATCAAATACCCACAACACATCCAGCCTTACATCAGCCTTGGGGGGTTTAGCATTGAACAAAAGGTATTTTTGCAGGTAACTTAGAACTAGATAATTTGTAGCAATCCCTTCCTATTTCATCAGAGTGACCACATTTTATTATTATCATGTATAGATTCTACTAAGAAAAAATAAACAGTTCTTAAAAAAATCTTGCCTGTCACTCCAACTAAAGCAGCAATGGTCAATTAAAGTGTCCTTGGATTGTTGCTGGTGCTCAAAAGGTTAATTATTTTAAAAGGTAAATCCTGCTTGTAATCCCTACTGAAGCTGTTTGGAACAATTCCCACAGCCGAGGTCGAGCTGTGTGGGCAGCCCCTGAAGGCTCATCTTTCTTATTGCACAGACCAACTTCTCTGTCTTGAAGTTAAAATGGAAATATCATATTTTGAAAAGAACATTTGATTCTCCTGGAGAGGAAAAAAGGGTTTTTATCATTGGTGGAAGGGTCTTTCCATGGCTGGACTCCACCTCCTGCTAGGTTTTCCTAACCATTCCTTCCGCACAGTAAGAGCCGTGGGCCCCTGAGATCACGTAGGAGTCTCTAGAGGCATGCAAGATCATAGTAAGCTCTACTCTTCCCCCAGGAAAAAGAATTCCAGTCTGTGTCAACACTTTGAGACCCCTAGAAACCCCCTGCTTTAGTATGACTTTGTGCATAAAGCATATGTTCCATTTGAGAAAGAGTTATGACTTGGCTGCCACACACTTGCCCAAGGACCAGGTAACAAACTGGCTGCCTAAACTCTCTGCCTAGCCTGAAGATGCACTTCAGGTGGCCAGCATATCGTTTTCAAAATAGCAGCCTTGTTTCCAAGAGCTGAAAGGTGGAGACAACTCAGGTTATCAGTTGGTGGATGAATGGACCAAAACATGGAATACATCCAACAGAATACTGTTCAGGCTTGAAAGGAGGGGCTCTTACACACTCATCATGACTGCAGTCACAGCCCCAGAGTGCAGAGAAGAACCTGGCATGCACACAGACTGAGGGTCAGGCCACCAGGATACCTGCATGGGCTCTTAACTGCATGGAGGCCTGAGCCAGGATGGGAGTGAAGACCAAGGGTATGTGAGACGGCCCTGATCCCACTCCCTGGGGACTCTAGACCCAGGCCTTGGCCAGCAATGGTAAGGATGTGGGCAGCAACCAGAACAGCCCAGTACGATAGAAAGGTGGACGGGAACAAGAAGGCGCCCTCTGCAGACTGAAGCAACTCATGACAGCAACAGGTGAAGAACCCAAATACTCCCTATTAATTGTGCCCAGGAGCCCTGCTAATGCTGCCCTGGCCAGCATGGACCTTTTGTCCAAAGGTAAAGTGAGAGTCACCTTTAAGGGAGAGCAAGACCAGTGGTGGGTGGGCACTAAAAAGAAATTGCCCATGGGATCCATTCAAAAGTAGGTCAGTGAACCTACTGCTGCTGGAGACGACATCATGTGGTGCCCATGAAAATACCCTGTTACTAGGTGTGCTGGGTTCCGACTCAATATGCAGTTGTAAGTAGAAACACTGGGCTGGCAGTGGTTCTTTTGTGAGCACTTCCACTTCAGGCCCAAGAAACTGACCCAAAGTAAAAGACATTGCCAGAAGAGGTCCACAGCACCCCTGGATTTCAGACTTCTGGAATTGTGTTTATAAAATATCAAAATGAAACTGAAAACTAAGTAAAATCTCAGACTAGCAAGATGGCCCAGTGGGTAAAGGTGCCTGCGTGCAAACCTAGAGACCTGAGTTCCACCTCCAAAGATCAAAGGTAGAAGGACAGAAGCGACCTCCAAAAGTTGTCCTCTGACTTCACATGCACACAACTGTGCTCTCTCTCACTCTCTATCTCTAATAAATAAGTTTTTTTTAATTCTTAGTAAAATCTCTGTCCAACCTGAGTTGCTATGCTGGCTGAAGTCGGAGGTGATATACTTTTTGCACTCTCTCCATTAGCTCAGTGTTAACTGCAAATCACAAGTTCTCTTCCTTTGGGTCAGATTCCTACCATTTTTAAAGTCACTAGCATAGAAATCAATAAATCTGAATTCAAAAAAATAAGGGAGGATAGAAAGATAGTTCAGGGGTTAAGACTCTCCCTCACAACTCAGAAGGTCCTAAGTTTGGATCCCCGGTCCCATGCAAAAAAAAAAAAAAAAAAAAAAAAGCTAGGTGGCCTGCACTTCCAATCTTGGTGGGTAGAGCCTGGGAAATCCCAGAGCTAGGCAAAAAGGAAGTAGAGGCAATCCAGGATGATTCCCGAAGTCACCCTTGATCCTGCACAAGGACACACAGTGCCCTCTGATACCGCGCGTGTACACACACACACACACACACACACACACACACAGATAAATAAATAAAGTTTAAAAAACTAAAAAAAAAAAAAGTAAAAGGGAAGAACATTCTGACAAGTGGTATGAAAGGTAAACTTAGAGTATGCTGAGTGAAATTAGCTGGTTGTATGATTCCACATGGGTGGAGGACACATATTGTGAAATTTACAGAGGTGGACAGTACAGTGGTGCTTACCCTGGGAAGGGGGAGGGTGCGTGACCAGGGAGCCGGTGTGTCATGGCTGCAGAGTTTCCAGAGATGGGTACAGATCTGATTGATGTAGCTCATTAAACTGTGTATCTAAAAAGGGTTAAAACGGTAAAATTTTGTTACACAAATTTTGCTGCAATAAAAAAGATTTTTGCATTAAAACAGATATCCAATTATCAGGAAGCAAAGAAATCAAGTAGCTATTCCATTAGCTAACACGTCTGAATGCTAGTAAAAAATTGAAGCCAAGTAGCCCAGCCCTTCAAATATGGGCTTTATGTCATCCCAGCAACCCGCACCCCCCTTTCTCCTTTGGGTCTCCTGCCCATCCCCCTTCATTCACTTGAGCCACCTGCCAGGTCCCTGCAGCCTTCTGGCAGGAAGAACCCTGTGGATAGCTCCCACTAGCTTTCATGACTCAGTCCCATCACTACAATTAACCTAGTCTATCTCAGGCTCATAAAGAAACACAACTGAGAAGCCCCTGTCCTGCAACGTGACCCCTGGGCAATGCCTTCCACACACCCAACTAGGAGAGATGGCAGACGCTGCATCCCAGACACCTACCAAGCCACGCTTCTTCCTCACTCACTTGTTGCCAGCTCGCCACTAGAGATGGATGTCATACGAGAATTAGAAGCATGTTTCAGAATTGAAATTTTCTCTTTACTCCCTTGTCTGATACAGAGTTTGTACAAATTTAGTAGAGATTTTATAGCTCAGAGCCGAGGAGCAATGAGTTTAAAGAGTCTTTATGGAAACCTGAATTAGCTCCAAACTGTGAACTTTTCTTCTAAGCCATAACCATCTAAGGGATTTTTTCCTCTAAAATGCTACTGTCAGATGAGCACTTTAAAACATTTCTCAAAAACCAAGGGCTACAAACTTTAATCTGTATATTCCACCCGAAGTAAACCTCAGCCTAGCACTGAAGCATAAATGATGTGTTGGTTTAATCTATTTTTCACAGGGGGTGTCTGAGAGTAGGAAAATTAAAAACAGGTAGAATGGACTATTATTACTGTTCCACAGTGTGCTTTTTTACATGAGGTCTGGATTAAGATAACATCTGGTCTGTATTTCTTGAACTATTTCCCTTTTATCACAAGAAAAATCGGCAACCCATCTCGCAACTGCTCTTAATTTAGATCTAAATACCACTGATGAAACATTGTACAACATGCTGTTATCTATTAAAATGATTTCCCTGAAGGAATGGTTGATACTTTTATATATCCCAGCAAGGCTAATCATGCCAGGCCCCCTTAGTAGGACTTTACCTTATAATCATGTGTTCAAATGTCCAACTTGAATCTCCGCTTTGGTACTAAATGAGCCCTATTCTCAAATAGATTCCACTGCATTGTGAGACACAGGGTCCAGGTCTGAGGCCACAGGACAGGCCAGAACCCTTCAGAAGGACCAACGTTTTGCTCCAGAGCTCATTTTCTCTCCTGTACTGTAGGCTTTCCAGAGCGTCTTGTGAAGGGAAACTGTAAACTGCAGAGACTACTGACTTCACAGCATAAAAATTCCTAGGTTTTATACTTTTTGAGAATTATACAAAGAAGAAATCAGGATCATACGTTTTTCTGAAACAGTTTGCATATCTGTGGTGTACATTTGTTTTGTTCATTTTAAACCCTCAGGCTTATAGAAAGTAAATTTAGGCATTAGCCAGTTATATAAAAAATTACTCTCTCTAACCCCACCTTTAAATTTGCCATGTCAGATGTTCCTCTTGTTTTTTTAATAACACAGCAACCAAAACACACAGAAGTGATGGGGAGGGGGGGTTAAAAGAAGCAACTAGAGATAATGCTGAGACAAGTATGAAAATACAAAAATTTAAGCATGATAACAACTGAATTTAGGATTTAGTCAGTGAACCCCAGGACAATGAGATTACAGGTAAAACACAAAAACTGGAAACACTAAGAGCACCCGTAAGAGGAGAGCAAGTAAATAAACATGGCTACATAGATAATGTGCAATGCTTTCCAGCCACTGAGTAAGAACAAAGAATTTTTTTGTGTGCTAAGACAGGATGTTCATGGGATACAGTGAGAAGATGGAGGGCTTCATAACACTTTTTGCTACCACCAAAACAAAAAGATAAATAGAAATACAGGCAGCTGTGTGAACAGAAGCAGTTAGGACAACATGACACCAGACTGGTCTGTGTCCACTAGGCAAAGGCCAGACAAGAGCCCGCGGACATTACAACCTGCTGTGGGCCTCCTGGCCTTCAACACAGGTCTATTACTCGCTCAGTTTTTTGCAAGTAAAAATGCATTGGGGAAGCGGAGTGATCAGAATAGGGATAGAGCAGGATGCAGCCTTCCTCCTGTGGAATCCCTGCTGAGAAGGGAGACGCTTGCAGGGCAGCATGGGTGCCTGCAGAAGCCAGCCACAGGCATGCAGTAGACAGGCATTCTGCCATCTTGTATTTTGCCGAGGGAATTCAGAGACTAAAAAGCGCTTGGGAGTTATCGGTGGTCACACTGGAGCCGTTCTTTTTTCACCTGCTCGTGTTTGTTGTCTGGCAGCCAGTCAAGGGTGCTATTAGCAGAATTAAGATCCAGAAGAAAGGATTATCCCAGAGCAGGCAAGATAAGGGGCTGCAAAGTGTGGCTGGTTATCAATATCATAATACCAAACAGGTCAGGAAGGATCCCGGGTAGGTTTTCCTCCAACCTGGTAATCTCCGCAAAAATAATGGCACGACTGTTCTCGGGAGACACTTCAGTACGGCAACACACTGCAGTTAGCTTAAGATAAAGCGGCTGTTTTACCAGGTTCCACTGCTACAACAACGTTCTTTTATTCCCCCTTAGTCAGTGACCCCAGGACAATGAGACAACTGCTCCCCCCGACCCCAGTCATTTTTAATATTTTTGAATGGTGTATTTTCCCTTGCTTTGTGGTTGTCATTGCCTTTTAGCTAAAAAGAGGTAAAATTGGAATTCCGTCCTATGGTCTGATAGAGAAAAGGAAAATGAAGGTAGTCTTATTTAAGTACTTAATCATTAGGAGAAATTTTACAAATCGCCAGGAATCGTGTGCATTCAGAGCAGCAGCTCTGGTCTAGGGAGGCACTGCGCAGCTCTGGATCTGAAACATGTGTTTTCAAACAACGGACTGGAATGGTGAAGGGTTTGCATTCATGTCAGCACTGCAATTTACAAGAGTTCACGTACAACATGAACTTACGCAGCATTTCACCATGTTGTCTGGGAGTCATTCGGCTGTAAGCGCTGAAGCACACGGACAGTTGCAGAACACAGAGATGTAAGAAAACACATTTGGCGTTTTCGTCTTGTGGGCCTCATATGGGCATGACACAGCTTGTTCCTCCCCCTGATTGCTGTCTCAATGATACGAGCTCTCTCTCTTTCTCATATTCCTTCTCTCACCCTGTTTTCTCTCCTTTTCTTGAAAGAAACAATTATACTTTCAATTATATAACCTTTCAACGTACGGGCCTTAGGTGCAGTGATTAACAACTAACAGTTATTTACCTTGAGTTGTCACTCCAATAGTAGTGACAAACTTACAATGGCTGCTCCATCTAATCTTTGCTGGGCAAAACATATTCTCGGCACAGCCGAGGTGAAAGAAAGTCTCTTATCATGGGCAGAATAGAAAGACCAGGACTATCATATAGCTTTGCCATCAAGATGCTCATCAGCACGTGCTCAATGTCCCAAAAAGTGAAAAAAACGAAACCAATATAAAATTAAACTACATTCAAATCGAAAAAAATCAAAGTCTTTGTTATTTCTTTAGAATCATCCAAAGTGTGTTTCCTTATGCAATCCAGTCTTGGGACTGAGATACAGGTTATTGATAGAGTACTTGCTTAAGGAACTCTGAGATTGATGTAACACCAGATAAAACCAGCCGTGGTGGCACATGCCTATAAAACACCAGAAGCAAAGGCAGGGGATTGGAAGTTCAAGGTCATTCTTAACTGTATATCAAGGCAAAGCAGCATGAACTATGTGAGACTTTGTCTCCAACAAGCAAAACAAAGGCAAAAGTCACCCCATAACATCACCCCTAAAATACACACGCATCAGATCTCTTTCCACAATAATAACAACGATTAGCAGACAAGTTTTCTAAGGATCTCTTCTTAAGCATCCATAATTACAAATATATTCACATATCCATGTGCAATTTATAATGTATGATATTTCCTTGTTCCAATGCTAGGGATTGAACTCATGGCCATATGCATGTTACCCAAACCCAGTCCCACTGAGCTATATTACCAGGTTGCTCATTTTGAGTTAACAATTTGTTTCAGACATTCTAGGTCATAAGATACAGACAGGAAGTTGCAAACTAACAGCCTGCTGTTCACAAGCCCTGTGAGGTTTGTGGAATTTGTGTTGAACACGTCAAAGTCCACATATGTGTGCTAGGGATGGGCCCCAGGGCCTTCCCAATGCTGAGCATACACCTTCTGACACCCTGCCACTCTCCTTCCCATTTATAAAACAACCAGAAAGATCCAGAAGCAGTATGTGTGGTTCACGGGCTGGAAAGGTGGCTCAGGGGTTAAGCCTCCGCCTTGCAGGCGGAAGGTCCTGAGTTCGAATCCCGGATCCCATGTATAGACGCCAGGCGGAAGCGGGGGCGGCCTGCGCTTCTGGTCCTGGTAGGGCGGAGCCTGTGAATCCCGGGGCAGAAGGAGGTGGAGGCATCCATGGTGGTTCGCGAATTCGTCCGTGGTTCTACACACACACACACACACACACACACACACACACGCGCGCGCGCGCACACACGAGAGCCCTTATACACACGCACATGCGCACAGTTGAATAAATAATAACAATAGTAGTATGTGTGGTTCACACTGTTCCACTGGATACAAGAGCATATGGTAGCTGCCACTGCTCATGTGACCCACACTTTCCAGGGCACTAAAATTTCCCCTGCCCCCCCCACACATCTAGTCTGGCCCTACAGATTTCTTAGTTTGATTCCCCCCATTTTTATATAGCTACACTGTTCTTTCCAAAGATTGCATATTATTCCATACCTCAAATAGCTGTAATTTATTTAGCCATTCTCCTGCTTATAGCATTGCTTTTAAAGTTCAAGAACTGACTTATGACGGGAGAACTTCATATATCAGGAAACCAAATTCAATGCCCATAAATAACTCCAGGGCTACAGAGATGGCTCAGGGGGTAAAGTCTCTGCCTTGAAAGAAGAAGGACCTGAGTTCTGATCATCCAATCGCACATTAAAACACTGCACAGAAGTGCCAGTGACCTGTGATACCAGTCCTGGAAACGAAAGCCTGGGAAGTCCCAGGGCAAAGCAACACGGGGCTGGGACAATCCAGGAAGATTCCCAATGTCACCCTTGAGTCTCCATAGACATACATATTCAAGTGTCCTCTTGTACACCACGCACACACACACACACACTTTATCTACACATCTGCTTTTTCCCATGGTTCGTCAAATTCCTATACCTGCAACTGATGATTCTTTGCAAAACTTTACAACGCATCCACTTGTTCTGTAGTTTTCCCTTTGAAAGATGATATTTTAATTGAGAGACCAGAGCCAGGTTGTGGGTTATGGAGTGGTAGAGGGTTCTAGAAGATAAAGAAAAGTGGATCAGAAGTTAATTGAGAGAGAATGGATGTGTTATTTAGTTAAATCAAGACTTCTGGAAAAAATTAGATGTCTCTAGTCTAAAAGAAAAAGAATTGATAAATAATTAGGGACGTCTCATTACCTGTTGTTAAGTTTACTTGTTCTCATTCTCTCCTTTTTCTCTTTTGTCATACCTCTTACCATACCCCTCACCATAAAAACCTCCAAGAGCATATAAAGTTCTTATTACGGTGGTTTGCACCTGAAAACACAGGATGGTAGTAGTCCAAAGATTACCCCACCAAAGCAACACTGCTCATCTGAGTGGAGTTGACAGGCGAACAAGAGAAACAAAATCGCAGTTACAATTTAGTAACTGCCATATAAACCTGAGCCAAGACTCAAAGCCCATGTGAAAGTGGAGAGAAACTAGAATTTGTTTAAAAAGTCCATCAGCCCAAATAAGAAACACACGCCAAGTGACGCAATTGCGCTCCCCACAGTGACGGGCTTTTTGCCTGTGTAATTCGATGTGAGGTAAGCGTTCTGCTCGAAATCAGAAGTGGACGCTGAGACAAAAGTTGCCAGCCTTCCAAGGTTCATCTTCATCTTCTAGGGATCAGAAACATTCTCGAACTTGTGATTTCTTTTTCCCGTGGGATATGAAAAATAAAAAGTAAAGAAAGCCTCCCCCCTGTAGTTTCAAGATAATCACATTCATCTGGTACATATTTTACTCATAAATGAAGCCATCCGTATCTCTTCTTTTTTCATTTCTTTGTGTGCCTGTGTGTGTGATGTGCATGTACGCATGTTTGCATGCTGTGTGGGCAGACCTGTATGTGGGTTCATGGGCACACATGTGCTCCTGTGTGTGCAGGCCAGAGACGGATGTCAGGTGTCACATCCAGCTGTCCTCCCACGTTATCCCTGGAAGCTGGATCTCTCAGTGAAACCCCAGTGGTCACAAATGAAACTAATCTCACTGGCCAACTTGCTCTGGGGAATCCCCAGTTGCTGCCTTCAGAAGCTATAAGTGGGTGGCCATGTTCACCCAGCACTTAAACAGGTTCTAGGGATCCAAACTTCTGTCCTCTTGCTTGCCTGGCAAGTGCTTTAACCACTGAGCCATCTCCCCTGCTCCCCAAAGTCTATCTTTCTAACCAAAATTAAAATTTAACTTATTACTTAAAATTAAAATTAACATGTATGTCTGAGATTCTTAAATAAATATCTGTGTCACTGAGTCTCGTCTATATGCAGAGATGGCTTCTGGTTAATTTCAGAAGAGAATAACTCACATTCTGAAAATCTAATGGTATTTAGCAAATGTGTTGCTGGAATGAGGTAATTTACGCTAAACTTGCCTATTTCTAAATAAACTATCCTTGCATTCTAAGTCACTTCCTTTTGTCTAACTTTTCAGATGTTTTCTAAGTAAAGAAAAATGAAAATTTGAGCTTTTTACACACAGGCACCTTCTTCTGCCTCCCTAATAGAAACTGAGAATGTCATCACTCCCTAATAGAAACGGAGAATGACGTCACTTGATTCTCTGGCTGACTTAAGTAGCACTCTGGCAAAAGGTGGTCTGGAGTGTTGTTGTGTAACTATCTCTCCTGGGGGGACACCCCACACGACCATCTTTCCACCTCAGACAGGAATTCCACAACAAACCAAGGTCCAACTTGACAAACCATGAGTTTATTGGGCTTACAGGAGTAGAGATAAGTATTACTAACAGGAGCAAGAATGACTCTAAGCCAGCTCGTCAGCTCACCGTAGTTGAATAGATGGAATTCTCTTCACTTATATATACTCTGGGGTCCCTCCCAACCACACCCGTGAAGGCACGTAGGAGTAGGCATGTACACAGGCATGTGTATGAACAATGTCGGCACACTGGCATATTAGCCCCTCCCAGACCTCACATGTGTAAGCATGTGTGTTCTGTCTCCCAGCCGCTCTGTCTCTGAGGGAATTATCAAATCGACAAGTGTGAACAAAATTGTTCGTAGGAAAACACTATACAAGTGTTTCAAAATAAAGTCATGTCTTCAAAAGAATAGCAGAAATGCAGTTTCTCACAGGAGTGAGTTCCATCCTCTTTGAAGGTAGAGATATACTAAAAGTCATTCTTGAACCAAATTTACATGGCACCTTCCCTTGCCCAAGATGAAGAGCAAGCAGTGCTCATAGATATTTTTCTCAAAAATTAAAATCCTATGGTGTCTCAATTGTGGCAACAACGAGGGAAAAAAAAATTGCATGCAAAAAAAAAAAAAAAAAAGTCCCGGAGTTTGAGATAAGATGCAAGGTTGATGTGGAACATAAGACAGCAGATTTCCTTAAATAACTCTGGTCTTGTGGGTCTGTCTTCTCAGATATAAAGCCATCTAACAATCTAGATACCTGCTGTGCATTCAGAGTGGACAAACTGATTACATCAAGGAACAACCAAACCCAAGTTGTTACCTCCAAGTGCCAAGAGCATAAAAATAGGTTAGAGGGCCAGAGAGATGGCTTAGTGGGGAAAGCTTTTGCCTCACAAGCAAAGGACGAGTTTGGATCCAGGTACGTGTAACAGTCTGTAATTCTATCCACTCTATATTAACAGAAAAGCAACCTATGTTTATTCAATGTAGGGCATCCACAGAACTGGGATGTACCTACCCATAGCTTTAAACTTGCACGCATAACTTGTAATGTACCCAAGCACTACCCTATTTGTGCCTTTTAAGTAAAAGAAACGAGGAGTTTATAGGAATCAGGTAATAGAGAGCATAGCTTATCACACCACAAAAGTGGAAATCTAAAAATGAAATGCTTTGTGGCCTGTCAAAGGACTAAGAATATAAATATAAATGTGTTTATACATAAAGAAGCATAGCAATAAACCAATATATACGAAGCTAAGAGTACAGTGTGGATCAATAGGCATCAAAACATACACATCTTTTTTAACCTGCAAATTTCCTTTCTAGGAGCTTGCCTGAAAGCCAGTCGGAGAGGCACTTCTAATATATCAGAAACAGCTAATTGCCCGGCACTCAGGGATTGACAATAGAGTGTGGAATGTACCAGAATATTATGTTTCTAGAAGCACAGTTAATGAAACAGAAAAGACTTGAGACATTCCAGAGATATGTGTATTTGTACAGGAAAAACACAAATTTTCAAAGAAAAAAGGCAGCATAACTACAAATTATCAATGAATACATATATATTTGAAATGCAATTAACCTAAATATATTTAAATGCAGACACAACTGAAAGTGTACATACTGAAATACAAATATTCAATTACATATATTTTTAAGATCAAATTTTATGCTATAATAAAGAAAACAAAGCTGAATCCCAATAGAAATTTTAAATTTGAACTGTTTGGGAGGGCTAAAATTTGAGTTTAATCCAACTAACCACTTGGCAACTTCTCTCTTAAATGTTTTGTGATAATAACAAAATGATAAAAGTTCTAACATCATGGAGACAAACACACACACACAATTCTCTGAAGATTCCATGTATGAATACAGTGAATTTATGTCATCTTCTCCCATGCTACCTGATTCCATCATCCTTCGTCCTCTCATTGAATACATCCTTCTTCCACTCAGCCTCCTTCTTACTTGCCTAATAGTTTTGGGTTTGCATGTATAATGCATGGAGCTTCATTCGGGGTGCCTGAGCATTTGCTGGAGGACAAATAATGTGTTAGTGCTCAGACCACTGAGGAAAGTAGCTGTCCTTCCTGCTGTCAGCATGGACACTCAATAGTTTCTCAAGGCTCTCCTTGAGCTCCTCTGTGTCCCGTGGTGGAATGGTCATAGGCTAAATCCTGTGCAGAAGCAGATAATAACTGTGGTCAGTCATGAATGCACCAGGCTTATCACCCCAGGGAACATGCTGTCTGGCAGCGCCACCCCCTACCCCCAGCTCTTTGGCTCTTGCATTCTTACCGTCTCCCCTTCCATGATGCTATCCTGTTTAGGGTCCAATATTCAACAATCATTTATTCTCTGAACTTTGGCCAGTTGTGATTCTCCTTTTTAAACACCCTCCAAAAAGGAGGTAGAAATAATCCAAGATGATTCATGAAGTCATCCTTGCTCCTCCACAGGGACACACAGTGCCCTCTGATTCTCTCTCTCTCTTACACACACACACAGACATACATACACACACACACACGCACACACACCCATGCAGGCACAAAATAAATAAAGTTTAAACACTCCATTACAAAAGGAAACTTCTGGGTCAAGGACTTAATTCTCCCACTGCATTATGACAGCTCTGGAGTATAAATACTTTGATTCCATAAATGAAGTTCACCTTACAAAATAAAGTGGAACACAAAACTCAACAGTTAATGCCTCTAAATTTAAAAAAGAAAAAAGTTATTTCTACCTTTTCCTTTTTTGCAGGCCAAAAAAATCATCCTTGCTAAGAGAAGGCACTTGTATCCTGCTGGAAACAGATTAATAATATACTGGTACAGTTGTTGTCTTTAGAGTTCTCAAATTGTGGTGAAATGAACATCTTTCATCCAGGCTAGATCTAAGTACCAATTGCTTAGTTCAAAATGAAAGCATGCTATAGTTTCTTTGGTACCCACTGGCCGGTGGCTTCTTCCAGAGTTAAAAACAAAAACTAATTAGCAAGAATTGAACTAAGATGGGGCAGGAAAGAAATATTATACATTCGTATTTATTTCCATTCTTACAAGCATGGTCATGTGCAATTTCTCCTTCCACTTTCCAGGCGGGATTACAAAATCACGGTTACACTGCCAGATTTAAACATGAAGGAGAAGCTGCTCCAAGAATCCATAAACCATGCTGGCGGATTATTGTGTGATCAAAGCTCCCAGCACTGGGCGTGCTTTTACAAACGGTCACCTGGTCACTGACTCCACAAACTCTAGAAAGAAAAGGTGCATCATGGTAGCTGCTTAGCAGCTGTTGTCTTTAAAAACAAAACCTGCTTCCTGCACATTTCATCCCTAATTCTTGATGCAGATAAGTGCTCCAAAAACTTGACCCTGCTGGGGGTGGAATTAAAATGGAGTGTCAATGTTATCTCTCCTACTTCCTGTTTCCAGATAAGCCAGACCCTTAAGAGCAGCCTAATGGGTAATTACAAGAGAGCCAGTTCTCTCTCTCTCTCTCTCTCTCTGGAAAAAAAATTTCACAAAACACACAGTCATGTGTGTCATATTCTATGGTGTAAAATTGCCCACAAGCAACCACAAGCAACATTACTTCAAATCCCTGCCCAGAAGTGAGAAGGAAACAGATGATCTTAAAAACCCAAGATATAGACACATCTTGTGGAAGCCATAGGGTATCAGGGTTTTAGAGAGCAGAGCAGAAATGGGTGGTTCTCTCCCGAGAAAACAGTCTTTCCTTTTGACCTGAGCAAGAGATAGGTAAGAATATAGCCTCCCCTTTTCCTATCTTGCTACTCCTAAACCAACTTTCTCTTCCTTCTAAGTAGAATTCCAAATGTAAATCTCACTGTGGCATCTCTACAAAACGTCTTCTTTACCAAAGCAGGTGCTCAAACAGAACCGCATAATGTAAGGAAGTTAAGGGGATATTTGATCCATCATCTAAATCTCCTATGGAATATATCTGTTATGACAAGTATCAATCAAACTTTTGTCCCTTGGAATCTTCTAGGGCCAACAGAGTATGTGGTGAGTAAGAATTCACAGTCCCTAAATTAACCCCTGAGTCAACTATCATCAAGCATCCAACTAAATTGGACCAATTTCCAAGCAAAACAACAAAGAAAGTTAATTTAAAAAAAAAAAAGTTTCTGGGACTCAAGATTCAGTCTGTGAAAGGAGACAAGGGTATGCTAGTAGATACTTCACAAATTACCCCAGGCCTCATTCTTTTAACAAGAAGAAATGAGGAAAAACTGCCCAACTGAAGAATAGAGCAGCGAAACTGCTACATAGTTGTCCACGTACCTTTTCTATTCATAGCCAGGGCACATTTACAATACTCCTATTGTTTGAAAAGTCATCATAGGAAAAAAAAATGTTCCTACACACATCACCTGGATACAGTTCAGAAGGAAGCAAGATCAGGGTAGGCAATAAACAAATGTATCAGGAACATACACACACACACAAACACACACACACACACACACACACACACACACACACACACACCCCTCCATTTTGACATTGAGCAAGCTTTTCTGAGACTGTGCCAAGCCTTGCACTGACCAGTATTTCAATGACCAGGTTACTCTGACCCGTGGGAAAAGATGGTGTATTAAATAATAGTAGGAGCTTAACATCTCTAGAAGAGTCAGCAAGCCAAACCTGGAAGCAACAGAATAGCGACAGCAGAGGCTCTACCTGTGCTCAGCACGCAGGACCTGAACCCTGAAGCCAGGACCCCTTGCCGCCACCCTTAGCAGAAGACTGACCCCTTCCTGAGCAGAGAGATCTCTTCACTGGGCTCACTTCCAAACCTATGATGCGAGGGTCCTGTGGTCACAGAGCCAAAGTCATAGACCTGTCCCTAGCCATCAGGAATCTGAAATATGCACTTTCCAGCTTCTGCCTGGGAATACCAAAAGAGGGGTGACCCCCAAATATCCATTCTGAAATCTAATGCAATCTGCCAAAATGAATACAGTTTAACAGTATGTGCATAAAAATAGAAACCAAGCAACTTTATGTGGAGTGATTTCCAAGCATTAGGAAGTAGTAATCTTGTAAAATAGTAATCTAATAAAAATATTGATGTTAAACAACATACAGGGTCTCTCTTATTTGAGCTTTTTCTTTCTAGACATCTTCTCCATTGGTTTCCAAAGATTAGACATGAGTCATTGGAGTCATTGGGCTATGTTCTTTTTAGTATGAAATAAAAAGAAATGCAAGGGTTGGGGATGGAACTGAGTTGGTAGAGCGACTGACCGGCAGGCACAAAGCTTGGATTCCATCCCCAGCATGGCACAAACCCGGCATGGTAGTGCAGGAGATGTGGAGCAGAAGGATCAGAAACATACTAAATTTGAGCCAGCCTGAGCTAATGAGACCCTATTTTAAAAAATAAAAAAAGCTAAATAAGCAAGCACATAATAAATCTACTTAAATATTTCATGTGCATTAAACATTCATGTGTTCAGCCTTGGGTTTCTGCTTCTATTAGCAGAGAAAACGAGCGCAGGAGTCAATGAGACCAGTCCTTGCCTTCCCCAGCTGCGCGCCCCTGAGCAAGTGCGTTTCCCTGAGCCTTCCTTTCCACTTCTGTCATGCCCGCTACACAGAGAGTCTCTGGAAGGATGAAAAGGAAGCCAGGCCTGCAAGACACAGCCCCGGTGAGCACCGTGGGATATGACTGAGGTCGTTAAGTCTCCCTGTAATGATGCCTGTGGACTGCACCTGAAGCTCACAGAGCCAAGCTCTCCTGTCCCAAGAAATAGTGCAGCAGCACCTGGATTTGGACCCACGTTTTCTAGCCTTTACCTACATCATCACCAGCTATGACCTAGAAGTCATCATGAATAAGAACCCTGCTTCTCTTCTGTAGGTATCCACAGACCTGGAGGCAAAAACTCTTGAGGCAGGCAGAGAGAGAAAGGAGAGAGAGAAGAAAGGAGAGAGAGACAGAACGAGAGAGAGAGAGAGGAGGGGGAGAGGAGAGAAAAGGAAAGGAGAGGGGAAGAAGAGAGAAGAGGAGAGGAGGGGAAAAGAAGGGGAGGGGAGGAGAGGAAGGGAGAGATTTCTGCCACGGGTTGAGAGTCCATATTTGAAATGCTTAGGACCAGAAATCTTCCAGGTTTCAGACTATTTTTCAGATTTTAGGAAATCTATAGGTATATAATGAGATATCCTGAGGAAAATATCCAAATCTAAATATGAAAGTCATATATATAAACGTGTGTGACGTATATACATATATACACACATATATACACATATATACATACATATATAAACACATATATACACACATATATATATAATATATATTGTCTGAAAGTAGTTTTGTTACATTTCAGTGCCCCTGCATTTTGACTGTAACCTGTCACTATCACAGAGGTCAGGTGTGGAATATTCCACCCCAAACATCATATTGGCACCCAAGAGATGCCAAATATCAGGACATTTTAGAGTTCAGAGTTTTGGCTTGACGGAGATCATCATGCAGCGACATTCTCACAGACCATTCCCTAGAACATGTACTTCCCCTAGGTACCAAGAGACACTGCACACAGAACCTTTGACCGCGTCAATTTGAAAAGTGTGGGGAAGACAGCACGGAACAGATCTGCTCAGAATGGTGACTGCGCTAATGAATGCAAAGTATCCAAAGAGCATGGATCTGAACAGATTGTGGAATGGCTCAACTGCAGAACCCTTCCCCACTCCCAAGGGCCTAGTCACCCCAGGACCTGCCGCAGAAACACAGAGGTCTTTCTCAGTCCGTGAGAATTTGTCATCAGAAGGAAAAACTGAAAAAAAAATTCCTATGTATCAGGAAGTTTTCAGACCAGCCAGGGAAGGGGCTCTGACCTTGAGCCTCAAATCTTCAGGCTGCTTGATAACAGAGTCTGATGCTGTGCGTGGACACGTCAGTGGTAAAGTGGGATGAACTTGATGCTGGATTGACAAGTCTCTCTGAGACCCCTGTGGCCTGTTGCTTATACTGCAGCCTCCTACAGAGAGTCCAGGACAGCTAGTATAAAGATTTGGTGCCTTGACAGTCATTTCTTGCTGGAATTAATGTAAATGTTCCATCCAGGCAACAGGAGGGTCCAGTCAACCTGACAATCTGAGGCTTGCATGATGTGCTTCCAGTTTGACTGGCATGAGATAGAAAGACCAATAGAGTTCCCATGTACTGGTGTCATGGTTTGAAATGTGTCCCCCACAGTCTCATGTGTTTGGCAAGGTCATGGCACCTTGAGAGGTGGAGCCTTGCTGGAGGAAGGCAGTCACAAGGGGTGGGCCTTGAGGTAGATTAGTCCCACCCTACCTCCAGGAGAAGTCTGCCTTTGCTGCAAGCAGTCTTGCTGTTCTCAGCTTCCAAGATGTCTGCGGTGACTTAGCCTCCTCTAGCTTTGGCCAGCCAGCCATACCGCCTCTGCTTTGAGACTGTCACTTCCCTCTGGAACTGTAAGCTGAATAAACCTCCCTTTCTCCCTTAAGTTGATTGACTTTGAGTGTTCTCTTACAGCAAATAGTTAAGAGTAACTGTTACAACTGGCAAAGTCCATTCTCCAAACCTGTATACCTAAAAGCTCTGTTGTCTTAATGTGACATAAACTTAAGTCTGAACAGCACATTTTTGGTGGTTTTTTTGGCTCGGGTTCATCAGTTAGATTCTCACAGAATTAAACATCACAGTGAAATGGAAACACAGTTTCCCTCATCTGCCTTGCTTCCTTCCCCAGAACTGCCGTAGTATAAGTACTAAAGTGTGTGGCCAGGCAAGCGCAGACCTCACACTCTACCAAAAATCTCAGCCAATGGAGACAGAAGGGACCACCGCACAGGGCAGAGTGGGCATGCATCTCTCATCCTACAGGCAGCAGGCACTCTCTCTCTACCTTGAACTTGCCACGCCAGAGGAGGAAAATCCATACAAGGAGCCAGGGCTTGACCGGTTGGCACTACCCTCGGGGATGCCTGGATCACGCATCACTCTGGAGAAGGGCTAGGGTACTGGGGAGAGCCTTTTTTGTAAATATACTTACTGTCCTCCTTTGAACAGCACACCTGTTTTCTCTACTAACCTCGCTGCTTCGGTCACTCATGCCCCAGGGAAAGCAGTTGTAAGAAATAGCAGATGCAGGATTTACACAGCGGAGAGCATTCCATCCCTCCAGTTTACAAATTCAGCAGAAAACGACCCATGTGGTGCAAGGGCGATTTTATGAACTGTGACCTCAAGTCACTCATTGAAAATGCAGTCACTGTCAAATTGTTCTTCATGAGTTTCCATTCTAAATGATGAACACATTTGGGGTTAAGTTACCTTTAAACTAACTACACTTGTGTTTCAAATGCCTTTGCAAAGTCATTTATATTTTATAACATTACATTGCTGTCTCCATTATATAGGTGGAGAAATTGAGGCATAAGCCTCTTGATCGTGATTACTATAAAGTGATAAAAAAAAAATAATGCCCAGCGGATATAGTAGCTACCTGTAATTCTGGCCCTGGAAGGCAGACCCTAGAAAAACCCAGAACAACAACAAAAAAAATAAGGTGAAAGAGCCGTTTAGAATGATTCCTGAGGTCACTCTGGGACCTCCACCGGCACACACGCATTTAAGTCTCCTCTTGTACATATGCCATACACATGTATATGCACACATACATACTTATGTGTATGTGTGTAAAAATAAGATTATTATCTGCAATTCATGAAATCTAAAAAGGAGACACCCCAAAGTTGACTATTTGGAGGTGTGGCATTGGCAGGGTGTCTTTTTCCATTGAGTCCCTCACTGAATGGCTTTGCCTAGTGTCATAGGTACCTACAAGTGTGAACTCGATGGTTGAGGGTTCTCACTCTGGGCAACATCTGCAGATAATTGGTAGCTGACTTAAGCCCAGAGCAAACCTACAGGAGATCGTCTAGTTGATGGGGCAGACCCAGCCTATGGGGGTAGGACTAGGCCCTGGACAAGAATAAAATATAGAAAACTGGTTGAGGATGTTGGCATCCTTGTGTGTATACTTGGCCAGACATGCTGGTCTGGCAAGTTCTCCAATCGTGGCAACTGTTCTGCTGTTTGCCCATTTCCACATTCAAAGTTTTCATGGCTACCACACAGTCTCCTCTATCAAGCAAACCAGTCTATCATCTTCAATTCAACTCTGTCAAAGTCTGTTCTCTCCTCACAAACTACAGGCCAAAAAATCCAGGACTCTCAGGATCACTATTTCCAGATAGCTATTAAACTCTGTTCAAACGTTTTTGTTTCACAAAGTCTTCAAACATTTCCAAAATTTTTCCACAAAAACGTCCAGAATCCACAAAAGCCACATAGCCAGACTTATCGGCAACACCCCACTTTTTCTGGTACAAAATTCTTCAACTTCAAAAACACTTCATGTTGTGGTACCAGATGCTCTAATTCATCAGCAATGCCTCCCTACTTTGGTACCAATTTCTTTTGCAATTCAACATGTAGTTCTCCATGTTGCCGATAAAATCACGATCAAGTAGTTAAGGGAACAGGGGTTGTTTCTCTTATTATTCCAGTAACAGTTCTTGTCCAGCTTGACAAGCGAGCTCACAGTAACACACAGAGCCGAGGGAACTGGCACACCATATCCACGTTGAGGAGAAGGTGACCCCAAATTCT